>CM053571.1:27869047-27925192 GCA_028646485.1 Cryptoprocta ferox
ATATGGAAACTAACCTGACAATAAACTATAAAGTTTAAAAAAAAAACAAAACAAAAACAAAAAAAAAATAAAATAAAAAAAAATAAAAATGATTTAGATGGTGAAAAACAGAAAAATTTGCAGTATTTTACCTAGCTGAAAATACTAGTAGTCTTTAAACTAGCAACCATTGGAAAAATCAGTCAGTTTTAAATTTATTTTTTGGTAGAAATCAAATACATCTAAATAAGTGAGAGGTTCAAAGATGATAGCTACAGTCTTATCATAGGCTTAAAATTGAGTCAAGCCATTATTATAAGTTCAAAGTCCAATAAATCTATGTAAAGATCTAATTTCTTTTACAGAATATCAATTTGGAACCATCCTTACTTCCATTTAGAAAAATATTAGCCATCATTTTGAAAGGAAAATGTGATATGCTGAAATTCAATAATCATGTGAATTGTAATACTGAAATACATACCATTCTGACTTTCAAAGACTGTATGGCCTACTTTTCATTCATGTTACTCTAAGAAAGTGTTAATTACATGATTTGTGAAGACATTTAAAAAGATTTGCTCATCTGACACTTGCCATAGGTGGCAGCAGTAAATTGTTTGTTAATCTGGGCTGTCTTTCCTTGCTATGATGCATGTTACTCCAGCTGAGGTTGAACTTGACTTGGTTGCAAAAAAGTCATAAAAGAGATACAATTAGAGTCACAAAACATAAATATGAAATACCAAGTGATATGTAATTAATTTGAAACTTTCTTTTATAAAAAATAAGAACAGTTTTATAAAAAATTAGAATAATCGTAACAAAGTCAATATAATAAACTAGAGGAAGAAAATCATTTAAGAGAAGGTTATTAAATGATAATTTTAATCAATTTTTTTCTCTAACTCATAAAGACAAATCTCTAAGGCTGAAGTCCTTGGATTAAGAAAAAGATCACTAAAAGAACATTTGGATTTCAACTACCTCAGGATTAAACATAAAAGATCAAGTAAATAGGGGCATCTAGGTGGCTCAGCTGTTAATTGTCAGACTTTGGCACAGGTCATAATCTCACAGTTCTTGAATTTGAGCCCCACATTGGGATCACTACTATAAGCGCAGAGCCTGCTTTGCATCCACTGTCTCCCTCTCTCTCTCTGGCAAAAATGTCCTTTGGTTATTCTTTGGTCAACTTGGCCTTCATCTTTATTATGCAACAGAATTAAGTCATTGATTTTGTACATTTCATAGTCACAAGAAGATTGCTTTTCTCCCTGATACATTCCTGTTCACTGATGCATTTTTGTTTGTTTGTTTGTAATCAGTTTTCCTCTTCCTCACTAGTGGCATGGAATAATGCATTATATTTCTAACATGTGTTTACAGTATTGTGGCTGATTTTCACTCATATGCAAAAGGCATAAATGGTGATAAATAGAGCTGGGAAGCAGTAAGATTTGAAAGCATATAGTCACAAGAATTTGTATGCAATACTGTTTCATTTATCTCCATCAATTTTCAGTGCAAATAAGAATGTGTCACCCAGTTAACTGTACCATGAATATTCAGGCTGGATTGTCTGTATTTAGAATCTGAAGAACTATGAGCATATTTTCACATAATGTTGCATTAACATATGTTTGTCTATATAATTTTGTTTTTCTTTGAATGCAAATAAAATAAATAAATGAATATATTACCAGGCTGGCAAGATGGGAAAGAGTAATGGGGCTTTACCAGGAGGTCTATAGTTGTCAAATCTGGATGATGATCAGAATCACCCTCAAAGCTATTAAAAATGAGAACTTGTACTTAGTGGGAAATAACTACAGGACAATAGTGATTTTTTTGCCCAGCATGTGTAAAAGAGTCCCCAAATCCTGGGAAGGTATACAAGGCTTTCTTTTTCCCATCAGCAAAACTGCTTTCAGGTTGCCAGGATCTCATCAACCTTGTTGAATTTATCTTGACTGGTAAGTCACAATGACAGAATAGGACTGTCCCAACAGGTTGCACACACTAAGGTGAAGACCACACATGCAGTCTTCAGGGACCTCTGTCTTTCAGATGCATGGTGCTAATGTATGAGCAACTCTATATATGTTATATTTGAAGAAAAAGGCATAACTTTGTTTCATATGAACTATACACATGTTCACTCCATCTAAGAAGGTCCTCTAGTTAGCCTCATTAAAATGTTAAATGTTTCAAGTTCCTGAGAAATATAACAGTCCAGGGATATTCATCAGAAAATATAGATTAAGTATGAGGACCCTTGGAATGGTGATATGGAAATCATAATATGATTCAACTGAATGGAAGGAAGCTTTATGATAAGTGAAAAGAATCAGATGCAAAAGGTATCATTATTTATTTATGTAACAGCTAGAAAAGGTAAAATTTATGCCTAAAATCAGATCAGTAGTTTCCAGGAACTGTGGTAGAAGCAGAGAATTGACAACTAAGGGCCACGAGAGGAGTTTTTAAGGGTGAGAGAAATATTCTGTATCATGACTGTTGTAGTGGTTAGATGATTATACATATTTGTCAAAACAAATTGGAAGGCACACCAAAAATGATGAATTTTGTAAATTTTCAATGTATATAAAATCTATCTCAGTAAACCTGACTTGAAAAACAAAATGAGTGACTCAGAGAAGAAGAAAAAAGTGAACCATTATGGAGCAAAGTTAATAACAGACACAATTTTAAATTTGTCTACTGTTAACCAATGCATTGAAAGAAGTGACTAGCAAGAATACAAGCTATGGCCAGGTTGGGAATTGGAGGTGATTCCAGTGTGCATTATAGTTTAATATCTAGTTCAGTCTTGAATAGAAATTAATCTGCAGGACTGTCGTGAGAATATAGAGTTATTGGATTGCATTCTAGAACAACTCATGGATAGCTATGGAACTCAATGGCTCCTATTCCTGGGGCTCACCCGGTCAGAGCTGCTGTGTCACTGACCTCCTGGCCATCCTAAGGTAAAATAAAATACAGGGGAGTAGTAATGAAAACAGGGAATCTTGACTATACATTTTTGATGTGTTACACATTTGTTATATAAATTAGAGTTGAGCATTTATAAATCTAGATTTTTCTCATCTATAAAATTAAGGCACTAAAACCCACCTTGCAGAGTTGTCTAACAAGTGGAATAATGCACACGGAAGCATTTTGTTAGTGGTAATCTGAAAGCTGCCCTTACAGAGTCATGGGATCATCCCACTATGTTCCACCTTAGTAACAGCCAGATCATTATGTCAGTTTTCAATACTGTTAAGGTGATGAAAAGAATCTGATGAATAATAAAAATGACTCAAGAGATGGAGAAGAGGCTCTATGAAGAAAGGGTAAAGTGGTGGGAGAGAGTTAATCTAAAAGAAAAAAGTAACTGGAATTGGTTCCAGTTTTCATATGGAGAATGGAGGTCGCTGTTAGTCATCACCAGAGTCATAAACTACATGGAGTAAGCACACATTTACAAATTATAGAAAACACATTAGAATTCAAGCAAGTATAAAACTTCTTGAATCAAATGACAATGGCATACCAGAATAGCCTTCAAGAGGAAGCTTTACTTTTTTGAAAGTTAGAGAAACCATCAGTAAAAATTATTTAGAATCCACATACACTGTGACTGGGTATGCCAGGTCACTTGATGAGATGGTGTCTCCCTGTGTACACTGACAGTGAACACAAATATTATGTTTATTTACTAAAGGTAAATATGCAGGGCTGTCTGAGAGCTCAAGGTTGGCCCTATTTCCAAGGTTATTTCTCTGGTCTTGTCTGTGCACTATTTCAATCAGAATCATTCAACTATCTTGTTAAAAATTACAGATATCTGGAAACCACCATGTCAGCAATATTTAGATTCTTTAAGAATTGGACACAAAATATAAATTAAATAAGTACCCAAAGTGATTTTGATGCATGTCAAGGATTAAAAACTGCTATTTTAAACAAATAACCTAAAAATCTGAGTCACTACTTTTATAAAATTCTATGTGTTAAATTTGTGTCATATTTTCCAGATGTTCCCTGAGTTCCCTAGCTCCTACCTGATTTAGTTAGCCTCTATACTATTTTGATTGGTAATTAATATTTTCAACAATCTTTATAAGCAATTATTAAATTTTGCTTTTTTTTTATTTGGCTTTTTCATTGTCCAGTTACAAGGGAGCAAGCATACAATTTCTCCCCTCATCCTACAAGCTCACACACAACTCTTTTCTACATATATCACAGCTGGTTGGTCTTTCTAAAGGCAGTGGGGAGAAGGGCATTGGTAAAAATAAATATTTAAAAACTGCATGAGAAAATTACTAAAAGGGCATACAGTTATTTTTTTCTTAAGTAAGTTACAGGTAGGACATAGGAGATTTTCTGTATGATACTGTAATGGTAGATACCTACATTATGCGTTTGTCAAACCCCATAGAATATACCACCCAAAGAGTGAACCCTAATATAAATTATAAGCTTTTGTTTATAATAATGTATCAATATTTGCTCATCAATTACAACAAATGTACAACAGTAATCAAGATAATGGGAAAAAAGAGAAACCAGGTAGAGAGAAGAGAAACAGGTATCACCTTTTTCTAAACTTTGCATTATGCCAATTTGCTTTTATGAAAGACCTATGTTAGTACCCGTTTTCACTAACTGAAAGAAATCTGAAGAAGATTTTAGCTTTTATTTTAAAAGAGTGAAAAATGGAAATAGTATTCACTGTTCGTTTTGCAATGAGCTTATAGAGAGACACCATACACCTTGAGCGGTGAGTGTGGCTCCTTCCCTGGGAACAACATTCAGAATCTCAGCATCCAGCCACCATAGGTTTGAACTGTGTCTATGAGCATCTGTATTTTATCCTGATTTATTTTGTCCATCCATTAGCAAGATGTATGCTACAATATCATAAAAGCCTAAGAGATGTTATTTTCTGGGTCTGGGAATGCTCAAAAAATTTTTTCCCTATACATAAAGGCTATTTATTCTTTGCTTTACACTAACTGGCTTATAAATATCATAAGAACATTCCACTTTCAGATAGCAGGAGAAATATGTATATGGTAACTATATAGTTTGCCCTGTGTCCTCATTCCCTCTCATATAGATCCAAGAAGAGTTGTTGATTTTTCAGTCTTCAGTTTTTTCCTTGTTGTTAGGAAAAGTGGTAACTTCTAAGCTCCTTACATTTGGAGCTGGAAACCATAAGTCTGAGTTTTATATTTTTGCTAATGTAATGTTAAGACTGATTTGCAAAAATAATTGAAATAAAAAACTAGCAGCCCTATGAGTTTGTGACAAAATTATGACTCTTACTTTTAGGCTTAAATATGCTATCTTGTTTAAAATTTTTCTCTGCATTAATACACAATATTTTTCTGTGATATCAAAAAGCCAAGAATTAAAAAATAAAATTTGGTTGAAATAAATATCTCAGGCTTAAATGAATTATATTCCTGGAAGAGAAAAAGCATTAAACCAAAAGGAATGACTCCATCCTTTTCTCTACAACTTATGAGAAAATAAGTTTTGATGAGTTTTACTTCTGATTTAATATATTTATGAAAAAGAGACCCATAAAAATGGTGATTGATGGAAGGTATTCTAGAAATCTGAGCTCTGGTGAGAGATCTGTTGTTGTTATTACATTCTACTTATATTATTGGTGCCTTGATATCCATTCTATAACATTTAGTCTGACTTTTGCAGAAAGTCTCTCCCTGCTCTGCATTATTATTTTTTTTGTTTCTCTTTTATATTCTATCATTACACCCACACACAGGGTCTGCTTCTGTTCCAGTCTCCTCCAAATCCCTGCTCTCATGAAGCTTATTTTCTGCTGAGAAAAGACTGACATATAATAATATCAAAATGGAGAGGGAATCTAGACCACATGTTTTAGTCAAATAGTAGTAAGTGCAATGGAATAGAAGCCAAGGACAAGCGGTAGGTAGTGTGTGTGAGTAGGCAGTCCATTTTGAAAGGAGATGAGTAATTCCTCATTTAAATGTGACTTTTCAGAAAAAACCTAAAGTGTATGAGGGAGTGAGCCCTGTAGATCTATATGGGGGGAGAGTAGTCTAGACTAGGGGAAGATAGAGTGCAAAGATCTTAAGGCTATTGTTTGTTTTTCCCGGAAGAGCTGGGATGGAGTCAGCGAAGGGAAGAATGGTGGATATGAATAATATAGTTAGTAGGGAGGATTTATTGAGAGGCCAAGTTTGCAACAGAGCTTACCAACAGGTAGGATTATAGCCCAAACTGAAAGCATTGGAAATAAAGAAGAAAGAAAACACATGTTACTTGATACATACTTTTAGATACCAGAAATACTTGTGGGCACATTTTATTTTCCAGCTAGATCTTATGTTGCTTGAATATAAGTACTTACTTCTGTACATGTTTAATTCCTGTAACAATTAGTATATTTTCTTCCAAACAATAAGCACTCCATGCAATTCTTTTGAATAAATGAATGCCTGATTAGATGAACTGAGTAAATGAGATGTAAATAAATAAAAACACAAAATGACTGTCTTAAGCAGAGTGGGAATCTGTTATTCCTTGGTTGAAACTTCTAAAATCAGAGTTGGCCTCTGACACTACAAGAGTACCAGGGCCTCTCCTCCTATCAGCTCTATTGTCTTCCCTGTGTTAGCAGGATCTGAGTCTTAATGTAGTAAAAGGTCACTGTGAACCGCTCAAGCCTACACAGTTTTGAATTCAATACTACAGAAGAAATGAGAGAGGGAGGGAGAAGAAATTGATTCTCCCTTCCATCAATTAAGGGGATCTTGAGCATGATTCCTATTGGCCAAAATTGGATAAACTAATCATGATAGCCAGGAAGAAGGGATATTCTGACTGGCTAATTGGTCAGTTAGGACCCACTTATAGAGCTAGTTCCCCAAGAAAATTCCATTCATATTTTATGACAAGAAAGAATAGATCCAAAGCAATAAAACATGTGTTTACTAAAAATAGAACTATCTTAAATCTGTAGATCTCAATTTTATCTCCCATGTAGAGCCAGACATTGTAAAATCAGAGGCCATGTTGGTCTTTCAAACTAGTTTTAGCATGAATTCTACTTGTATGCCAGGATAGCCCAGTGGTTAATAGAAAGTGATTATTATCATTAATGACATAATAATATGCATAAAGATAATAGTTTAAAATAATACATGGAATTGTTTTTCCCAATTTCAGAAGCAAGAAAATAATCTATTAAACACTGTAGCTAAGATTTGACTGTAGCTCCATCTCCACTGCATTCACCTACCCCTTTCTATGATCTGTTTTCTTGGACTTCTGAGTAATGTTTAACTAAAATCTTAATTTATTATTGATACCTTAAAGGATGGATCATGCCCTATGTTTTAGCTTTCCACTGTTGCACTAAAAAATCACCCCAAAACTTAGGAGGTTAAATAACAAACATCTATTATCTCACAGTACATGTCTGTCAAAAATCTGAGTTTGGCTGGGTACTCCTGGCTAAGTTCAGGCTTTCTTATGGTTCAAGCTCTCTCATTAGGCTGCAGTCAAGATATTTCCTGGAGCTGTGATCATTGGTCATCTCGAGACAAGTTATGGGAGAATTTGCATCCAAACTTACTTACAGGGCTGTTGGCTAACCTCAGATCCCAAACTGACCATACATATCAGTTCTTTGCCATCTGCCTTTCAATAGAGCAGCTCACAACATGGTAGCTGGTTTCCCTCAGTCTGAAGTCTCTAAGAGAAAGTGAGTCAGAGATGGTACCCAAAATAGAACCAGAATCTCTTTGTAACTTTATCTTGGAAGTGTTTTCCCATGGCTTTCACACTATTCTGTTTGTGAGGAGAATGTCACGAGGTTCAATCTACATTCAAGAAAAAGGGATTATATAAAGACATGAACACCAAGAGGCAGGAATTGTTGGTGGCTATCTTAAGGCTTCCTACAACAACCTGGGCATGCCATCTATTTACAAATTCATGAATAGAAGGAGACCCTCAATAAAATAAGTGTTAACTGACAAGTTCTTATTTAAAATTAATGATTTCTCCATAGAGAAAAGAAATGCTTTATAAGAATTTAGTTTCTCCAACAATTCAATTCTAGAAAAAGGCATACTTACTTTCAAAAGAGTTTTTGGATTTTTTAATATATTAGGCATTGACATATTTTGACATGTCTCCAGGGAGTAAAATATAATCTGGATGCAAGATAAGCGAAATTAGGTGATACTTCATTTTAACAAGATTATGCTAATAGGATTTTGTTCTTTGTAGCTGAATACTCTGATTTGAAATGCTTTAGTGTATTTGTTCTTCTCTTAGGTTTACTTTATCCTTAAATTTTCTAACATTTGTAAAGCTTATACAAATATCATTGGCATTTACTTTGAGATTCTCTAGAATTCCTGGAAAATACACTCTCTGATTTTTTTACTTTACATTAGAAGTATAATCTGTAGAAGAAAATGGCCTAGTGTTTACAAAATTAGAAGAAGCATATGAGTATATTTTCAAATAATAAATTTCTCAGTTTGCTAGATAATGAAAAAGCTCACAAGACAAGAATGTCTCTAACTTTTTCTGATTTATTTTCCTGCTTCGATACTCAGCATGATTGTGAAGAAAGAACACAAGCTTTGGAGCAACAAGTTGATAAATCCTGTTTTTAAGGGTGATATTGAGCAATAACTCTGAGCCCCTATATGTAAATCAGATATAAACACAGCTCACATAGTTATAAAGCCTGGATGAAATAAGACATATAAAATGCTTTGTAAATTGCCAAATAATATAGAAATAGAATATATTACTACTAGGCAACCAAAAGGCAAGAAAACATAGATGGAAAATGCTCTCTAATGCCTTGATACTCCCTTTAATAAAGTAGGATTTCTGTATTGTAATACCCATCTTTATCATTTATTAAATGTTTTCCCTGTATCAACTTCTGTGATAAACATAGGAAATATAAAGATGAAAATCACAAAAATATTTCCTTCATGGCCCTGAAAGTTCATGGATGAAAATTGTAATACAACAAGACATATACTAAAATTGGGGAAAGTTTCAACAGCCTAATACTAGATTGATTCATTAATTATTTAGTTAATAACAGTACCTAAATCTTGTCATTGACAAATGTAACCTCTTCCCAAATCAATTCTGAGTGTAATGGCTAGAGAAAGAATATCCTTAAATTGCATCATTCTGTAGGTTTCATTTGCAGGATGTAATATATGTTTTCAGATACAGTAGTAATTTTATTTGAAACACTTTGGGATTTCTGTATAGACATGTGAATTTATGGTAATAACATAGGTACTGAGGATACCGAAATCTTAAGACTCAATATTAACTTAAAATTCTTTCTTTCCAACTGTGCTAATGAAAGGCAATATCTGTTCACTTATTAAAATTAAATCTAACTTTTGTAGTTGTTTGAGTGGATGCTTCCTCAAGGAGAGAATACTAATTTAACCATTTACTCAAATAATAACAATGTATTCACTATAAAAGTTGATCTTCTTATGACCAGTATGAGTCCGCTTTGGCTGGGCAAAAACCTATCAAATCCAAGTGGCTTACATTAACGAACATCTATTTCTTTCTCATGTTGAAGCCTATAGTTTGTGACTTTGCTGCAGGTCTATCGGTTGACTGGAGGGCTGCTCCACTTGAAATTTTTGTTTGCAATCTAAGCTGAAGAACAGCTCCTAGCTGGGATATTCTATTCTTGTGACAGAAGGCAAAGCAAAGACAAGCTGAACTAATCCATTTACATTAAAGCTTTTGTTCATTCATGGCACGCTGTCATATCCACTCAAAAGCCATTGGCCAAAAAGTAAGTCACACAGACAAGGTTGATACCATTGGAGTGGAAAAGGAAGGATATATTTTCATAAAAATAAAATCTACAACTGAAGTCTATAGTAGACAGAGTCAAAATCATGTTCTTATTTAAAGATGTGCAATTGAAATATATCACTTAACGGTCAGTATGCCTTAGTGGTTGAGAACATGAGATGTGGGTCAAACAGATCTGAAGCTGGCTTGGCTGCTTACTAGCTGTGTGGTCTTTGCCATTGGCCTCTTCACCTGTAAAATGGGAATAATAATCCCTATTTCAGGATAATTATCAATATGTAATAAGATAAAATACATGAAGAACTCAGCATGGTGAATATAGCAATCACCTTGCAAATACCACTTTTAACTTTGAGATAAACTTCCTAAGCCACTCGGCGAGGAAGTGGGAAGAGCTATAATGAAATAGAACTGATATTTCAGTTTCATGTTCTGTCAGAATGCTTGTCTCCATGTTAAATGACCCTTCTCAGATAATAGTTCACTGTTAAGTCTGAATCTGATCATTACTACATGGGGATTTCAAAAGCATTATGCAAAAATAGTTCTAAAGAGGTATAAGAAATTTGTGGGGCACCTGGGTGGCTCAGTCGGATAAGCGTCCAACTTCGGCTCAGATCATGATCTCACGGTTAGTGGATTCGAGCCCCACATCGGGCTCTGTGCTGATAGCTAGCTCAGAGCCTGGAGCCTGTCTTCCGAGTCTGTGTCTCCCTCTCTCTCTGACCCTCCCTTGCTCATGCTGTCTCTCTCTCTCTCAAAAATAAATAAAACATTAAAAATTTAAAAAAAAAGAAATTTGTATTGGATGCATCCTTATTTCATAAAACATGCATAAACAAGAATGTTATATTACAGTTTTAATTTTCTTTTAAGAAAGTAATTATAGGGGCACCTCGGTGGCTCAGTCAGTTAAGCGTCAACCTTTGATTTCAGCTCAGGTCATGATCTCATAGTTCATGAGTTCAGACCCTGTATTGGGCTCTGTGCCGATGGCTTGGAGCCTGCTTAGGATTCTCTGTCTCTCTCTTTCTCTCTGTCTCTCTCTCTGTCTCTCTGCCCTTCCCCTGCTCACGGTCTCTCTCTCTCTTTCTCAAAATAAATAAATAAGCATTTATTTAAAAAATGAAAGTAATTATATGCCCGACAACATTATGAATCACTTGATAAATTGCTATATTATTTCCTTTTAAGTAAATTGGTTTTAAAATAAATAAATCACTTGACAGCTTTTCTCTCTTTCACTAACTGGTAGGCATTTATTACTGTTCTAACCTGAGACCCTCCTTAGCACAGTAGATATTTTCCTTTTCGAATCTGAACATTGAATAAATCTGTCTTTTACCTTGACTTTATTAAATAACTGATTTTATTGAAAAAGCGGTGTTTTTTAAATAAGTTAGCCATGTTTCTCATGAAAAAGAATTTTAAAATACAAATTATACAAATCAGTTACCTGGTGTCAAATTATTAACTTTTTATATACCAGTGGATAAATATACTGATTTGCAGGGAAATCCAATGGCAAAAAGCCTAGACAAAGGTATAATTAAAACAAAATACAATAAAATGTTAGAAAAAAACTAGTGTGAATAATGTTTACTAAAATTAAAGAGTTCCGTCAGGTTATAAAATCATTTTGGAAATAGATACTTTCTGGTTTGGGATGGTATGTCTGAAATTCCAAAGGAATCAAGTAAAGAATAACAAAACACAGAACCTTTTATTTTTCAATTAAATGGAGCTAATTCACAAGGCTGCTGCTAGTCAACATGGCATCACTGTATGAATTGGATATAAACTCCCCTTCCTACAGTGCCACTGCAAGGCACACAGTTTGTTGAGCAGAACAATCACTATATTTTTATCTCAATCTCCCCCTTGGGCACATGCTGTGGTTTGAGATACAAACTGTACACATTTATGGGGTTCCCCAAATGCTCAAAAGCATATTATTGATGAAGCAAATGATCATAGTATACTCTTGAGCAAATCTTGACAATTTTCAAAGTCATTCCAAATTATAATCATACAGATTAAATTTAAAGTCATCAGAGATGATGATTATTCTAGCTAGGCATGATATTACGTGTCCAGTAAATAAACACAAATGAAGAGTGGACATGGTTTGGTTTGGTTTGGTTTTTTATAATGCTCATGGCCATAAGAACCCTATTTAGAATTCACTCATAAATTATTTAACTTACAATTAAATAGATGATAGTTTAGATTTATTAAGCACTTATTTTAATCAAACACAGTTTGAGGTGTTTTATGTGAACTAAAATCTTTCCTCAGAATAAGGTGGGTATTCCTATTGATGCAGTTTTCCAGATGTACAGGGTAGGGAAACGAGGCACCTGACTTACCCAAAGGAACATGCCTAATAAAAGACAGAAGAATTCCATAGATATTTAAAGGACAATTTGAGAAGTTGACCTTGATTCATCTTCATGTGACTAGAAAGCTAGTTTAAGGGATGTAGCCCATTAGTTATATTAAGGCTACTGCAAATGTAATTTGCTTATTATTAGTCCACCATCCACTTGGTCATTCATTTATTTATTTAAAATATGCTTATTGAGGGGCACTTGGGTGGCTCAGTCGGTAAAGTGTCAGATTCTTGATTTCTGCTCAGGTCATGATCTCACAGTTTCTCGTGAGGAGCCTACTTGGGATTCTCTCTCTCCCCCTTCTCTCTGTCCCTCCCCCACTCGTGTGTGCTCGCTCGCTCGCTCGCTCTCTCCCTCTCTCAGAAAATAAATAAATAATCTTTAAAAATAAAAATAAAATATAAAAAAAAACCTCCTGGGCACCTGCGTGGCTCAGTCAGTTAAGCATCTGACTTCGGCTCAGGTCATGATCTCGCACACAGTCCATGGGTTCGAGCCCTCTGAGCTGTCAGCACAGAGCTTGAAGCCTGCTTCAAATTCTGTCTCCCTCTCCCTCTGCCCCTCTGCTGCTTATGCACTGTCTCTCTCTGTCTCTCAGAAATAAATAAATGTTAAAATTTTTTAATAATAGAAAATAAAAATAAAATATACATATTGAACACCTACTATGTGTCAGTCACTGTTCTAGACATTGAAGATAGAACTATGAATCCCTAAACATCATGTAGCTTAGTAGGAAAGGAGTGTCTTTACATTATTTTTCTTCTTCTTCTTCTTCCTCTTCTTCTTCTTCCTTTTCTTCTTCTTCTTCCTCTTCTTTTTCTTCTTCTTCTTCTTTGTACATTTGATGTTCCCTATGTAGTTATTTATATAGCTGGAAAGCATATTTCTTTAGATCATTAAACTTTCTATAAAAGCCTGCATGGTTAGAAAATATGAAACGAATGTTATTTTCATACTGATGCACTTGGCTTTTACCTTTTTATCCCCTCACTTCGTATTATGTCTGATCCTGTGGAGTTTTTCAAACCTTGACTTGGAAGTTCACTTTGTATGCTACTGTGACTGGTAAAAATCAACACACTGTAACACTAAGCAAAATGGATATTGACATAAAAGAGAAATGTTTTAAAGTAACAATTTAAATTCCTGTGATGCCATGCAGTTTCTTATAGTTTTACCTTCTGAACGAATGCATAGGTTGGCTAGACAAAATAGCAGGTGGTTTTTTGGTGGAGAGAATCCTGACAGCTTCAAACGCTGAGAACATGAAAACAAAATGGGAAGTGAACAATAGTAAAATATATTTATTCAACATCTAAAACAGCATTCTTGTTACAACAGCTCATGAATTTTATTTCATGAGTGAAGAATATAGCCATCAACAACTAAACTGATCAGTATTTAAAATTTACTAAAAGTGTTGTTTCTATTACCTCCTGTCAACCAGTCCTTAGTAAAATTGTAAAAGATAGAACATTAGAAGCAATGAAAAAAAAGGATGAAGTCTCATCAACATGATTGTACTGAGAAGTCAGAGAAGAAAAAAGCAATAATCAAAATCATGACTACCGAAGACAGATTGGAATCATTAGATTTAGGAGAAAACAACCTTCTAGAGCTCAGTAACTCCTGAGGGCATTATTGTCCAACATTATAAGATAGTAAGTTCAAATGAGCTGGTATTGTGTACTTTGTCTAAATATTCAAGAAAGGTGAGTAATATAATCTTATAATATCAACACAGATGTAATCAATGTTCTGTGACATTAATTTAATATTATTTAATATAGATCATAAAATGAAAGACTTTTTAAAAATGAGGGACAGATCTGGGAGTTTTATATGGCTATCTCCTGCCCTGATAATAATTTAAACACATTTCTAAATATATGACTCTCTGCCAAGACTAACAATACCCTTGGACAGCAGCTGCATTCATGTTAATTTAAGTTCATTATACTTTGATAAATTAGTAACATAATTCCTAGATAGAGAAGAGAAAACCATATCATTTAGGCAACAAACTATAATATGGTCATTCAAAAAACTGGACAATATTGAGAATCTTATAGAGCTACTTGATTTGCTAACTGGATAACCAAAGTTTTTAAGATGAGGCCACTGCAGTTCATTAAACCAATCAAAACCCAGTATTAAGTATTAATGTTCAGAAAGAAAACTATCTTATGAGATAATTAGATAGAATTTTTGATTAAAAGAATATTAGTTTATATTAGAGTCCAGTTAACATCTACTAAATGTAAAGGTGATTTAGAGATGCCCACGATATAGACAAATGTCAAACCATTCTATATTTTATCCTGCAATATATATTCTCCGAGAAAGAAGGTATAATAGTAGTAGTGAATTTAAACTTTTTTACACTCAGAGTTTCCTTACCCATCAATAAACAAATGGATAGAAACTTTGAATATTAAAATTATTAGTATCTAACTTCTAATCATTTCTTTTACAATGGATTATTACTCTGAAGTGTCTGGTTTGGATTTTTAATCCTTGATATAGCTAGTTATAATCTCTCTCTCTCTCTCTCTCTCTCTTCATCACTAGCACAGTTACATGTCTAACCTTGCCATTTTATTCTATTATTAAAACATGTTATTTTGGAGCAATTACTTGGGCATTAGAATAAAGACAGAAAATGAGGATTTGATCCCATCGGAGACATTAGCACTGTATATAGCTAAGAAACAATGTAATTTTAATGACCCAAAAGATTCTTAAGCATATGAAATAAATAACATTACTATTTTTATCATTATCCTATTATTAAAAATATATACAGCTATTATTGCAAAAAGTATATCTGTGGATACATCCTCTTTGTTTCATGTATAGTCACTTTTTAAAAAAGAGGATAAAAATTCAAGAATGTTTTAATCATTTGTTATGCTAACCAAAATGTTAATGATATTTCTATTTTTGTAAATTCTGCTTGAAGAATTGGCAAAGCTTCCATTTTCTAAAAATATTTTAAGGATTTTGCCCATATATGTAATGATATCTGGAGGCTATATAAATATAGTAACAGTAACTCCATAATAGACAAGGTAGTCTTTTTAACAGTTACATAGGAATAAACATATAAACCATGCTACCTTGTTCAAGTTAGCATTTCCTAACAAAAGCTTTTTTGATTATAAAGAAGTCAGGTTTATACTCTACCTTAACCTTTGCACAAAAACTGACTCTATTATTAGTTACAGTTAATGAAAAGCCCACATAATTCCCACATACTTCCCATACTTCTCTAATTGGGTTGTCCCTTATTTTCTTTAATTAGGTATTTCCTTGAATTTACATCACTAAAGGCATTTCTCTGGATTCAGGCATTGTTTGAAGTCTTCTGTTAAAACCAACAAAAGTCCAGTCAAATTCCAGGAAGTATTTCAGAAACTTACAAACTAATGTAAAAAAAATATATGTGAAAAGCAAAGGAGTTAGAACAGCTAATACAATTTTTATTTAAAGAAAAGATACATGAAGTTAGAAGATTCATCTGATTTCAAGACTTACTGTAAGGTTACAGTAATCAAGACAGTGTGGTATTGCCGTAAGAATAGCCCAATAGATCAGTGTAGCAGAAGATAGAGTGTGGAATGTATATGATCATAATAGAAAGTTATTCACACTTTCTATGGCCAATTTAACCTCTTGGAAATCTGTATGCAAATAAGTAAGCCTTAACTTTCACTTCATAACACATAAAATGAAATGCAAAATATATATAGGCTTAAATCTAGGAGATAAAACTGTAAAACTCCTAGAAGGAAACAAGAAAAAATTATTTGTGAGCTTGGGCCAGGCAAAGATGTCTCAGACAGAACACAAAAAGCAAAAACATAACGGAAACAATAGATAAATGTGATTTCATCAAAATTAAGTCTTCTGCTCTTGGAAAATACTGCTGAGAGAATAAAAAGGCAAGCTACCTACTACAATAATATATTTGCAAAAAACGTCTATCTTCTATAAGTGGTAAAAAATATGAGTCTGAAAATATAGGGACTTTTTCATTTATTTTTCTTTATTATTGAGGTATCATTGACATAAAATGTTATATGAGTTTCAGGTGTACAGTATAGTAATTCCCCAATTGTATACACTGTGTAATGCTCACTGCAGTAAGTGTTATTACCATATGTCACCATACAATGCTATTATAGCACTATGGACTAAATTTCTTATGTTGTACTTTTGATCTCCATGACTAATTTATTTTATAACTGAAAGTTTGTACCTCTTAATCCCTTCACCTACTCTCCAGCCACCTCCCCTCTGGAAACCACCAGTTCGTTCTTTATATTTGAGGGTTTGTTTGGCTTTTCTTGTTGTTTGTTTGTTTCGTTTTTTAGATTCCACATACAAGTGAAATCTCTGACTTATTTCATTTAGTATGATCCCCTCTAGTTCCATCCATATTGTCACAAATGGCAAGTTTAATTCTTTTTTATGGCTGAGTAATATGCCACAAATATATATATATATATGTACGTATATACCACATCTCCTTTATTAACCTATTGATGAACACATGGGTTGCTTCCATACCTTGGCTATTATAGATAATGTTGCAATGAACATAGGGTCTGCATATCTTTTCAAATTAGTGTTTTCATTTTCTTTGAGTGAATACCCAAAAGTGGAATTATTGTATTGTATAGTATATCTATTTTTAAATTTTTGAGAAATCTTGATATTGTTTCCCACAGTGGTTGCACAATTGCCATCATCCCCAAAAACAGGGCAACAGAATTCCTTTTTCTCCGAGTCCACTACCACTTGTTTATTTCTTGTCTTTTCAATAGTAGCCACTCAGACTAGTGCGGTTTTGATTTGCATCTTCCTGATGATTAGTGATGCTGAGCACCTTTTCATGTGTCCGTTGGATATTTGTACATCTTTGAAAAATATGTCTATTTAGATCCTCTGCCCATTTTTAAATTGAATTGTTTACTATTATTATTTTTTTGGTATTTGGTTGCATAAGTTCTTTATATATTTTGGATATTAACCCTTTATCAGATATATCATTTGCAAATATCTGTTCTCATTCAGTAGGTTGCCTTTTTGTTCTGTTGATTGTTTGTTTTGCTATGCAAAAGAAAATATAGGAAGTTTTAAAATTTAACTATATGAAGATAAAAAATACAACTTGAAAATGGGCAGAAATATATCAACAGGCAATTCCTCAGAGAAGATACATGGATTTAAAGTGGCAATAAAATATGCTTTATATCACCAGTCATTAGTAAAATAAAAAATAGACAAAACCACAAATAGACGCCCTTATGTGCACACTAAAAAGGCTGGAGCAAATGAACAAGCAAGCAAACTTTGTGACAATACCAAGTGTTGGTAAGGATTTGTGGCAAATGAATATTCATACATTGTTAGAAGAAATACAAAATGATATAGCCAAAATGATATAAACTGGAGAGCAGTTTGGTAGTTTCTGGTGAAGTTACAATGTCCTTAAAATGCAGCCCAACTTAAGTATTTATCCAAGAGAAATATATTCACACAAGTACTTGCATACTAATGTTAACAGCAAATGTTTTTCATAATAGCCAGTTACAAGAAGGGATGCCAAATGCTATTAACTGGTGAAAGGCTAAACAAATAGGCATACATCCATACAATGGAATAGCACTTAGCAATGATAAGGAGTGAATACCGAGATATTCAACAAAATGGATGAATGTTAACAACATTATGCTAAGTGAAAGAAGTCAAACACAAAAGTTTATACGTAACATGATTCCATATATAAGATATTCGAAGAGATAAAAGTACAGAGGTGTAAAGCAGATTAATGATTGCCAGAGACTGAAGTGGGAAGAGGAGATGACTGCAAAGGAACTCACAGAAACTTTTCAGGGTTATATGGATATTTTATGTTTTGATTTAGGTGTGGTCGAACAATTATATGCAATCGTCAACATCCATCCAAGTGTATACTTTAAAAAGATGACTTTTACCATATGTATAATATACCTTAACAACCCTGACTAATAAAAAGACAAAATAAAAATCTTCCCATTTGATTATATTTCACCCACAAATACTGTATTACTCCCCATACTACACATTGGGGAATTATTAGATTGGTGTTTCTCAGAGCATTTGAGGGAGTCCCCTTCTGGAGAACAATGTAGAACACATTTGAAAGGGGATATGAATGTTCAATGTAATAAAATAACTATTAATATTAGACCAAAAACATAGATAAAGATACTATTCTCAAGACATGATAAGAGGTAAAGAAGCCACTAATCCTCAAAGAAAGTGGGAAAATATTCAATGTCCCATAGATAAACCTAGGATACTAGGAAACTGGTTGTCTGATAAAATTGCAGGTCAGCTGGTCAAGATTAAACTGGCAGTTATAAAAAAAATACAGTAGTAAGTAGATACAATATGCAATCATTTTTTTGTTTGTTTTTGTTTTAGGTGGTTTATTTTGCTTTTGTTTTTTTTGTTTTTTTTTCATTTTTTGTTTTTTTATCTGCTAGTAGCTATCACCAAGCAGGGATCAAGGGTTGGGGGAGAGTGTATCATACAAAAAATATGACTTGATGTGAAGGGTAGATCAAGAAACATTTGGAGTTTGGGAACTCAGTTGACTCAAAGGAAGTTCATGCTTCTGCTTGGAAAAGAGCAAAAATACATGGAGGCAAATGTGTGAAAGGGCACTCACTGACCTCAGTTTACTTTATCATGCTTTCTTATGTATTTGTTATTAAACACACACTTATTAAAATTAAACAGAAAAGTTGTAGAACACCTACTAATTTAGATTCAGTGTGTTGTGTATTGGTTTGTTATGATTTCAAATCCACTTGTTCATGGCTTGACTGAGTTGTTTTGACCTAAGGGTACATTTGTTAACATTGGAGAGACCATCTCAGGATGATGTTGTCAAAATTATTATGTTACTAAGTGCTTAGCAACATGAACCTATAAAGGACTGTGACATAACGGACATTTAAACTTTAAATATCATGAATTTGTGAAGACTTACCCAGAGGTAAGTCTGTTCAGTCTGGGCAAAGCTACTCTTTGCTGATCTAAATTGATTTCTGAAGACGTTGGCACATGGGCTCTCATGGCGGCAAGGATACTGTTTGCTGGCAGTGATGAAAACCATGCCGGAGCCCCCTGAAGGAGATCATCTGGCCTGTCAACTGCAGTACCTTCGTTCCACTTGCATCATCAAGGGACTTTCAGTTTGATCTGGCAGCTGATGGATGTCAGCTCTTGGTTGGCTAAGCCAACTATTCTGCAAACCAATTCACAGAAAGGTACACCTAAACTAAATGTGGAGTTTATTGCTTTCATCTCCCCTTTTCCTGGAACAATAGTGTAATTGATCTATTATTGGTTTGGAGTACTTTATATCTTAATTGGCTTATGAAGAGATATTATCCTGTATACTGTTGGCTTGTGAAATTTTATTTTTATGAATTATAATTCCAGCAGTCAATCATGTATTAAATAAATTATTGGCAAAGATAATTTCAGTCTCTGAGCCTAATTTTCTGCAGACAAAAAACAGTGTACCTATCTCTATCTGTAGTTCTATGGTATCTATGTAGAGAAAGGTATATCATGCCACAGCTTTAATATCAACTGCTACGTTTCAGGAGTTATTGTTATTCTATAATGCAAAAAGTTTGACATTGTAAAAACAAACAACAGCAAAGAAAAATCTAGGATAATTATTGCCAAATTATAAAGGACTCTCTCATTTACAGTATATTATTATCTGTTCTCACATTTTCTCAAACATTATGTTAAAAATAAAGTTAGTGTTCATATATATATTTTATTTCAATAATTAGAAATATGTTGTGTGAGCTAAAGACCCCAAACAAATAATTAGATAATACTGTAGTAAAATTTCATGGTATTAAATTCTGGATAATGTGGAATAAAGCTTGTTTTTCTTTCTCAACAAATCAGCCTTTTGAGTTATCTTGTTAGTTTAGCTGGCATATTTTCAATCAACAAAAATATTGTCAATTGGGTGTTCAATTATTTTGAACAATCACTTTAGTAGCTCAGGACTTAAAATAAGAACATTAGCTACTTGCTTCCCATGAACAGCTTTACCTGCAGTGTAGTTAATTAAAAAATAAATAAATAAAAATAATTGAACACTTGGCTTTTTTAACTAAAACATATTATATCAGGGCTAAGTTACTAACTCTTTATATCAAGAGACTTTATTTCTGTTCTAAAACTGCTAATAAAGAATGGGTTATAGGTAAAATAAGTCCCATGAGCTCAGCTTTTTCGTTACCAAGATAAAACAATAAGCTCAGAACGAGGATCAAGTCAGTATGCCAAGGTCAGAAATACTAAGGCAAAGCTGGAATAGGGGAGAAAATAGCAAAGTAGAAATAAGCTCTAAAGATTTAATAAAAGGAGCAGGTAAAGTACAGCACAGGAATAAGACATGTTTGGTTTCAAGCTGCACTTGGACTCCAATCTGACCCCGATTATAGAGTTAATTCCTGTATTTTCAGCCTGACTGCCTCCTAACTAAACTTCAGCATGGTTGATATTTTTTCTCTCTTGTCTCCTGCCCTCCTGTCCTCCTTCCTCTGTCCCTTCCCTCCCTCCCTCCCTGCCTCCTTTCTTCCCTCTCTCCCTTTCTTCTTCCCTCCCTCTCTTCCTTCCTCCCTTCCTTCTTTCCTTCCTTCCTTCCTTCCTTCTTTTGTTCTTTTCTTTCTCCCTTTCTTTCTTTCTTTCTTTCTAAGCCTTACTCAACAATTGTTCAATGAACACTTACTGTATGCTATGAACTTTATTAGGCAAGTGTAAGTATTTTTTTACAGTTGTTTTAATATCGATGATGCATCATTTTATTTAATATTTAAAATATTACTTAGTGACGAGGCACTTCTCTTATCCTAAAATATTGTTATTATTTTACTCATAACAATACATATAAGTATAACATGTACTAGCTTTTATATAGTAATCAATGGTTTTATTTATTTCATTCAATTAATTGCTTGAAAATTTCTATTCGCATAATTTTCAGAATGTTCAGTATTTCACTTTTGAAGCTTTCTTCTTTCCTAAGCTATCAAAGAACCTAGATATTTACTCTGTCTATGCGGACTCTGTCTTACATGTGATGCCTGGAACAGAGGTAAACGCACTACTGGTAGCAGTGATTGCTCCTGACACACCGCTGTTGTCTAAATGGTGGAGGCAGCTCTGTACAGATGTCACTGTGTCCCCCACCAAAAGGACAACTAAATGTTCAAGAAGACAGATCCCACAGGTCCCCTGGGTCAGACTTATCATCCATACTGCTGGAGCTCCCATTGTCCAATTTTAGTGTTTCACACACATGCACCCCTGGAGGCTCCTTGGGCCACAATGTCATCCTCGCTCATCCTACCTGCCTCTTTATGATATACTGAAATGTTTGAAATACAAAAGAGGGTACATTCTACAAGATGTGGTACCTTTCATTCTTTCCTTCTCCTTCTATTTTGTTCACTTGGACAAATACTTCCTAAGATGCAGCGTGACCAGGTTATTCCTCCTAGTTCCTGTGGTATTGATTTTTTGCACTGGAATTTTGGAGTCTCATAATAAGGAAGAAAAAAACAGTATGATAGTATGAGAGTGAGATAGAAAATTAGAGGATGTATTCTTGTGGTCCCAAACCTTGAAAGCAATGCAATGTGGAAAAAGATGCTCAATTTTCTGGAGCAATGGGCCCTGGATTTCTAAGTGAGGAAGAAGGAAATGGGCATGGAAGTATTGTATAGCCATCTTTCAGAACAAGAGGTGTGTTTACTTTCAAATAGTAAATTTTTTCAGCTGTTCTTCTCAAAATTATTTTCAACATTGTAGGCCTTATAATTCGTGAAAATTTCTCTGAAGTAAGATTGTGGTCATCCTTAGTTTTAGGTGTTGTTACAATTATTTGTTGTCACACTTTTCTAAGTGTTCTTAGATATCTTATGCGGAATTTTGAAGAGAATGGGCTATTGTACATAGGAAGGATGGCTGTTAGCAAATACAGCGTCCAGATAATTTTTAGTTCTCTGTGAACATTAGCCAATTTTTTAAAAAATTCAAAATAAAGTCAGATATTATTACCAAGTATACTTTTGGCATTTTATTAAAATAGGCTAGTAAAAGTAGCTAGATGTTGTACAGATGACCCTTGAACAAAACAAGTTTGTACTGCATAAGTCCACTTACACCCAGATTTTTTCATACTGTAAATGTATGTTCTTTTCCTTATAATCATCAAAACATAATTTTCATAACATTTTCTTCAACTTACTTTCTTGTGAGAATACAGTATATAATACACATAATAAACAAAATATGTGTTAATTGACTTTATGTTATTGGTAAGCCTTCCAGTCAACAGTAGGCTATTAAGTTTGGGGGAGTCAAAATTGTACACAGATTTTCAACTGTGCAAGAGATCAGCACCCCTAAATCCCATGTTGTTCGAGTGTCAACAGTATATGAATAGTTACTGTTCCTGTTATGGCCAAGATATATCTTTGCCACAATTTTATTTTTTATTTTTTGCAATTTAGGAGCATTAGATATGGGGGGGGGGCGGAACTTCTGCAGACTTACTTAAATTCTAATTCACAACCTAGGTATATTTGAAATGATTTTTTTTTTGGTAAACTGTGGATTTATTTTTCAAGAACAGGTAGAAACAAGAGAATATGTACATACATTCTTTTGAGCTTACATATATATTAACTACAAGCAAATTTTATCTTATTCATTAGAAATAAAAGAAAATCTAAAAGTCTTTACCATTACTGATAATATCTTGGAGATCCTACTATTTTAAACTAATTAAATATCTCAACAGCATGTTAATGACAAAATAGAAGAAAATGGGGGACATGATAATCCATTTAAATGGTTTTGGCTGTGTCTTTCTTTCTTTTCTTTCTTTCTTTCTTTCTTTCTTTCTTTCTTTCTTTCTTCTCCCTTAGTGCTATAAAAAAACTCAAAAAAAGAGGCAATTTCTGTATATCATATACTCTTTAGACTCAACATTAATGAGAGTCAAAGTTTTGAAGATCCAGGCTATTAAGGGCTTGATTCAGGTTTTGTGGGTCTTGAAAGTTAATTTTGAGGGCCTTCTTTAAGAAAAAGAATACAGAATCATGAATTTAGAATGAAATATAAAAATGAACATTTATTTAGAAAAGAAATGAAATCACAATAGATTATAAATTTTAAAGAACTAAAAAAATAATAAATGTGGAAAAAATGCTTAATTTATTGCCATCATATATTTATAATTGCCAACATCATTAAAAATATATCTATGCAAGACTAAGAAAATGTACATTTCTGTCATTCCCCTTGAAGTTTCCCTGAGAATGTCCACCAGAACATCATGAAATGAGCCCGATGTAAGATCTCAGGAGAAGTAGAAGGAAAGAACTGGAACTAAGTACTGAAACCAGTTACATTCACGCGTATGCACACACACACAGACACACACACACACACACACACACACACTATAACTGTGCTTATAGTGATATGAATATAAACAAAACCAAAGAAATATATTTCAAATTTCCAGTTACAATTATTGACAGTAAGAAAACATAGGTGAGGAAGAACACTTGATTTCTCATTCCATAAAAGAGAAGAAAAAGTTAATTGTTTACTTTTTAATAACACAAATATGAAAGAATAAAAATAAGTAACAAAAATTGATCTAATCATAAGGAACCTCTTCAATCTGTAACTTGTCAATATCATATTATTAAGAAATATGTCTATTTCCCTTGGAAATAGAAGGGATCACTTTATTCTCTAAGGGTCATGCAGTGGTACTTCATATCTCTAAGCACACATACCTCTGACCTCCCATTCACTATTCATTAGTATATTTTACAGCTCTGAAGCAAAGACATTAATTTGTAGAAAACCAATAGCAATGCAAATAATTATCATCCTGTAGAAATAAAATGATTTTTGCCTCATAGCTTTGCAAATAAATTTTATTTAGTAAGATTCAAATGATACCAGCAAAATTATAGTTTTAATGTCCTCTATGAAAGTAATCAGTCTTGTATCAAAATTAGCAATCTAATTGAAGCATCCTGTCCTCTGCCATAATACATACTTGTGTTTTCTCCTATTGCTTTGGATCTGCCTTATTAAGTTGCTGGTTTCCTTATTAGTGGGTTAAGTAGATCTTTGACAAAGGCTAACTTTCTATGTGTAGGACAGTAAGGCTTTAAATTTTTGGAAATTATACATGTTATGAAGAGAACCTCTTGGTACTTTTCTTGGTACTTAGATCCTTACTAAACTGACTGTCAGAATTCATCATTCTTGGAGGAATACCATCACATAATTTTCCTTGCTGGCCATGGCTTCCACAATTTTGGTAACAAAATTATCTATGAATGAAAAGAGAAAATAGGAAGTTATATAAACAAAAGAGGTAATGGTTAATATTATTATTGATATTTTTGGCTAAAGGTATTAGAAAATTAAATGAGACAAGGGAAAGCATAGAATGATCACTTATTTATTCAAAAAATATTACTGGGGTTTCTGGGTGGCTTAGTCAGTTAAGCGTCCAACATTGGCTTAGGTCATGATCTCACAGTTTGAGTTCAAGCCCTCGTCAGACTCTGTGCTGGCAGCTCAGAGCCTGGAGCCTGCTTCCGATTCTGTGTCTCCCTCTCTCTCTGCCCTACCCCCACTCATGCCCTGTCTCTTTCTTTGAAAAATAAACATTAAAAAATTAAAAAAAAAATATATATATATATATATATTACTGAATTAGAGTGAGTACCTAACCATGAAAGCTATGTAACAATATTTCTAAATGTGACTATATTCACAAAATTAACATATATTAAAATAGACTTTTTTTGCACTTGACATGAAATTCTGAGTTTTAAGGCATACCACAATCACGCAACACAATTGTTCCATTACTCCAGGCTCTACATTAGATCCCCAGAACTTATTCCTCTGTAACTGGAAGTTTGTACCCTTAACCAACACATCCTCTTCCAGAGACCCCCACATCCCAGTGCCTGGCAACCACCCATTTACTGTCTATGTCTATGAGTTCATCTTTTTTAGATAACACATGTAACCGAAATCATACAAAATTTGTTTTAACATACTGCCCTCAAGTTTCATCCATGTCTTTGCAAATGGTATATTTGGATGCCTTCTCTCAGGATATCCCTGGAAATTTTCTTTTATTTCTAATGTGCTGAGTTTTTGGTTTTGGTTTTTATAATTTGATATTGAATTTTGTCAAATGCCTTCCTTGTATAAATTGATAAGCTCATATTTTTTTCCTTTAGTCTGTGAATAGGGTGGATTGCTTTGAATAATTTTTCACATATGGAACCAATCTTGTACTTCCAAGATAAATTGCTCTTGATGATGGTGTATTATTCTCTTTATATGTTCCTCGGTTTGATGTATTGGTATTATATTGAGCTTATTTGAATCTATGTTCACAAGGAATGTGTATCTGTAGCTGTTTTTTCATGTGCTGTGTTTGTAGAGTTTTGATATCAGGTTAATTCTGACCTCATAAAATGAGTTGTATCCGCTCCTATTTTATTATTTGGAAGAGACTGTGTAGCTTTGGTGTTATTTCTTACTTACATATTTTATAGAATTTATCAGTGAAACTATGTGGAGCTACAAACCATATTTTTCAGAAGGTTTTGGATTACAAACTAAATTTAATTATTTTATAACTATTCAACTTATCTCTTTCTCCATGGGTGAATTTTCATACCTTGAGACTTTCAAAGAATTGCCTTATTTTGTCTTGGCTGTTGTTTTTATGTGTTAAAGTTCTTTTTCATTATTTTTTCTTTTTCATTAATATCTGTATTAATGATAGATTTATTTTTCATTAATTGTCTGTAAGATCTGTGGTGATATCCCTCTTTCATTTCTGCTATTGATGATTTGTGTCTACTGTTTTTTCTCTATCCATCTAATTTAAAAATTATTAGTTTTTGATATTTGAAAATGTAAATATATTTAATATATCTTGAAAAGCATATAAAATTTTCTGTATAATTTTATGGCACGTGTATATATTCACATATATTTATATTTATATAGATAGATACATGTACATATAAATACAGATAAGTTGATAGATGGATATGATTGGGGCAAAACAAATAATTGGTGAATCTGTTCCTTGTACTAATTTTATAACTTTTCTTTAAATTTGAAATCATTATCAAGATAAGAAACAAAATAAGTCAACAAGTAGAATTGTGGTGAAGCAAGAGGAGGAGAATCAGAATACTATACAATCACCAGAGCATTTTAGACTTAATAGACGAATGGTAGAGGGTGGGATTTCTTTAGCTGTGCTTCATGAACCATTATGTACCATGCTAGATGTTCATTAATATTAAAGTCTACATAGAAAATTTTAACATCAAAAATTTTAAATTACTGAGTATATTTTTAAAAGAAGGAGTAAAAAAGGCAGAGTGTGCATTTTGCTTGTGTGAGATTCTGTAACTCTCCTTGCTTTCCCATAGTTTCTCTATTTGCCATTGCTGAGGTCAGTCAGGGTCAGAGCCACTCACATCTACTTCCAGAAATGAATGAGGGATATCTGGTCATATCCAATTCCAATTTCACCAGTAACTTTAAAATAATGTGAAAACCATTTGGACCTTTCTGCTTGTTTATGAAGTCTACAAGTGAGAATAGCTTGCTGAATTGTGCTCATCCATACCTAACTGACCCAGGCCACTTTGATTCAGTTTAATGAATCCCTCTTTGTCTTTTCCTCTATCCCTATCTGTCTCTATTTCTCTGTCTCTCTATTACTCTTTCTCATCTATCCATCTACTATAAGTTTAGGATGTATTATGGCATACATATGGAATATACAAATATTCTGCTTTCTTAAGGAATGGATCAGGAACTTCTGTGATGCAAATATTACATGGGTTGCTAGACCTTTTTAGCCCAACTGTATGTTTAATCACAACTCGAAGTATCCCCCCAATAGTGACTAATTTTAAAAGTTCAGCTATGCACTAAAAGAGAGATGGGACATTGTCTGTTTTTAAAAAATGTATTATCAACACCAATAATTTCTACAGGTGTCAAGACATCCTTTAGAACTATTATTTTTTTAAATAGCTGATTTGAGGGATTGCACCATATCTACCAAATTCCACTAAAACGTGTAATTTTGTTCAGATCCATTCACATGCTTCCTACATAGTGCAATCAATGTATTTAATGACAAGCCTTTTCCTGAACTCAGAAATGACCTCAGGTATTTTTTATATTGATTATCAACCTATGTATATAGGCATGCTTAAAAATTTAAATTCATAATGATTGATTTTGATTACTAAATATGGATGCTCAATTTAGCCAACATGGAAAGATACATCATCACACACTGAGAATACAATGGCAGGTTTAATGTTAAAAGTAGCACAAAATAACGTGGGCACCATCCTTGCTTATGATCATAGATGGAGATTAACTCTTATATGTGATCAAATTGCCAGGATATAGAAAGTATAAGAAGAATTCTAAATAACTCATTAAAAAATTTCATTTGAAGCTTTTTTCTTCCAGAATAAATACATATGTGTCTTGTCAAAAAAGAGACTAATTAGTTTTGAGATATTTCTTTAAATATACCAGGCATTCTTTCAGGGCCAGGAAGAAAATGACAACGAAATTTTATCTTATATTTCATTAAGCAAATAAATGGATTAGGATGGTTAGGATTAACGGCTTCTCATCACTGAAGCTTAGAAATTAACTATTTCTATCTATAAATGAATACACTGGAATATTTTGGTAAGTTACACCATATTCCACATGTGAATGCCTTTTATTTACAAAATAAGTAATTCCTTCCAAAAATTCATTCTTATGTTTAAGAAGAATTGAGATGTGCCCTTTAAAAATACTACCTGTCTCAAGTCTATCAAGCTTAATGACACTTTACATATTGAAGAATAAACAAAATATCTCAGGTGATTTTTCTTTCCCCAATGCTATATAAGCAGTTTTTCCACTTGTTAAAAAATATTTTTTTCTCCTAAAGTTTACTTGTCAGAAACAATAAAAAACAAAGAGAGATTTTATACTTTAAATTATGCTAGCCTTAGGCAAAATATCTTTTAAAGCCTACTGCTTCCTCCTTTCCTGTTATTAAAGGTTACTGGCAATATGGAAATACAATAAAAAGTCACTTTTATAATATTGTAGAAATTGGGGTAAAAGATGCATGAAGCAATAATGTGTCAATGAAGTCAAATTTATAAATCAAGGGAGATATTACCTATTTTGCATGAATATTAATAATAAAGTATGTATAAACTGTAAATAAAATAATTTTATTTAAGCTGTCAATGGCATATTTAATTTTAATTGTAAATCCTTTCTCAATAGAAGTTTGAACAGAAATTTAATAAAAATAATCAGTCAAAAGTATAATAACACTGGGAAAAAGAATTCATCTGGAAGTATTATGGTGAGCTTTCTTTATTATCAAATCCAACATTCTTAAAGGCCGTTTGGGAGTAATTTATGGGAGCAGTAACTAATGAGTTATAAGAAATGGTCTATCTGTAGAAAGTATGGTACAATTTGTGGGAATATTACATAGTGGTAACATTGAAAATTTAATACGTAGAGAAAAAGGCCTGTATTTTGTAACAATTTAAAGAGTTTACAGGATTTATGAGCATATTATTAGAAGAATACAATGATATATTTACTTTGTATCATTTGTTTAATGTGCAATAATGCAATGCTAATTTCTTTTACAATATTTAAAATAGACATACTAAGTATATTTAAAATAAAATATAAGATATTTTACATTTGAATAACAGTAGTGGTCCTATATTTACATGCTTTTCTAATTTTTTTCTTACAGACTTTATTGTATAGAACTTAAAATCTAAGCATGTTATGAATCGTGATCATTTCTGGTTTTATAAACTTATAATTTGACAATAAACTCCTGTGACTCAGCAAACTGACAGTTTGTTTAACGTATCAGAGGGAAGATATGGCACACTGAGAACTGCTTTAATAGTGAAGGCCTCTGGGAGACTGAGAGCCATTTATGTCAGGAAAAAATGCTGTAGGCTTACATAGGATAGCAATAGAGAGAGGGAGTGGTGGAGGAGGTGGAGAAACATATTGGATATAAGAGCAATTGTGAGAGGAGGAAGGATCTTTAGGATGAGATTCTGGATATTTGCTGGATATTTCTCTAGCAAAGCCTGCATGTACTCAGACTACTTCAGGTTTCTGAAAATTTAAGGAAAAAAGTCAACACACAGTTGAAAGTGCCTACCAACCTCCCAGTGGCTTTGACAGCTCAGCCACAACTATTTCATTCTCTGTTTCCAGGTGAGAGCCTGGAAGTAAGGTAAGTTGAATGAAGTAAACCCAGTACCTATAAATGAAGCCAGTATAGGAGGTACGTTTTTACCGAGAGGTCCAGGTGCTGTTGCCATCAAGACAATGCCTAATACGAAGAGTATAGCTAAGCAGAGAATAAGTATGCAATATTGATAAGCAAAAGAAAAAATTGAAAAAATCCCAGTGAAAAGAAAAAGTGGCTTACACGGATATAAGGATCTGGAATGCAAAGCCAGAAGATCGAGTAAATCGAACAGACAAATAGGAGGAGCTTCAGAATATCCAGGAATTTCAACTGCTCTTAAAAACACATGACCATGACACTTGGGCTTGTTTAAAGAACCAAGAAAGATGTAAATCACACCAAAGTTCTCTAACTTTGTCTGGCCTGAGATTTTCATGTGTATAAGAATGTTTAGTTCTTGGGGTGCCTGGGTGGCTCAGTCGGTTGAGTGACTGACTTTGGCTCAGGTCATTATCTCACGGTCCCCGGATTCGGGCCCTGCATCAGGCTCTAAGCTGACAGCTCAGAGTCTGGAGCCTGCTTCAGATTCTGTGTCTCCTTCTCTCTCTGCCCCTACCCCATTCGTTCTCTGTCTTTCTCTGTCTCACACTAATAAATAAATGTAAAATAAATAAATAAATGGGGTTGTCTTAAAAAAATGTTTAGTTCTTTCCCAGTGAGGAACACACCTGAACTGACTAGAGTGTCAGTATAAATCTGAAAGCACCTCATGGGTTCTGTCCCTTCATCAATAGTCATGGAGATTGAATGTTGGTTTTATGAATAGGGTGCTTATTGACACAGTATTTGTTCTGATTCTTTTTCTAAGGGACTGACTGAGAGGTGAAAGTTTTGGGAAAATAATAAAGAATAAACCCAAAGACAGAAATAAGGCATTCTGGATGAAGGGTTTCAGTGACTTGTTTGGTTTTTTTTTTTTTAATTCAAATTCAGCTTTGATCAAGTAGAGAGAAAAGTTGTGTTGACTTTAGAAAACATAGAAAAGGAAGTGCATATGGATAAACATCACACTGAATATAGTCTATAAAACTAAGCTGTAAGAGTTCTTATGTTATTCACATATTCTAGGACTTAGCTAAAACATCCCCTCCAGCCATTGATCTGTGGGTGTCCTGTGATATATTTAGATGTCAGAAATTCCTAATGTCATCTTCCAAATAAAATGCAGACTGAGAACATTGGTTGTATTTTAAATGCCTGGGCTGATAGAGAAGGAACATTTTTTTAGCAAATAGGAACATAATTACAAGAACAAATGAAAGGTTGATAACGGAGTGATTATACCGCTTCAGTGAAGGCATTTGCTTATATAAGAGTATGGTAGAGCTGTAAGAAGGTGGTTCTTAACAAAATATGTGCTTGGTTTATCTTGGGGTATTCAGGTTTATGTAAATATAGCAGTATTTCAGTCTACTGGGATGTCTTTGCTCTGGAAGTATCACAGATGTTTGTATATTGTCAGCTAATAACTATCATTAATATCTGTACTCGACAGTGTTCTAGGAACTGTGGATATAGCAATGAACTAGTAAAAATCCATTCTATTCAAAAAACTGAAATTCACAGGTCTGGTAAAAGACCATCAATAGTCACTGATGAGGGAGGTTAAGGCAAGCTGAGGGCAAAGTACAGGCTCACAGCACCCTTCTCTCAGGTGGGATATGTGTGGTATTCCTTGGACACTCCCGGTTACCCAAGAACAAAGGAAAGGAGTTGAAGTGCTTACCATGGTGATGTGGAAACTAAGGCAAATGAAAAATTGAATTCCTTTACTGCCTACAGCCCATTGACAAGTCTTTGAAACAGGCAGAGTGACCTCTGTCCTGATAATGACAGTTTGCTAGGAGCAAAGGAAATCTTGGCTTAACATTATCCTGACCCCCACCTTCTCAGGATCCTGTAAGTCTACTTTAACATATAAAAATTCCTTTGGAAACTTCCTTTATCTCAATTCCCCCAAGATATATGATGACAAAATCATACATCAAGCTTATGGCCCCCTGATATACCTCTAAAGGGTCTCAAGACTGAGGTTTTACTAAAGGGTAATAAATGGCATTTTCCTAATACCTAGCCCCTCAAAGTCTTGGAAACCTTGTTTCCAAAATACCTTAGAGACTTACTCTATCCCTAACCCTCTCTCAACCTGAAGGTATATAATCAGTTACCCATCACAACACCGGTGCAGCTCTTTCCGCCCAGAGATCCTATCCCTGTGCTTTAATAAAATCACCTTTTTGCACCAAAGATGTCTTCAAGAATTCTTTCTTGGACATCAGCTCTGAACCCTCCAACATCACCCCAAAGCCCCATCAGTCACTGTTGACTATGTTTACATTTTGGAACATTGTCTTGTGCCCTGCCCGGGTGGTGAGACTTCTAACCTCCCAGTCAGTAGGACAACTCTCTTTGCTCTCTTTCCACCACAACTTTACCTCTGAATGTCTCAGATCTTGCTCAGTTGTTGAGGAACAGAAGACTTGTCTTGCTGTCTGTCTTTGGATTATCACAGTCAAATATCAGTGTGGTTATATGGTCATAAAGTTCTCAGACTGAAGAACTTAGTTGAATGAGTCTGCCTCTGTTTTGCCAAAATTAGATGTGGACAAGGTATCCACTCTTTGATTTAGCTTTTAATGTATATATTAGAAACTACTGAATTTCTTGAAGAAACCAGATTAAATTCTTTGGCAAGAATTATAAGTCTGGCTCTGCATTAGATGCTCCATGATTATGCGGTGGTCCAAATGTATCATTTGTGTTCCAGGAAGCACCCAATGTAGTACCTGATATCTCCAAGTTAGTTTTGATAGTCAACAGCACTCAATACCATATGGGTTAATTTGCCTTAACCATAACTAAATACCTGCAAAAAACTGATATAGGGATTTAAGAAGTGGACACCTGGGTCACAATGCAGTAAATAGACTTTCCACTCTCTGGAAAAATCCATTTTGATCCACTGTTGGGGAAAATCTTTTTCCAAGGGTTGGGGAAAGCCATTATTGAGGCAGAAGTAAGTACAGTCGTGGTGGATGCAAGGCTAGAATTAACAAAGGGCTAGAAATTTCACTAACCTTTTCTGGTACAGTTCTTGAGGAGCTCAGGATAGAGAAATGGAGCATAAAAGGGGTTAACAACATTCATAGAGCCCAAGAATTACTGAATATCCTTGAATGCTCCAGCGTTTTTAAATGGGACCCCTGATATCATGTTGATGTCTTGGTTAAGAGGGAATTTCTCCTTTTGAATTTTAGAACACACTAGAACACATTTTCTGGAGTGGTGCTACAGCAATGGCACTTACCCAGATCAGGGATTAACGAGCAATTTATCAAGTACATTCAAATGAAACTTCCATTCCAGAGATTATATAGGAGTCCAAACATTATACCAAAATATGAATTATATGAATAATTTTCTAGAAGGAGGCACCTATAATCTCTCAAAAGATGCCATAGGAAATATTTCTACAATGTTAATAATTGAGTTTTAATGAGAAATGAAGTGACCACTTATTGATATAGCTGATATATTTTTAACCTTTAAGGACATATTATTGGAATCAAGGAAAATGAACATATCATCTTAAAAAAATTTAAATCTCACAATCATCACTTTAATTAAATGTAAAGTTATAGTCAAGGGTGCTCTATTTCTTATAGCTAAATTTGGGATGCATATGGTATTTTGAGAAGTCGGGTTGTAAGCATAGTATGCTGGTGTTTATGGGAGAGCATAGTACATAAAAAAACCTCCATTAGTATATTGCTTTCATTGCCCTGTAATTATCCATTTAAGTGTTTATCCATTGCCCACTTTTCAACAACTGTAAGACATCTTGCAATGTCAATGCACATATTTTAATATCTTAAACATTTTATGGACTAACATCAGCCTGGATCTTTCCTATTCACTTTACTAAGTGGGCAATCAATACATTTTATGAAATGCATCAGAGTTATGACTCAGCTAAACTTACTGGTATACCAACTAGTGAAACATCACACGCCAGTAGTCACTCAAACTGTAGAAAAATTCTCAGATGAAAATAAGCAAGCTCTTCATTCTTAAATTTGAAAAGGCAAACCTTTAAACTGAAGGCAAATTTCATATGTCATTATGTCATTAAATGTTCTAATAAATGACACAGATGGAAAGAGATTACTAATAGAAACTACATATTGGAAGTCAAATGAGGTGCAGAGGTGTGAAGATCATGCCTGGCTAGGACATGATGAGATGTACATATTGTAGGGGGTATGGTTAGATATGTAAATAAAGTGGGTAATGAGCTGTATTAAAAGAGAAGTAATTGGAGAACCATGTATAAGCATTGTAATGTGAGATGCCTAAGCCTTAGAAAGTTAGATTTTAAGAACGAAAACTGCAGGGAGATATAAGGAAGCACATTTTGATCCTTGTCATCTTATGTAACCACTGGGAAGGGCTCTTCCCCCCCTCACAGCCCCAAGCCTGTTCCTTGCTTTGCCCCCAGAGAATCACTTTATGATTTTCTTGCTTTGGAAAATTGCTTATATTTCTGTAATAGCGCCTCTCAGAAGGATAAGGTGATTTGGTCAAGAGGTGGCTGATGCAATTGAATTAATTAAAACTTCACTTTGACTAAGGTAATTCTGTGTGGAATTTTTCTTTTCTTTTCTTTCTTTTTTTTTTTTTTTGCATGGAAATGACAAATGGATTCAAATGTTGTGGCCAATAATGGAAAACAAAATAAAAACAGCAAGCTCTTTCTATTAAGTCGAATTAATACTGAGACTTTTATCTTGATGAAAAGTGCTTTAAAAGATTCCAGTGGAAAACTTATAATGAGGAGGCACAAATTAAGTCAATAGAGTAACTAAATCTAATTTATCAACTTTCAAATTGTTTGTAATACTTTTAATTTAGAAGATAAGCAAATTTACAGAGCAAGCATTGTTTCCAATCTTCTTTTTCCACTAGCTTAAGTAAATAAAAATAACTTATCCTTACATGTATAATATATGCTTAACACTACAGAGGGGTGACAAAACTCTACCTCTTCCCATCTTAGATTTTCATCTGGGACTTTTATACAAAAAGACAGATTAACAAGATAAAAACAAATTATATGTGTATATAAGCCACTGAGCCCCCCACGTGGCCCAAAACAAATAATTTGTTAATGCGTGCAGTGCACATCACATGGGAGAAACCTAAACCAAAAGTAACTCAAATTGCAGCTTAGAGTTCCAGTTTATATAGCTGGCTTTTTCAATAAAAAACAATGCACTTGTAGAGAAATTACAGGAGGGAAGAAAGCAATTCTAAACTTCCAGGGGCAGCAAACTATGGGAAGGTAAGTGTCTGGGGGGAAAGTAATGGAGTAATTTGTTTGCAGTTTCCCCAATGCCATCTCTGGGATGATAAGTCTGTCTCTAGTTAAAAGGAAAATTTATATCCTGCTTTTAGGCAAAAAAGGGAGAGCTTTCTCGGGGTTTGCTGCTTCTTGATTGTCTTCAACTCAGAATGAGTTTAATGTCAAAGAGGCATATTTTGGGGCGACATATTCTGGTTTCTTTAAACTAGAAAAAGGAAAAAAATAACTAAAAATGGGAAATGAAAAACATATTCAATTTCAACAAAGGAAATCTCTGTTAAAATTTTGGCATATACCTTTAGCTTGATACAGTTCATTTCCAGAATATTTGTAGTATTAACTTCATTGCACTGCTCTATTAAATGACTCACATTGAAATGCTTGGAGGCAAAGACTTTGGTGTCAGAATGAAGTTCAAATCTTGAAGTAGTTATATAGCCTCAGATTATTACTTGGGTTTGTGGCTGTTGTCATTTGCATGTTGGTTTATTTCCTGTGAAGCAGAACAAAATGTGTTCTTATTATATATTTGATTTGATATTGTAATTTTTCATTCTAGAGTTTCCACTTGGTACTCTTATCATACTTTTTATTTTTCAACTGAGATTTTCTGTCATGTCATTCATTATGAGTATATTTTTTATATCTAGTTGAGCATAGTGATAAAAAAAAAACGCTTTAAAATCCTTGTCTGAGGTTGTCTCCATTGGTTATTTTATATCTTGAGAAGGGGTTATATTTTCTTGGTTGGACACTCAACATTTCAAATGTCCTGTTGTGGAGATTCTGGATCCTGTTATATTATTTTGAAGAATGTTGATTTATTTTTTTTTAAGCAGGAAATTAATTTGATTGCATTCAAACTACAAACTGACTCTTGGGTGGCAGCTTGAATCAATCACACTTCAGTTTTTCTTTCTCCCCAGGTCATAGCGAGGCTTTTTTTCCCCAAAATGTCTCATGCTTAGGTAATTCAAGGATTAGCCAAAGTGTTAGAGAGAATTTATACACAAAAATTTAAGGGCACCTTCTCTCTGGACTATTTTTTCCCCTTAGTTTCCAACAGATGTGATTGTTCTGAAATCTTTTTCTTCTTCAAGTTGGAAAGAATTACTTATCAGAGTTTTAGACACATATGAAGTAGTAAAACTTCTTATCCTAAGGCTAAACTTAGAAAACACACACACACACACACACACACACACACACACACAGAAAACTCACACTTTGTGTTTCTTCTGTTTCCTTCTTCCAAGTGTCAAACCTCCTCTAGAATTTGCTTGATATTTTTCACTCTCCAGAGACTTCAGTATTTATTTTGATATTTCTTTTTTATCAGAGTTTATAGCTCTTACCTGAGGTAGTGTCATTTGGTTTACAATTTGCTTTCCTATATATAAAGATATATATCTTTTATCTCAGAGAGAGAGAGAGAGGGAGAGAGGGAGAGAGAGAGAGAGAGAGAGAGAGAGAGAGAGAGAGATTTGACTAGTTATTATAGACAGTATGTTGTTTAAAGACTGCTTTCCTGGAAAATGTATAATTGAAGATGCTAAGAGGATCGGAGTATCTGATACTCAAAATCCATCAAGAAAAATATATGCATTACTAAATTCTCATTGGTGTCTTAGAGATCTCTAATGATATAGTAAACACTAAAGAGAGAGAGAGAGAGAGAGAGAGAGAGAGAGAGAGAAGGAGAGGAAAATATAGTGTTACGTTTTAGTGAGTGACCACAGTCTGGCTTAAGAATCTGACTCCTTGGGCATTGGAAAAAATACTGTTCCAGCAATTGCTGATAATTTGCCCAAAATGGGCCATGTGCAGACTGCAGCTAGCCACCAAGACCTTCTGGATGGTCAAGCTTCCTGATGTATTCAGCCTTTGTTGTAGATCAGCAAATTTCATATGATTTCACCATGCTCCCCAGTTGCACAGACTGTGAAATGTGCCATCAGACCCCATTCTGGTCTAACTTCTATGAGAAGAGTCCATAATCTCAGAGGCAACTGGCCCAGGGGATCCAGATGGCCCAGGCCCAGTCTGGTTAATTCAGTAACTGAGGAAATCAATGAAGCTGTGCTTTGACTACTCTAAATATTTGAATATCTTAGGGAATAGTTCTATCCTTTCTTCCCTTCTCTTTTACCTTTCTTTCTAGATGACTTCATCCATTCCCACAACCTTATTACCTCTATATGCTAATACCTACCAAATTTATATCAGTAACACTCTTTTCTCTCATGAGTTCCAAATTAGAACACACAACTGCCTAATTTACATATATTTTAAATGTCTCACAGATATTTCAAATTTAACATGTCAAAAATCAAACACTTAATTTCTACCTCCCTCCTCCTCAAACCTTCATCTTCTCCAAACTTCCTCTAGTGAGTTATTCAAATCAAAGACCTAGGCTAGTCTCATTCCAATTTTAAAAACTTCTAGAAATCTAGGAGGAAAAAGGACAAATTGGAAAATTAGGCAAAGAATATGAACAGATAGTTCACTGGACAAATATATAAAAAATATTAAAATTTACCTATTTTAAGAGGAATACACTTATTTTAAAATATCACTGGTCACATATCCAATGAACAAATTTTCCAAAACTCTGAAAATTACCATACCTGTGAGGTCAGCACACAAACAATGGGTCATCTCCTCTGGAAGAAGTAAATATCTGGCAATTTCTACCAAAAGTACAGACGTGTTTACCCTTTAACCTAGAAGTCTCACCTCATGTAATCTAAATAACAACTGGAGTCTTTTAATATATTAGCATGGTTGTTAGGTGTGGCTTTCTTCAGAACAAATTATTGGAAACACTATATTGAGGTGAGGGGCAACTCATGAACTATAGGGTTATTTTAATAGGTTTGTTTGTATAGGTCCATTCCGGTGTCAACTACCAGTCTCTGGTGATACCGGTACAATCACAAACTGGTGATTCTTGGTACAAGGAAGGCACTTACTCATGGGAAATTTTATGACCCACTTTTAGGTAGAAAAGGGTAGGTCAGAAAGCCCTCCCTGCAGCTGCTGCTTCCGAAGTCCCTTCAGCTCAAAATAATCCACATGCCAAAGCAGTATATTTTGGTGTGGCATGTTCTGAATCCCTCAATGATAACACTGTGTTTTATTTGGATCAGTATGACAGCAGTGTGGAAGATGGATTGTTAAATTTAAGTCAGAAAAGGCATTTAAAAATCACAAATGATAGACCACACTTAAGTGGTCAATTACTTTTTGACAGATGTGTCAAGGTAATTTATTATGGAAAAAATTGTCTTTTCAGAAAATAGGGCTAGAACACTTAGATTTCTGTGTGTGTGTGGTGTGTGTGTGTGTGTGTGTGTGTTTGTGTGTGTGGTGGCGTTGTAGGGGGGAGGGAATGAACCTAGACCCTGACTTAACACTACACAAAGAAATTAAGTTGAAGTATCCCATAAACCTAATATAAGACCCCAAACTAGTAAATTTTTAAAAGAAAACATGTTAGAAAATATTTGTGCTATTGAGTAAGGCACAATCTTAAATTGGACATTAAAAAGCTCAAATTGTAATAGTTGTAAGAGAAAACATTTGATAAGATGAACTTCATTAAGATTAAAACTTATACTCTTCAGAAAATACAATTAAAGTGCAAATGCATGTCAGAAATTACAAAAAAAGTCCATATAAAAATAAATAAACATACATATTTGACAGATGGTTTGCATCCAGAATATGTTTTTTAAAATCTCATACAGCAAAACGACTCATTTAAAACAGGGCAAATTAGGGGCACCTGGTGACTCAGTCGGTTGAGTGTCAGACTCTTGATTTTAGCTTAGGTTATAATCTCGTGGTTCAAGAGCCATGTTGGGCTCTTGCTGACTCTTAGGAACATACTTGGCATTCTCGCTCCTTCTCTCTTTGCTTCCTCTGCTCCACACTCACACTCTCTGTATGTCTCTCAAAATAAATAAATACACATATAAAAAACCAGGGCAAATTATTAGAATAGGCACTTTACAAAAGAAGATATCTGAATGGCCAATAAACTCATGAACGGACACTGACAATCACCATTCATCATGCAAACTGAGACCACTATGAGACCCTACTCCCCACCCATAAGAATTGCCAAGGTTAAAACAAAAGCAAAACCAGTTAACAAGGGTGTGCTGGAGATAATGAAGAGCACTTAGAACTTTTGCATTCTTGGTGAAATACCAAGGATGCAGCCACTTTGGAAAATAATTTGGTAGTTTCTTTTAAAGTTAAACATATACATTCCATATGACTCAGATGCACTTTCAGTATTTCCCACTGGAAATGAAAACATATGCCCACATAAAGACTTGTATGTAAATGTTAATAGCAGAATGGTGAATAATAGCCAAAATTAAACAAATCAAATGTCTTCAGTGGATTAATGAATAAAATGTGCTAATATCTGTACTATGGAATATGACTTTGTAACTGTCTAGTGTTAGAGGGATATCAGGGTTTACGAAGGGAAAAAATATGACCACAGGAGTTAGTAATATCCAGCAAGCTTTACTGAGTGCCTTTTAGACAGGGTTGCTGGAGAAGAAAAGTCCTTAACAGCTGAAGACTGTTCCTGAGGTTTATAGCCAGGGAGCTACCATCAGGAAGGAGAGGCAAGGTCCTACAGAGGACAGGGAGATTAGAGAGGAGACTTCCTATCTAGTTGATACCTCTCAGCAGCATAGCTGGGAGTCTGTAAAGCAGTGATCAGTCACCTCTAAACAGCAACAGCAGCTCTGGTTTTTATAACCATAACATCTCAGTAATGTTCAGCAGATACTGGGTGTAATTTCTCAAGGTATGTAAAGCAAACAGATCCTAAATGCCTAAAAACTTGTTTGTTTGTCAATTTTTGAAACAATTGGATGTCTAAAAATTTCAGTTTGGGTGCCAGCAGGCTACTGACTTCATGTATTTCACCATTCTGTGAAGAAATGAATAAACTTTGGGGCAGAGAAACTTAGGGTCCATCTTTGGCTCCTTTATATAATGGTAACAAAAAGAGAGAACATAGTAATACATTCAACATCATGCATAAGTCAAAAACATTATTATAAGTACAGTAAGTTAAATGCAAAAGAATATGTACTGGTTGATTTTGTTTATGTGAAATACTAGAAAAGATGAAACTGCAATGGCAGAAAACACATGGGTGGTGCTCATGGCCAGAAGTTGAGGACAGACAGCAAGGGAGAAAGAGGAACGTTGGAAAGAGAGAGAGAACTATTCTTTATGTTGATTGTGGTGGTGATTACACAATTGTATACTCACCCAAACTCATAAAGCTACATTTAAGTAGGAGAGTTTTATTGTTTGTAAACCAAGAAATAAAACTAAAAAATTATTAATGATGAAGTCGATTTTAAATAAGGATTATAACTCCAACAGAAATATGAATTAAAATTCATTTTTAAATTATTTTTATTTTTTAATGTTTATTTTTGAGACAGAGATATTGAGTCAGAGCACGAGCAAGGGAGGAACAGAGAGAGAGGGAGACACAGAATCCAAGGCAGGCTCCAGGCTCCAAGCTGTCAACACAGAGCCCAACGCAGGGCTTAACCCCACTAACCATGAGATCATGACCTGAGCTGAAGTCGGACACTCAACCAACTGAGCCACCCAGGCGCCCCAAAATTCATTTTTGATAATTTTCCTATTTTAATCCTTTCCGGTGGCAAGAAGTGCCAGCCATTAGGACAGAGACTGAAATGTGTTTATTGATTAGTGCCACAAGAGAAAACATGCTCTGCACAATGAAATGTGAGACAAGTGCCATTCGAAAAGATAGACAGAAAAAGTATTTTTATAGGTTATTTATCAGAAAGCTTACTTTGTTCAGGCATGATAACACGTACTCTGGTTAAGCAGAAAAACTAGTCATTCCTGGGAGGGACACACATTGATGTTTTGACTGATGGATTGTCTCTGAATAAACAGTACAACATACCTCAGATTAAACAATAAATTAAGTGGGAAGCTGTAGCACACCAGAAAGCAAGTTCTTAGTTTACAAACAGACCTGACCTTTACAGTGTTACAATTTACCTGCTACTGTTCCCCACCGCATTTTGAGGTGGCTGGGAGGGTGGATGATACTGATCACTTTAAAAATCCTTTTCATTGTCTTTGGAACGCAAATTTTAGTCCAATTTGTTTATCTAAGAAATTTGGTTCTACTAAAGTTATGAGGCTGCCTTTTTTATTTATTTTTTAAAAAATGTTTATGGAATATTATTCAGATATATGTATGTATGTATTCATTTCTTTTGAGAGAAAGAGAGAGAGTGTGTGTGTGAGAGTGAGCAGAGGAGGGGCAGAGGGAGAGGGAGAGAGAGAATATTATGCAGGCTGAGTCCCCAGCAGAACCCTACATGGAGCTTGATCTCACAACAGTGATATCATGATCTGAGCTGGAATCAAGAGTCAGATGCTTAATAGACTGAGCCACCAAGGCTCCCCCAGGCTACATTTAAAAAAAAAGCAAAAGTGACCTTTTCTTCCTGTCCAGAAACTTTACCCACAGCCCATTCTATGCACTCACCTCTACTTTAGCACAGACTAAGCCTGACTTAGGTCTTCCAAAATTTCTCTGGAGCAGGAACTTACTAATTTGTATGGTTTCAAAGAGAATCATCAGAGAGAAACAAAATAAAACTTCATATAATCTGAGATAAAACATAACTAGCAATTATATTCCATAGATTTAATGTATTTCTAATCCATTTCAGAAGATATTCTAAAAGAACAGGTAATTGTGTAGAATGAAGCAAATATGAACATTTGAAAAGATTCTTTGAAGGTATTTGGTATACAGAGTGTTCAAAGAAGTTTGAAATTTATTCTTTTGAAAGCTTACTCTTACATTTAAAAAATTGAGTCTTATCTTATGGACATATTTCATATTATTTTGAATTTCTTCCTTCTCTACTGTGAATTAAAGATGGATAGTTCACCTTATTTCATATTAGACATCTTACTTTCACCTTGTCCATAAATGATAGATAATATAAACTCTAAGCTCACTTTATAGTTTGCTATTCATGAAGGCAGAAGATCTGGGTTCTGGTCTAATTTTATATCATCTCAAGTTAGTCTCTTTTGCTCTGTAAACCAATGCCCTCATATCTAAAATGCAACAAATAATATCAGCCCTGTCTGCTTCATGGTGAGGTTATGAATATCAAGTGCCTTTGAGAGACCTTTAAACACTGTAAAGCCATCTATAAACAGAAGTGCTCAGCTCCAGAGTGGAAAAATAGTAAACATACCATAGCAGGTCATTTTTATTCATTCATGTATTCAATAATTCAATGCTTCTTCTTTTCCCTTATAAATAAATACTGAGTATCTCCTGGTTCCCAGGAATTATCTTATGTGCTGTAGATAAAGAAATGTAAAGGATGCAGAGTTTATCCTTTCAGTTCCCAAAGCCCATCTGGGCTAGAAAACAGACACGTAAGCAGCTCATCAAAAGACAAACTCATAATTGCCATTCTAGTCATCATAACAGAAAAAGGGAGTCCAATAATTCTGTGCAAGAGAAATGTTTCAGAACAAGAATAATTAGAGGGGAATTTGGGGAGATTGATGCAATTGGAAGTTGATTTTTGGTAAGAGAGTGGGATGAAGATTAAGACTTAGATTAGAGTCTGGGGGTAGAAGGACTGGTAAACTATTCTTTGAACCAAGGATTTGCAGGAAATATGTACTTCAGTCAAGAATGCAGCAAAGGCTCTAAGCTGAGTAAACCAGTAACAGCCATCAATAATAAGCCGCTGAATGATTTGGATGAATGAATTCAACCACATAATTTTATGCTTTTAGAAGATAATTGACAGCCCGCCTCACTCTAGGGACCATAGGAAATAGCACTCTGGGGTTTCTGCAATGATAAATGTATGTGTGATTCATCAAGAGGGATTTTCATGCTTAATTGCAAAGTCTTACAAAAACCCCAACCCAATCTGAGAATTGATGGGGAGTAGTAAAGACAAGGCATGAGCATAAAACTTCCTGAATGATAGAAGGGAAGAGATTTAGACCATGCCACCTATAATATACTTCTTTGGCATTGTTTATTTTGAGCTGAAGATGTTTGAGAAACAGCAGATGCAGGAAAGTGTCTCTGACCTCCCCTTTTCAATCCAACAGCAGGTCATAAAACTTCCCCATGAGAAAAGTGCCCCCCCATATCAGGAAGAGAAAAATAATCTTATCACCAGAGACTGGGAGTTGAGTGGACCTGTGCAAGCAAACTTACTAAAATAACCCTTACCGTTCATTAATTCTTGCCCCCCATACATTTCCTAGTCATTGACCCACAATTTGTTTACTCCTCACTCAAGCCTTTTTGTCTTGTCATATCCCCACAATTTCTTGCTCTTTGTTTAAAAAAGTACACCAACATTTGAGATTTTTGGGGCCTTCATTTTCCCTCTGAAGACTCCTGTGTACACATAAAATAAATTAAAATGTTTATGTTGCTTTCCTATTAAACTGTCTTATGCCAGTTTAATTCTTAGGTCAGCCAAAGAAGCTAAGAAAATAGATGGGAGTTTTCCTTCCCACAGAGGTAATGGAGTAGTCTACAAACTTCCTTATGTTGTCCAAATTTAGTTAACTCTGAGAAATGTTTGCAGTCTATTCCCCTTTCCAGACTTAGACCAAAGTGAGGAAATAAGGATTTTATTTTCTGAGATATTAGCATTTCTAGACTCAAATGTTCTGACTTCTGAGAAATCTTGACCAAGAAAAGTGATCTGAGCATTAATGTTTGATCAAGATCTTAGATTTTATCTTATAGGCCATGAGGACATTTGCAGGGGGAAAAATGAAGTTTTTGCAAATGGTTATTCTGACAGCATCAAATTCAAAAGATAGAAATGGGGATGAGACTGAGGTTGAGAGGGGAAAGGCAGAACAGTTCAGAGTGACTTACTGACTTTGATCAAGATCTTAGATTTTATCTTATAGGCCATGAGGACATTTGCAGAAAAAAAAAAAAGGCACAGCTAAATGAAGTTTTTGCAAATGGTTATTCTGACAGCATCAAGTTCAACAGATAGAAATGAGGATGAGGCTGAGGCTGACAGGAGAAAGGCAGAACAGTTCAGAGTGACTTACTGACTTTGAAGTGAGATCACCCATGGAGAAAGGGGTGGTAAAGGAGTGATCATGGGAAAAGACTGTCCTTAAATACTTTCAAAGTAGCCTTGACAGGATATGATGAGACTGGTCTGGAGAGGGGTGAGGAGGAGGAGTGAAAGATTCTGGTTTTGGAATCTGTGAAGTTAGCAGCACCATTAACTAGGATAGTTATATAAACAGGGTGGGGCTGGTGGGGAAGATAATGAGTGGTTTGAACATACTCATTTTCAAGGTACTTGTGGGATATCCAAGTATCGATGCCAACATGATGGTTATAAATATGATTCTGTTGCCCAAGAGAAAGATCTGACTGGAAACAAATATTTGCAATCATCCACTTGGTTCAGGTCATGCAAGAAAACAGAATGATTTTAACAAGACTATTTGAATTGAAAAGAGCACAGCAATAGCAGTTAGATTGAACATGACACACCAACAAAGAATTCTGAGGAAGAAACTTACAGAATAGAAAGAAAGTGTGAGAGAATTAATATAAAAAGAGTTTTAAGAAGGAGGAGAGGGAAAATGGGTGCAGATAAAAGATCAAAATGTTCCAGTGAAACTGGTAGATGAAAACAATGAAAAAGATTTCCAAACCACTGATAACCTTAACATAATACTTTAATATTGTAGTTGAAGCAAAATTCTAGTTTTAATTGGTTAAGTGGTAAGTAGGTCCTGAGAAAGAGTACAGAAAATGTGCATCCCTGTTTCAGAAAGTTTATTTTCAAATTATAGAATAAAAAAACACATAGCTTGAAAGGTAATTGGAGTAAAACGAAAGGGACTTTTGTAATTGATTAATCAATTATGAATCAATTTCATTTGATGGAGGGAGGTATATTGGGGATAATAGACTCTATCATGACTGAATTCTGGATCTAATTTTTCTATTGCTGAAGGAGGCAGTATATGGTGGTTAAAGGTATGGTTTTGGCGTTAGGCATCTTGTGTTCAACTATCTCTTAACTACTTTTTACCTCAATTCATTTATATATACAGTAAAAAAGTGATTATTTCTCTCATAGATTTGTTGTGACTGATACATTTTAAGTACTTAATAAGTATTAATTATTGTGTTATTAGATTTCTATCACAGATTTATTTTTATGTAAGCATAGAGTACTTTTAAAGCAAGTACATATGTGTTTATCAAGTAAAAAATTGGCTTCAAATCAATTCCTGGTCAAAATGTTATGTAAATGCCAATACTGTTCTCCTTCTACATCAGAGGATTGCTTTTTCTAGGATTAGTGAAAGCCTATTAGAACATGGAGTTGTCAGTCAAGCCTTCTTTAGTGCCAGAAACAAGTTTTATCCATGTTAATGCCAGAATATCACTAGGGATCAAGATCTTTTCCCAGTGATATAGACATGCTTTAACCATTGGGTACTTATCCTCAGGAAGAACAACTGTTCTTTCAGCTTGAGGTCTCTGCATGAGTTTGCTGCCCCAAATATAGTTCCCTGGATATAGTCTCATTTTAAATGGAAAAAGTATACTACATATTCAATAAAAAAAAAATAAGAGTACTGATGGCACAAATCTCAACATCTTTGATCAGGTATCCATAAAGGAGAGCATCATGGTTAAACATAAGAGTTCTCTAATCAAACTTATTGGCTCACATTTGTTTCTAAATATGGATAGAAAATTGGTGTATGAGAAGAGTATTGAGTAGGCGATTTTTTTCTTGTGTAGCTTCAGGTGATCTCATACATATTTTCTTTCCCAGGGGCCTACCCTGGTCCAACTTAGCAGCTTTTTAAAGGCAAGTATATAATTTCAATTAGGAGAGGACACAAGACATATTTTGTCATGGCAGTTGAAAGCAAAGTAAAATGGTGATTATATGGCGTCGAAGAAAATATCAATTATGATGAGAAAGGGAAGGGATAGAAGATGAAGAAGGAGAAGAAGCAGAAAAGGAGGAGAAGTGGGAAAGGGGGAGGAGGAGAAGCAAGTAGAGAGGGAGAATGAGAATGAGAGAGCAGGAGAGGAGGAGAGCCATGATGCCGCCATACTACTACTGAATGTGTGAAGAACACATTGTTCAATCCTACATTTCAAAGAAGATATCCTAGCACCATAGTCCACGTAAGCGCACCTAGTGACTCCAGTTTGTTCTTGTCCATACTCGTATCCCTCTTTCTTAGTGGTTGAGTGAGGGCCAAGAGAAACCTCAAATAACACACGGCAAGTGAAGCAGCTATAACTGAAAGGGTAGATCAGAGAATCCAAGTTGAAGGTAAAAAGCTATAAAATAGAGTTGAAAAATAATAAAGAAAATATGGTGTGTGTGGAGAAATTTGAGAGAAAGAAGGAGACTCCCATCATAGTGAAGAGAAGAAATTCTTGATGCACACATGAGAAAGAGAGAAGCTGACCTTTGCATGGCTCTATGAAAAGTGTGAGACATCTTTATCTGCACTGAGTGAAAGGGCTTGCAGTTATTCACAATTTTGGCAACAAACCTTGGAGAATCCAGGGGGAGATAGATGGAAAAATGTCGCTGACAGCATTGTGAGTGGGCGGAGAGAATGGGAATCACTGGGCTCCTACATTTGTCAGCAGATCTTCATTTTTTCAGAGGTGGGGAAGAGGTTTTCCTATCTTTGGAAATTCAGTGCCTAGCACACTGCACAGCATATTACAGTGATGAAAGTAAAACACATGTGAGAACATTTTGTAAATTATCACATATTAGATATCAGTTCAGTTTCCATTATATTTTTTAACTACATCTGTATATATATATATATATATATATATATATATATATATATAAACTTTCTCCAATTTTTGAAACTGGTATGAAGGAGCGATGGGAATGGTTTTAAGAAGAAAAATTGTTGGAAGTAATAAACTATTTTTATTACTACATTTAAAAGTTTTCTTACAAGTATAAAGTCATTTTTATTAATTTAAAGTATAAGTGATGAACTGAATAACTTTACATGCTCATAAACTTATCCTATGTGATATATTAAGTGATGTATTATAATGTAATAGTATATTATATGCAGATATAATTTGCATATTAATGAAGACTTCGGGCGTGGCGCTTGCATGGCTCAGTCAGTTGAGCATCTAACTCTTGATTTTGCCTCAGGTCATGATCCCAGGGTGGTGGGAATGACCCTGCGTGGGCTCTGCACTGAGCCTGCTTGAGATTCTCTCCCTCTGTTCCTCTCCTCCTCTGCTTGCACTCTCTCTCCCTCTCTAAAATAAAAAAATGAAAAATAAATAAAAAACTTATTTTTTAACTGAATATAGGAAAAAAATCCAATATTTTAGCAAAAGAAAGGAAATTACATATTTTATTAATAAATTTCCTCCATAGTGGCAAGCAGGTATCAAAACACTCCCTTTTAGAGAAAGGGACTATGAAGGAACCCAAATTTTATAGATCTGCATGAAACTTTTGCTAATCAATTATACTTAGAAATACATATTTTAGGGCCACCTGGGTGGCTTAGTCAGTTGAGCATCCAACTTTGACTTAGGTTATGATCTCACAGTTTGTGAGTTAGAGCCCCGCATTGGGCTCTGTGCTGACAGTGCAAAGCCTGGAGCCTGCTTTGGCTTCTGTGTCTCCCTCTCTCTCTACCCCGCCTCCACTTGTGCATGTGTACTCTCTCTCTCTCTCAAAAATAAATAAACATTCAACAATTTAAAAAAAATACATATTTCATGTGGCAGATTTTGTACATGGCTTTCCCCAATCCCCAGGAGGGAAAATGGGGGAGAAATGATGCTTTCATGTGCTATAAGTTAGCTTTCTCATTTTTTCTGAGTGATTCTTGGGGATAGGAGTGGGAAGTAGGATGATGCTGGCAGTGGCAAGGGCCAGAAGTTGAGGAAGTGGTGGGAAAAAACCACCCCTTACCAACTGATATTAGATTAAAATCAAGTTATATTCTTCCTAGTCTCAATCCAGTTGCAGTGTGTTGATTTTGCCTGAAAGCATTAAACTAAAATAGGCTTTATTTTATTATTATTATTCACATCACTTAAAAATGTGCTTAGGCTGCTAATATTTAATTTAATAGTTTAAGTTCTGATAATTGATAACTCTTTCCCTTAATGAAAAGCATATTTTCAGCTGCTCTGGAAATGTCAAAGCCAAAAGACTAGAAGGAGTCGGGATTGCAACGGCGTTCCAATTTAGAACTCCTTAATGTCCTCATGCCCTTTCTCTGTAGACTTTTTTCTTAATTTTTTTTTTTTTAAGAAAAAGGACAAAGCACACTAACTTCTCATCTTGTTAGATCTAGCATGGATGCTAAACTACAGCACCCCTGTTCCAAACATATCCTCTTATTTCAAGCTTTTGGGAAGGAAAAAAAATCATTTTACCCTTCTAGATTCTTTGGCTGGTCTAATAATCAAATTAACATAAGACCAGACAAAACAAATATAATTATGCACTATATAAGTGTCCCATAAGGATAGGTGACCTAAGGACAAGTTGGACAATGGAGGCTTATATGCCACCTTCAGCTAAGGAATGGGATAGCTTTCTAGGGCTTCAAAAGGGAGGAGGGTAATTCATAGGACAATAAGAAGAGCAGATATTTGGTATTTAAATGTTTGCCCTGCCTTATAGATAAGTCATTCAGATAAAAAATAGCTCTCTTTCTGAACCAGCCCCCCTATCTAAGTTAGTTTAGGTTGTTTAGGGGGGAGGTAATAATTTTTCTTGCATCTCTGAGTCTTGACTGCCTTCAGGGCAAAATAGTGTACATGCCAAAGTGACACATGTTGGGAAGATTTGTTCTAAACCCCTTCAATGCTCAAGAGTCAGTTACAACTATGCCTATAGCATAAAGATATATGAAATACATCATTTCTCATAGGAAAGTTTTATTTGCTTCTGCAAGTTGAAGTGGAATTTATTCTTGAGGTACTGGATATGATTTTATATAAAATTGTACCTATAACATTATAAAAATTAATAATGGGAAACCTCACTAAAATGGAGTCAGGAGGTTTTAGTAGAGGGAGTGCTCATGACCTCCCACTCCTAGTCACAAGAAGAGATGAACTTGACCTTACACAGAATTGATCTGGCACGTAGATACTATTCCAACTAGAGAAAGAGATGCTTTCCTTATCTCTCTCTGTAACAGCTGCACCAATAAAAAGCCATCATTCTTTGAACCCCCAATTTACTTCAATGGACATTTAGTTCATAACAGCTTTCCCAACTTATTTCTTTTCTCCTTAAAAAAGCATGCCTCTTCTTTGTTCCTCAGACTTGCCTATGGTTTTGCTGCAGCGTGTTTTTCCCAGATTGCAATTCTCTTTTATTCTTGAATAAATCCACCTTTTGCTGGTAAAAGAACTAGCAGTGTTTATTTTTAAGGTTAGCAATATAGTTTTTAGAAAAAAACATTTTTGTGTTACAATACTTAATACATTATCTTAAATATTTTATTGATGAAGTAATGTAATCCCTGTCCTGTTAGTGTTCTTGACGGTGAACAGGAGAATAACTCTAGCTCTCTTGGGCACAAAGTAAGGATTCATTAGAAGAACTGATGATAGTCTGGGTAGCATAGAAAAATCTAATTAATGGAGAACTATGTGTCAAAAAGATATGAAATAGGACAGCTCTATGGGCTCAGGTAGTAGGAAATAAGGCAGAGTCTCATAAGCCACCACCCTCATCCATATGTCTCTTTTTCTTTATCATTTCTTTTTAACCAAGGTTTTTTTTTTTTTTTTGGCTTGTGGTTATTTTCTTTTAAAATTATATTGTTGGGGTGGAAAAATTTTTACTCATCCTTTATCACTTCTTTGCTTGTCTAACAATCAAATGAACATAAGACAGATTAACAGGAGAAAAACAAATTTAACGTTGTATGTGTGGAAGCCCCACATCCATGAGAGGTTCAAAGGCAGAAAGGTAAAATAAGGTATACATGCCTTTCTGAGCTAAACAATGGAGTACGTACCTGGGGCCTCAAAGGAAAAGACACAAATCAAAGGGGCAGAAGAAGAAGAGCAGATGTTTGGCAACTAGATGTTTGCCCAGCCATTCAGGTGGGTCACTCATATAAAGTTTACTCTGGTAATAACTCTCATTCTGGGAAAGACCCTAATTTAGATTCTTCTAGGTAGTTAAGGTGGGGGGGAATTTTTCTCTTGAGCTCACAGGTGCTTGATTGCCTTCAACGCAAATTAATTCACATGCCAAATTAGCATGCTTTGGGGAGATTTATTCTTTTTTAAATGTTTTATTTATTTTTGAGAGAGAGAGACAGAGACAGAGAGAGAGAATGAGAGGGGCAGGGGCAGAGAGAGAGGGAGACATAGAACCCAAAGCAGGCTCCAGGCTCTGAACTGTCAGCACAGAGCCCAACATGGGCCTTGAACTTGTGAACCATGAGATCATGACCTGAGCAGAAGTCAGATGCTTAACTGTCTGAGCAACCCACGCTCCCCTGGGGAGACTTATTCTGAACCCTTTCAATATCAATCAGGAGTAAAAAAAAGTAATTTTTAAATTTAGTCTTTTCAAATCATACTAAAAATGTAATCTCATTTTATTTTAAATTAGGGTTCAGTTGAAAGCGGTACCTGGGATGGAAGAACAAAAGGCACAACGATGGTAGATCGTACTTAATATAAATAGTGGATAGAAAAAAGTATAGGGGAAGAAAAGCTATTTTCCCTCTACACTTCAAGGTTCTTGGTTCTGACACCCCCTGTAATCTGTAAAGACAGATTGACAGGAGAAAACCAGAGAAATTTAATAACCTGCATACTTATATACATATGAGGGACATCCAGAAAAATCCAAAGTGGCCCAAACATCACCTTAAATGCCATCTTCACAGCCAACAGATGAATGAAAAGATGCTCAACATCACTCATCAACAGGGAAATACAAATCAAAACTACAATGAGATATGACCTCACACTCATCAGAATGACTAAAACTAACAATGTAAGAGACAGCAGATGCTGGCGAGGATGCAGGGAAAGGGGAACCCTCTTACACTGTTGGTGGGAATGCAAACTGGTGCAGTCACACTGGAAAACAATATGGAGGTTCCTCAAAAAGTTAAAAATAGAACTACCCTGTGATCCAGCAATTACACTACTAGGCATTTACCCAAAGGATACAAAAATACTAATTTGAAAGGATATATGCATCCAATGTTTATAGCAGCATTAACAGCAATAGCCAAATTATGGAGAGAGCCCAAATGTCCATTGACTGATGAATGGATAAAGAGAAGGTGGTACACACACACACACACACACACACACACTGGAATATTATTCAGCCTTCAAAAAGAATGAGATCTTGCCATTTGCAACAACATGGATAGAGCTAAAGAGTACTATATTAAGTGAGACAAGTCAGAGAAAGACAAATACCATATAATTTCACTATATGTGGAATTTAAGAAACAGAACAAATGAACATGGGGGGTGGGAAAGACAGGCAAACCAAGAAACAGACTTATAGAGAACAATCTGATGGTTACCAGAAGGTAGGAGGGTGGAAGGATGCATCAAATAGGTGATGGGGATTAGGGAGGGCACTTGTGATCAGCACCGGGTATTGTGTGTACATATTGAATTACTAAATTCTACACCTGAAACTCGTATTACACTGTATGTTAACTAACTAGAATTTAAATAAAAACTTGAGGGAAAATAAATAAATAAATAGCATCTTAAGCTAATGACAAGAGAAAGATACTGAGGGTGGGGAGAGTTATGGAAGGTTCTCAGGCAAAGCATGGTCAACAAGGGTATGATTGATGTGCAGATTTAAGTCCATGTTTTCTCCAGTTTAGGTTTCCAGAGATTTAATCTTTGTCTTCCTGGTACAGATAGGGAAGCACAAATGTCTCCTACAAGAAAGATAAGTACTCCATTTTCAGAAATTCTCCCATATCTGCTGTCTTTAAATATATATATAACAAGCTCAAAATAATCCTTATGCCAACAACATATATTTTGGGGTAGTATATTCTGCCTCTTTTCTGGAGTAAACACTTCTAATTTTGTCAAGAACAGAGAACTGTCAAACAGGATTCATCAGGTAAATACGTAAAGTAGCAGAATAACCAACCACCTGTGCATGGGAATTTTTTGAGAGAAATGTTCTGTTTTGCAAAAGCATTTTTCTTTTTAGATTTGCTACATAGGAGGCAAATGAAAGGATTCCTCCGACACTTCTGACTCTTCAATATCTGTGACAACAGTATAAACTAAATCAAAATAAGGGTGGGCTGCTTTGTTTGCTATATATATATATATATATATATATATATATATATATATCACTTGCAATATTGATAGCTGTAAAATATTTGAAGTTTATTGTAAAGATAATTAGACAATTATGTTCTTCCTAGTGAAATACACAAGCTCAAGCAATGTACATTTTGAAATGAGTTTCTGTTAATTAATTTTATTTGATTTAGCACATAAGTAGCTGTGGCTTCTACCGTGAGACTGGTTCTTCCCATAAAAGAGGTAATAAGGGAAAGTGAAAAGTGAACACATTTTGGCATTGAGAAATTTAGTTAAGGCTTAACTTTGCTCTGTAATGTTGAGCAATTTACTCATTGAATCCGTATCTTTCTTTCTGTCTCCTAAAAATTTGAGTATCTATCTTAACTCTCCGTAAGACATAATACCCTTCGTAATTGTGTCATACATTCCTGTGATCGTTCTGACAGTTGCAGAGTCAAAAGTCCATTGGGGAATTAAAGTGATGGCAACAATTCTAAAGACATGAGCTAATTTCCACCATAAGCCTGAACTTGAAGGAAATAAAACAAGCACCAATTTTCAGTCACTTTGCAAATCTTTCATGCCTAAGCCCTGTCTTTCTTATTCATAAAGCATTAGCATGTAGGCCTTAATACATTCATATATGATCATGGTTGCTCTCCTTCCTTAAAGTATTTCTGTTTTGAGAAGTATTTTTGGGAAATGAAAACTTAACGTTTCATGAGATAAGAAACAATTTAAAATAGTAATAATGCTGACAAGAATTATCAAATTAATAGCTTTGCTCAGCATGTTTTTACTAAAGAGTGATGAGCTGAAAAATAAAATTATATTTATGTCTATACGTGTGTCTCCACAGATACGCATAATGAAATGACTTGGAAAAAGGAAATAAACCAAAATATTGGGCAAGTGCCAGAATTTTTGGATTTTGCCTTTCATCTTTATGGCCTTTTTACATTTCCAGATTTCCTGTTTTACTTTTATCAGCAGTAAAGACTTCTACTAGACTAGAACCTGATGTATGAAAGAAAAAGCCTGGGTGTTTCTAATGGAATGTTTTGATAAGTTAGTAAGCCTAAAAGTGCTGCTGTGGGTCTCTTTATCTGCCATTCCTGATTTGGGAAAGATTAATTTCTAAAGGTGAAGATAGTAAGGGAAATTCTTTCAAGTATAAGCAGATATTAAAAATAATAATTGGGTGACTAGAAAACAAGGTTCTCTTCCTGTTATTGTATTTAGAATATATGTTTGCCTTTAGGTAATCTAATATTAGTATCTTTGGTATTATTTGTTTGGTGATTCAGTTTTATGATTTTCCCCCAATTTAGCTTTTTTCTCTGTGTAACTTCCTTTAAAGATAGAAAATTGCATTAACATAGTTTCAAAATAATAAGCCCCTTCCTTCCTTCCTTCATCCTCCTTCCTCCCTCCCTCCCTTCCTTCCTTCCTTCCTTCCTTCCTTCCTTCCTTCCTTTCAAAATCAAACCAATGTTTAAAGCCGCTGTGTCTCTATATACAAATGAGAGAAGTGGAATTGCTTGGGTTGGAATGCCTCTTGGTCCCTGCTTTTCTTACACATACTTTTCCTACACATTCTTCAGAATCCTAAGAATTTCTCAATGTCCAATTAAAAAGTTCATTTTGTAATCTAAGATTTACCAGGGTCCTAGTGTTAACACATAGTTTGGGGTTTTTTTTGTTTGTTTCTGTTTCTTTCTTTGGTGGGGCATGGTTGGGAGGCAGCATCTGCAAAAGGGAAGCAGCTAGTCAGGATGTAACATTTACATTCACCCCAATTATTAGTTATTCTAAGTTCTCCACATGATTCTAAGAAACCTCAAAAATGCTACTTTGTAATTAGCAGTACCTGATAGAATGGGGGGCATGAGCAAAAATCTCTTCCTGTTAACTCTTACAGCAAGTAGACAAATTAATAAACAAATCAGTTAATTTAAGTGCAATTTCTCATTGCAGGGACAGGTTTTTGTTGAACCTCTCTGTTACTTTGGCAATTAACAAACTAACAGACAATGTCTTTCAGCAGAAATTCACATGCATTTAACGATATTTTTCAAAATGCAAAAGACCTTGGAATGAGCTTTTTACCCTGTGGAAGAGAGCTGGTGACGGGGTCGGATGTGCTCAAGTATCACTAAATTAAATATTATTATAATTCAAAATTTGGTCCCAAAGTAAACAGTTTTAGAGCCACCACATACAAGGGGGGGATCAACAAAAATGGGAATAATTAGAGCCACAACAACAATCATAACAAAAACATTCTCTGACTAAAACCTATGAGACTAGTATTCTGTATGGACCCATTTATTCTCACTCCTTCCTGAAGACTGAGCCAGTTTCATTAGGCTTATATCCAGAATGATCATGGACTTCTTTTAGAAATGAGCTTTTTTATTACAAGGTGAAATTTTAAATATTCAAATAGTATAGCGGGCCAGTACAAAACCCTTCTCTGGGGAACCTCTGTGATTGTAGGATCTGTGTAAATGACAATACTTGTTAACAACCAGCAACCCTCACTATTCCTTCCTAAGACACAGATTGCAGCAGCACACTCTCATTTCTTGGACAACAAAGGTGTATTTGTGTATTTTTTTTAACATTGGAGTGGTTGAAGGACATGTTTCTTGCTCATAAGGATAATACTGAGAAGAAGCTGTATTAAAAGTGGCATTGATATGAGTACTATTTTTGTTTAAATGGACCACTTAGGAAAAAAAATTATTGACACTTTTGTTTGAACACTGGTTTTACAAATGAGGAAAAAAGATCCCTTTTAATGGTATTACTATATAAGTTTATTATTCAAGCCTCAAAAGTCCAAATACATGCTTAGCATCAAGGGAAATCATTGGTCTGTGTTTTCTGTGCATTCAAGCATCTCAATTATATTCAAAGAGAAAGATAAATGCACTTACTTTATCCATTTTTACTTAAAATGTCTCTTCATATTTTACATGCAGTAATCAGCATAGCATATGTTCACAGAATATTGCAATAAATGATAAATGTCCACATTATATTCATGAATTTTTTTTTTCAGTGAAAGTTGATCCCATTTCTAGTTTTGACTGGTTACATGAGCCTGGTCATTTCTACTGCTGATAATAGACTCTTACTGTTACAAATATTAAATCAACCTTTATTCACATGCAGTTTCATTTTGCTTCATAAAACCAGTGTAAGCATGGGGTGCCTGGGTGGCTCAGTCGGTTAAGCGGCCTACTTCGGCTTAGGTCACAATCTCACGGTTCGTGAGATCCCTGCGTCGGGCTCTGTGCTGACAGCTCAGAGCCTGGAGCCTGCTTTGGATTTCTGTGTCTCCCTCTCGCCCTGACCCTCCCCAGCTCATGCTCGGTTTCTCTCTGTCTCAATAATAAATAAAACATAAAAAAGGTTAAAAAAAACAGTATAAGCATGATTGAGAGACACCTTTAACAATTTTTCACCTGAAAAAGTGAGTTTGCTACTTAACATCCAAGTGCACTTGAGAAAGGGTATTTTATTTATTTATTTTTATTTATTTATTTTTTTGATTTATATTTAGTATTTT
>CM053571.1:27925692-27987310 GCA_028646485.1 Cryptoprocta ferox
GGTGATATCTCAGTGTGGTTTTGATTTGTATTTCCCTGATGATGAGTGATGCTGAGCATCGTTTCATGTGTTTGTTGGCCATCTGGATGTCCTCTTTGGAGAAGTGTCTCTTCATGTCTTCTGCCCATTTCTTCACTGGAGAAAGGGTATTTTAAAAGCTCTGGACTTGGAGACAAAACAATTGGCATTGTCCATTACGCTTAGTTAAATGTTTGTACTTTAGAGCAGTTTCCTAGCATTCTCTTTGCAAACAATGCCTCCTCTCCAGATCAACATTGTACTCAATTATGCTTCTAATTTTGTTTTCCTTGTTCAGGACCAGGGGAAGAAGACTGTGACAGGCACTTCAGAAAGTCTGTTCAGGGTGACACAGAACTCAAGGGAAAGCTAATCATCTAATGATTTCAAGGCATTTTTAATTCTTGGTACCCAGTTCACTTCTGTGAACCACTGGTGCCTGATGAGTGCCTGAAGGGCCGAAACATTGACCACACATTTCTGCTATATTTACAAGAAAAAAGCTGTTCACATGTACAAAGCATGTGAGGGGAGAATAACCCCATGCTTTAGCCATAGATCTGCTCAAAAAACAAGACAAATAAAGCAATGTAAAACAGGTTATAAATGAATGTTATAAATGTGCTAGCTTGATTTTTTTAATAGGAAATATTCAAAGGAAAACTATGCAATTGTGTTAAATAGGGACATATTTTGGAAAAAAAACATGTATACACAGAATGGGAGTTTGTAATTAATATTTAATTTGAAGGAAATAGATATTAAAATCATTTCATTTTAATGAAATTAAATAGGAAAGCATTGAAAATAAAATGCATTTTTACCTAAAAGCATGGTTAACTTAAAGACTGAACATGCTTCAGATAAAAAGTTATTTGTGTAAATTTTGTTTTCTTTGGTAAACTTTTATTAACGTTTAAAATTGACATTTGTTGGTTTTTCACTGATATGACATTTCAAAAAACTACCAGTTTTGTAGTTTTCTTTTCCTTGAACCAAAATAAAAACCTTTAACAAAAAGCCTTGGTATTGAATCACTAGCAATGAATAGCTCAAGGCCTTATTTAAAGAACCTCAATAATACCAAAAAGCAGAAGAGGATATGAAAGGAAAGAAAATCTGGACTAAGTATGGTCTAAAAAATTAATTTAAGACATTCTTTTTTCCTCTTGCTTTTTCCAACAAAGTAATAACAGTTGGGAGTCTTTCACACAAAATCAGCCTCAAGCAGTCCATGAAATACAGAGAATGTAGAGACAGAGAATTGAAGTTGAAATTGTTTCAAAGACCTCAACCTACACTGTCTTCAATATGTGAATAAAAGACGTTAAATAGGGAATTAGGAAAGTCCCTAATTAGGACCTAAGTAGGAATTAGGTTGTTGGGGAGAAATGGACTCCCATGTGCTTTCCCAGACTGAGGACTGAAAACATATTTTAGAATTATGAAATCTAGAAGAGTTCACCTTTGAGGCTCCTGGGTAGCTCAGTCGGTTAAGGGTCCAACTTCGGCTCAGGTCATGATCTCACGGTTCGTGGGTTCGAGCCCTGTGTGGGGATCTGTGCTGACAGCTCCAAGCCTGCAGCCTGCTTCAGATTCTGTGTCTCCCTCTCTCTCTGCCCTTCCCCTATTCGTACTCTGTCTCTCTCAAAAATAAATAAGAATTTAAAAAAATTTAATATAAATTAATTAATTAAATAGTTCACCTTATATACCAAGGGAAATATTGAACATATCATTGTGGTAAAAATCATATATCATTAGTGGAATGTCTAATAAAGTGACCATGAATAATGGTCATTTTTTTAAATGTATTTTCATTTAAAAGAATTACAATCTTTAAGTTTACCATTTATCTGGACAAAAGAATTATATTAATAGATTGCACTTTATATAGTATAAAGCTATATACTTTATATATAAATACATAGATATGGGCTACAAATAAATACAAACATAATATATTCACTCCAGATCATGTCCTCCGACGCCACACAAAATGTATGCGTGTATGCATGTATGTATGTATTCATTGGCTCCAATCCACTCAAAATGAAACTAACTCCTTATGACAGCCTCCAAATCCCCACCCTATCTGTCCCACTGCTTTCACCCTGCCTGTTGTGCCCTTAGCACATTGACTTCCTTGCAAGTCCTTGAACACAGCAGGTCCTCAGTGGCTCAGGCTCTCTTCCTTAGATAACCTCTGCCTGCATTGCTCTTTCTGCAGATGATAGCAAGGCTCACTTTGTTTGATTTGTTTACTCATATCTGTTCTTGGATTAAATATCATGTCCTTAATCAGGTCTTCATGGACCATCCTTTTTAGATTGTAACTTTCGTGCATCTCCTTCCTATACCCTGACTTATATTTTTCACCATTTTCATTTTCCATTCTGTGCATTTTAATACCTGTTTTTGTCTGTCTTCCCTTAACAAAATACACACTCCACAGGGAAGGTATTTTTGTGTGCTTAATTTCTCCTTTATCCCCAGTGTTTCACAGAGTGACCGGCATATTTTGATCAATAAATATTTTGGAAAATAGTGAATACAGAATAATTCACTTTACTACAATATGAAATATGGGCCAATTGTTGCTTCTTTCATTAGAAAATGTTGAACTAATGACAGCCATACATATTCACTCAAATAGAATTCTCAAAACACATGAAAATATACCCACATGATTTTTAAGTAAACACTAGCATATGGATTAATGGCATGGATTTTGGATTTAAAAACTTGGTTCAAATCCTTGTTCTGACAGTTACTAGCTCTATATAATCTGGCAGTTCGTGTAAACTCTCTAAGCCTCTATTTCCTCAAATGCAAAATGGATGTCAAAGTCTCATATGATTACTGGGAGGGTTAAATGAAACAGATCATTTGACTGTAATCATCATTTTTATCTAATTATATTATAATTTATTTTTAGCTTTAATGCTATTATTGTAAGACTTTTATGACTGGGATCTTGTGTTCCTAGATGGGACTGAGACTGTGATTAGTTCATTTAGAGCAAACTTGGCTGGTCCAAGAGAAACTCAAACCTGTAACAGCCCAGCAACTTCTCTAACCTTTTGAACAATCATCTTACACTGGAAAAAAAACAATGTTACACACTAATTTTAATTCTGTTCCTGCTAAGAGACCATGAGGTAAAAGGAGGGTTCAGAAATAAAGGATCATTTCAATTTCATGGCTTTTTATTTTTTTTATTTTTATTTTTTTAAAGAAAGAGAAAGGGGCAAGGGGAGAGAGAAAATCCTAAGCAGGCTCCACGCTCAGCATGGAGCCTGACACGGGTCTCAATCTCATAACCCTGGGATCATGACTTGAGCCAAAATCGAGAGTCAGGTACTCTTGATCATGACTGAGCCATCTAGGCACCCCGTTATAGTGGCTTTTTAAATGAATGCTTCTGAAAACATGATGTCGCCCAATACAGCCCCGTAGACACAGACTCTTCATTCATACTAATGTGTTAGAACTACTTCATTACCATGTAAAGTTTGAAAAAAATCTCAAGTTCACATTTGTTTGTTCTTCCTTTGTAATTGCTTTGTTTGTGCCACTGAGTGACATGGTTCTAAGGTTTACTAAATAGATTCTGGGACTCAATTCTTTTTTAGCTTTATTGATGTATAATTGACAAATAAAACTGTAACATTTTTAAGTGTGCGACGTGATTATTTGATACACATACACATTGTGAAAAGATTTACCCCCTTGGAGTTAGTTCACGCACACATCATCTCACATATTTACTTTGTGAGTGTGTATGTAAGAGAGAGAACACTTAATTTCTACACGTAGGAAATTTCAATTGTACAATATAGTGATACCAACTATAGTCTCCATGTTATAAATTGGATCACCATCTTACTCATCTTGTAAAAAGTTTGTACCCTATTGTTGGAGGAGGTCATCAAAAGGATGTTTCAGCTGGTTGACTCAAGAGCTAGAGCCAGGCAACTGGAGGCTGCTTACTCCCTCCTCTGTCCTTGAAATGGACATTTTGCTCACCGTTCCTTGGTGGAAGCCATTTTCAAGAACGTAGCCTTGAGAGAGCAAATGTGTTGTTGAGGCTATCTGGACAATACACGTAATTGAATCCAATTAAAGCCTCTATATAGAGGAAGATTCTGGCAGGTAGGTGCAGAGATCTTATCCTGAGGTCACCCAAGAGAAGGCTCAGGTATATATGAGTTCCTTTATTCTCTAAACCTGCCACCTACCCATCGGGGGAGTTCTGCCTCTTTGATCTCTCCTTGCCCTCTGTGTGGGAGCCATTTTCATATTTTGCCTGGAGAATTCTTGAGGCTACAAACCACCTTTTAGCCAGCTTCTCCCTATTTCTCCCACTTTACAGACTCTGGCAAACAATTTTCTATTTTCTGTTTCTATGAGTTCAACTTTTTTTTATTAAGATTTCACTTATAAGTGATACAATATGTATATCTGTTTTTCTCTGTCTCATTTATTTTTCTTAAAATTCTACCTTGCAGGCTAATCCAGGAATCTCAAATGATAAAATTTCCTTCTTTTTCAAGATTGAATAATATTTCATATTTTTGATCCATTCATCCATTGATGGGCACTTAAGTTGTTTTCATATGTTGGCTATTGTGAATAATGCTGCAATGAACATGGGAACACAGGTATCTCTTTGAGATAGATAATAGTTTCTTTTGGGATTCTATTAAACTAAGACTTCCCTACCTTTTGCCTTTGTCTTAAAATATTAACCTTAAATTAAGCAGGATGACCACAGTTATCAATTTATTTAATCAAGAATATCTGCAAAGAATCAAAGGTTTCTCTGGTTTAAATGTTAGACTCAAATGTATTATAGAAAGCCAACATATTTTCCGTTTAAATAACTTTCTTCTGAAAATATCAATAATAGAAAGATTGAACATAAAACGTTATACAAACAAATATTATATTGATTTGGAAATTTCCTTGACCTACCTGTGGATCCTGAGAGATGGTTTCATTGAAGCTGGAAGTTCTATTTTTCTCTAATTTCATTTTATCAGTGAGTCATGCCTGAGACAGCATTCATGGAACAAAATTAAACTATTATGAATAAACAACACATCATCTCTCAGCATATGGAAGAATTCAAAGTCAACCATTTTACCAGAGTATTTTACAGTATAGCAATGCTTCACTCATCTAGTCCTCTAGAATTCACAAATTGATTCACTTTCTTTCATCTCCCAAACAAAAATGGGCTTTTCTTATCTCAACTTTCCTTTATTTCTGAAGCAAGATGTGGCTAACTTGATGCATTATTTCCCTCATCTCAGTTCACAATGAGATGGTCCTACTAATGAAATTACTCTTGCCTGTCCTTTTTCACCAGTGGATCATACTTTACTGCAAGGGTTTATGGACTGTGGCCCTCATTTACTTATTATAGTCTATGAATAAGTATTTCTATCACTTCAATTGCCTTTCAATTCTATTTTCAGACATAGAGTTTCTCAGTTTAGTTCTACTATAAAAGATTCATTGGACACTTATGTGCTAGGAACTGTTGTACATACAGAGAAATCAATAAGGAAATTTTATAAATCCCATATACATATTTATAACATCTTCATTGCCCATAGGATCTGAGGTATGGTACAAAGTTTATATATAATATAAAAGGATAAAAGAATCTTTTAAATTCTCTTTGAAGTAATATGAATATAAAAATGATTTAAAAATTGAGATAGAAAATTTCATACATACCAGACATTTGAGAGTTATGGCTTGTTTTCAGGATGAGTGCCTGGAGGGGTAATACTCTGTTCCTTTTTTAAATTATTATTTTTATTCTGTGTTTCTAATTAAGAGCATATCCATGAGCTTTAGTATTTGGTCAGACATTGGGTTACATTAATGGTGTTTGATAAAATAAAGGCATAATTGATGGTCTCACTCATATCTTCATGGAGGTGAGGCCACAAAGATAAACAAGGCCACAGTGAAATGGGAGAAAAATATGATTCAATACGATAGTACCTCACTACAACCATACCCGAAAAGAATACCTCCAAACTAGATTTATTTCTTGAACAACCATCATTGAATATCTCCTCTGTATCAGGCACAGAGGATGCAAAGATGAAATAAAACACTCACTGCTTCCAGCAAACACAGCATTATGGTCCCTCTTGAAATCCTCTGCTCCCAGCGGCTATCCCAGGAATAAAAGAACAGAGAAGTATGATTCATAACGACTCCACAAGGGGTGATTTTTCTCTAGCAACTTTTACAAAGAAAAGCAAAATAAAAAATCACGTGGGCTGTCTTTATTCTATTTTAATTAAAAAAGTCATAAACAATTTTTAAATCATTATTGCTTGTCTACAATAATATTGACATTATATAAATAGATCTCCTGATCATTAAAGTATATCTCTGGCTCATGAAATCTTAAATTGCAGTGAATTAATGACTTGGAAGGCCACTCCCATAAGCTCACTGTCTGTTGACTTAATTGTTGAGTGCTAAAGGTAGTAGGTACTATATATGTAATAAAAAAAAAATCTTTGATAAATGAAGCATTTCTTTATTTTTATGAACAAAAAATACTTTCCTCTGTAAAGAAAAATCTCATTAGTACTTCAAAGATAATAAACTAGTAACTTGATCAAACTGTCCCCAGAAGATAAAGTATCAAGTATACAAATGCTATTCATCTCTGAACACCTTTGTTTTCTCCCTTTGAAAAAAAAAAACATTCTCATAATTTTCTCTGACAGGGAATAAAAACAGAACATTGTGAAAAGCATCATTCATTTAATGAGTTTTTTTTTTTTTTCTTATTGGAAACCCCAGTGTCTCAGAGTTGTGCTGACGTTTGTGCCTTTTGATTTAATGGAGCAGCTTTGTCTTTTGGGCAGCTTGCTCTGACACAGAACCACTTTATATTTACCTAATTAGAATTCAGAAGGCAATGAGAGGTTGGAGATCCCTTCCACTGCTTGCCAAAATCTCCCTTTCATGGCTATAATTCAAATTCTTTAATTCAGTGAAGATTTTAGTTAAAAGTCTTCTAAATCAGATAAGTCATGACATAGCAACCAAGTGCACACCATTTTGAAACTAATGTTGCCCAATTATATGGGCAACACTTTAAGTTATCACCAGGTACAATTGGCTCAAGAATAAAAATTTCAAATAGATGTTCACTTGAACCTCTTAAAGAAAGACTATCTGTTGTTCCTACTAGAACCTCTGAAGAATTGTTAAAGATAAAAATTGCCTAGTCTTTTAAAATAATTTGTGATAAAAGGCATATCTATATCAGTATATTCGGGGTCCCTGTTGGATGCCACTTTGCCTAAGGCTTTTATTTTTCTCACCCTTCCATTGGTACTGTTCCTGGATCATACCCAAGACATCTGCTCAGCTGTGCTCTAGTCTTGAAATACGATGATGCAGCGATTAGTGGGCCAGAATGCTTAGTGCTGGGACTGGTCTGTATAATACAGTCCAGGGTGGCTTACCCTGGTGCTTCTGCTCATTTGCTAAGCAGATGGTCAGGGTGAGGGGCACATCTGTGACCATGAAAGAAATGTGTTTTCAGTGCAACCCCAACTGGCCTAAATAGAGAATGAACTCCTGCTTCTCGCCTTGTTTAGCTCTTACTTTAACAAAACAAGATAATTGGTCCAGGTGTTAAGTCAATAAACTAAGGAAATACTAATTATGCCCAAGAAGAAAACAATCAAGTCCAGGATGGTATTTTGTTGTAGCAATATTTATTCAGGTCAACATCTTAGAAAGAAATAGCTAAACATTTTGAAAGTAAAGGACAAAAGACAAGTCGGGTCATACAGAAAGTATGTCTGCTTAAGGCAGTTATGTGGAACAGTGAAGAGAGAAGGAGAGACACTGGAAGTCTAGAAGAAGCTCCACATTGAAATATTAAATTGAGATAGTCACCATAACAATAATGGTGAACATTATCCTAAGTGTACACACACATTGTTCAATTTAATTCTCACAGTATTCTCTAAAGCAGATATGTCTATCCACATTTTACAGGCTGAGGGATCTGGGATCCGAGAAGTTGACTCTTTCAAGATAACAAATATCACATAAAACCAACATTCTTAAGACCTGAAAAGAGTATGAAAGAACGAGAGGTAAAGTAAAGCCAACAATTTAAGAGGAATAGTATTATTAAGTGCCAACATTATAAAAGAATTAAAAAAGAAAAGGCAGGAAGGTATTTATAAAAGAAAAGCTGCCGAAGATATGAGGTGGGTTTGGAACAGGTGGACCTGTTAAGATTTACATTTATTTACGTGTCTACACCGAGTGACATGTTGGTGTTGCTGTCTATGGGTGAAAATATGCAGGGCACCTTCTGAATGTAGGGAACGTATGCTAAAGCAGCAGGTGCTGAAATAAATGGCCGTAAGTGTGGTAGTTTAGTTGGATAACAACAATAAAAGCAACAGGAGGTAAAGCCTTGAGATGTTGGAGAAGAATAAACTGATTAGGTGTCAAACTATTGTAGAGATTTGGAGACTAAATATTTCAATTTGGGTAAAAGGTAGAAAATGGATGTTCACACCAGAAGTATTTATATACATATAAAGCTTAAGATCCTAATACATTTCACAGTTTAGATGACACTAATGTCATATATGTCCACATAAATAATGCACATACCTATATGTACATAACATTATTTTATCTATTATATTGGATTATATACATACACAAGCTATGTAAAATTAGCTCTCTTATAAATATAAGCATACATATATAGTTAACACAGTTACATGTCATTTATCTATAATTATTAACTGTATTATAGGTATTCATATATATATAGTTTTAGATATTGTATATCATATATACTCTTTATGATATGATTACCCATTGTAGTTAACAGTTTCTATGTTCTCCTTATCATCTTTTTAGGAGATCAAAGATGAAAATTATTTCATTACTTGCCTTTAATTACTCAATGAAAATAGGACCATATTATTATGCTATTACTATCTGTCTTTCCTACTAGACAGATCCATGTTGTCTGGAACTCTGTACGTTTTTATGTCTTGTTGATCTCCTACACCTAACACTAAGGTGCAATTTTTATTGAATCTGTAATTTAAAGAAAAAGACCCAACTATAAAATACCTAAAACTAAAGAAATGGAGAAGCATGATAACAAAATAGTATCAATTTCTGCCTAACTGTTATTGAGAACTAACACACCAAGAATTTAGTGGAAGAAACCTAGTATCAGTGAAGGGAAAAAAACACAAAGACTTGGAATAGCAAGTTAAAAATTTGAAATACAATTTAAAATAACACAGTCATTTTGATTAAAATTAGGACATCATAGATGAACTTCTATATAAAACACGTTATAGATTTTTTTGAAATAAAGATCTAAAACTATATATTATAGTTTTGTCACATGGATGACTGGGAATATTTTACTCACCCAGTCTATTCTTTTTGAAACGTTTATTTGTCGAGAACTACCAGAATAGCAATGCTTTCATATTTGGAAGTCTCTACCTCATAAATAAACCACATATAGGAAGTTTAATTAGCAGTGATGCACAGAGACAACAATGGGAAGACCTTAAATCCCGGCTATTTAAGAACAAGTCGGAAGAAGGCAAGAGGTCATTCAGCTATTATGACTTAATTTGACATGGTTAACTCAAATACCATGTGTTTTACTATCCCATTCTTGGATCATTGTCACTGCTTTCTTTGCCTGCTTGTTATGATACATGATGCATGATAGAAAATAGCTCCTGGCCCATTTCTTTAATGGTGGGAAAATATTTAATTTTTCTTTTGCTGTTTACTTTATGAATCTTCCACTGGAAAAACTCTGCTCTGATATCTTCAATTTTGTCACTCTCTTTTGACATGTCTTTTCATCAGATGACCCAAGATGTTGTTCCTTAAGGAGATTTAAGTTTTCTGATATGAATTCAGTATTTTTCCTCATCATCAAGTTGACAGCTTTTCTTTTATATCTTTCTTCTTGTTCTTCCTCTTTAGCTCTGGGAAGAAGAGAATTCTCTTTTAGAGATAGTGCTTCATCTTATATTTGCTTTCCATTTCTTCCTGATTTTCTGTAGATCTCAGTACCAATCATAATCCCCCATCCAAGCACAAATTTTCTTCTACTAACTACAAAGTTTGTTTCTGCTTCTCTTTTTCTCTCTTTGAACTCAATTTCCCAAGATGTATCATCTGTAATCTCTAAGTCTCCACGTCTTCTTTGTTCCTGCCTAGGGACTGGTTTTAGTGCAGACTTAAGGGTATAAGGAATTTACATGCAGACTAGCATAATACCACTTTGGGGGAGTCCCCCTACCTGTTGTCCAGATGCTTGCTGGAAACTTTGACCTTTACATCATCTTTAGCCTCAATCTTTGAGGCTCCTTATGCAACAATACCCTGATTTTTCAACAACTGGCTCAAGATCCCAGGTCTATGTCAACAGTGACTCGTACCATTTCTGTGGCCCTACCCCACAGTGTTACTTCATGTTTTTTTCTGCATTCCTAACCCTTAAACAGCATCTTGAACTCTCACACTCAAATTCAATTCATCTCAAAATACTTTTGGTATTCCCACTAAATGCCAGGGACTATGACAGGGTCTTGAGAATACCAACTTGAAAAATTATCCACATCTCTTCAAGGATTGATGCCTTTGTTTCCTCTCCACTCCCCCACTGCCTTAGCCATCTGCCAACTGGCTTCCATCATCACTGCTCTTCTGAAATTGTTCTCTCTAAGGTTGCCAATGGTTTCCCCTGATCCAAAATTAAATAGTTTTTTTTAAAAATTTAATATTCTGTTTGTTCTCTTGAACGTTGCCAATGATTTCCTTGTTCCAAAATTAAGTTTTTTTAAATTTAATATTCTCTTTGCCCTTGACTTTTCTCCAATTATTGGTCTTTTGAGCATTCACTCTCAACTGCCTCATCTTGTCTCTTACAATGCATTGGTTATACTCCAGCCTCTATAACCACTTCATTTTATTTTCTTTGATATTACTTTAATGACCTGCCTAATCAAGTTTGCCTAATATTAGATCCTGATTTTCTATTTTCACTTTGCACTGTCACCCAAAAATAAACAACAACAACAACAAATCTAACTTCAAGACTTAAATGAATGAGGAACTACATTTTATTCATCTAGTTTCATTCATTTATTAAGCATCTTTTATTTATCTCTAAGTCTGATGTTTTACCTAAGCTTTGTACCTAAAAAGTGAGGAGGTAGATTAAATCTTTAAATAATTATGAACTTTAAAAATTCAATGGCAGTGTAATAGCAAATCCAAGTTGTCTTTTTACTTAACTTCAGCATTTCTACCTCCACTAAAATGTTCCAGCACAAAACGCTCGTAATGTTAACACATCTGTAGAATAGTGAATTGTTTTGCTCCTCTAATTTTGCCTCTTTTTCATATAGCTACATTTTTATTATTAATACCTTGAACATATATCTGAATTCAAAAAGAAGATAAATGATAAGCCCAGTCTTTCTTTGAAACAGTGCTGTTGTTCCAGAATTTAGACCTAGGATCCTGGAATAATTTTTGAGTATTCTCTTCTTTACATTCTAGGTAAAAGGAGTTGCCAATTCGTTTGGTTCACCTTTAATAATAAAATCAATCATGAATAAGGGGTGTCTGGGTGGCTTCATCAGTCAAATGTCCCATTTTTTATCTCAGCTCAGGTCTTGATCTCAGTGTTGTGAATTCAAGCCCCACTTTGGGCTCCACACTATGTTTGGAGCCTTTAAAAAAAAAAAAGGCAATCATGAATAATACCTGATATTAGAGTATAGCTTGGAAGTTCACATTGCTTCCTCTCACACATTATCTCATTAAATGGAGAAGAAATAGATATGTAGGAAATAATACTATTATCTTACATAATGAGCTTGGTATAATTGTCCCGTTTACCGTATGGTATGCTGAGGCTGAGTTAAATGATTCATAATTTAGGATTTATATTAACCCCATTATGCCATATGACAGTAGTTCATGATATACAGTGATTCTCAAGCTTTTATTCCTTCCCATATTTGCTAATTATATATAAAGTTTAGGTCTTATTATCTCCAGCCTATATTAGTAGAAGGGTTTATTTTGTTTCACTACACCTTGGCTATTTCTACTATTCATTCTGCTCATTGTTATCATTCTTTGTTATATTCACATTCCATTTAAAATAGGTTTTTTTCCTGATTCTAAAACAAATAGATTTTCAAATTTGTTGTCCTCTGGTATTTACTATTGTGGAATAAAAATTTGAGGCCCTTCTAAATTTTATTTCTTTGAAGGTTCTTTTGGTCTTTGATTGTTTGTTTCCTTAATTGTATGTTTGTAGAGATTCAACTACATTTGCACATGCCTATGTCTCATCATTGGACTGTTTAGGTTTATATTTTCAATTACATGTTGTCTTTGTTTATATTTTATTTATCTTCTTTTCTTCCCAAACTCATGTAACAAGTATATTTGGCATTTGTTTCCATTTTGCTAGTAATCTTTTTTTTTTTTTCATTTTAATTTGTGAAAACGGGGATAAAAAAGAAATGAAGCAAAATAATCTGAAAATTAATAAATTACAATTTCACTTCAGAAAATCAGAGAGGGGGCGCCAGAGTGGCTCATTTAGATAAGCATCTAACTCAATATCAGCTCAGGTCATGATCTCTCAGTTGTGATATCTAGCTCCAGGTTGGGCTCCAAGCTGAGCATGGAGCATCCCTGGGATTCTCTCTCATTCTCTCTCTCTGGCCCTCCCTGCTTGTGCTCGTTTCTTCTCCCTCTCTCAAAATAAATAAATACACTCAAAAAATATAAATAAAAAATCAGAAAAAAACCACAGTAACCGTAAAGTAAAAGAAATGACATAATAAGATTTTGAACAGAATTTCATGAAATAGAAAGAAAAAAAAGGAATAGAAAGTTTCAACAAAGCCAAAAGTTGTTTCTCTGAAAAGATGAATAAGTCAAACAAACCTTTGGCGTGACTAATAAAGACTTAAAGTCACCCTAAATTTTAGAAAACAGATAAATCTCTTCAAAGTGATTTAAACACTGTATTGGTTTTTACTAGATAATGTCTATATTATTTCAGTTCTTAAGATGGAAACATTTAACACCTGTTTCTGCTTAATAAAATGTAAATACACTATGGGGTCTAAATTTTTTCTGCATTTAAGGATATATTTGAGACTAACAATATGGAAGCTAGATATTGTAGAATAAAATTTGCCAAAGAAAGAAAAATTATCTTTTAGTTCTTCTCTTAAGGTATTTTAAATTTAAAATTGTATAGAGGAAAATGCACTATTTTATTTAGGAGATACAAAATTTCAGCTCAATAAACCTTTGCTGAGTGTACTGGATGTAGTGAAACCCTGAAAGCCCTCTCTCTCAAGTTCCCGAAGAGAGGTGCCTAGTCAGACTTCAAGAAAGATCTGAAAACACAAGATATATATACAAAGAAAGACCTATATGAGAACTCTGTAAGTCAAAAACTTAAGAGCTACCACAAGAGAAAACTTTATAGATGAAGATGTTATGTGTGTGTGCATGCATGTGTGTGTATGAGTGTGTATGTGTGTGTAGATTAGCAGGGTAAAAAGATGACCATGTATTAGCACATGCAAAAGATGCTGGTATTTGTAAATTCTCAATTTCCAGATCAAAAAATATATATGTAATTTGAGTATGTATTGTGTGTGTCTGTGTGTGTGTATTAGTGGTATTTTACTTCTTTATCTCATCAGTTATATATAGTTATAACTATAACTATATATATAAAACTGTCAACCATTTATTTATTTATTTATGATATATGTATATAGATAGATATGCCACTAGCTGCCCTTTTTCTGTGATGTCTCTGGCATACTTTCTAATGGATTTCATTTAATTAAATTTGGAATTCTCATGGGGAAACCTTCTAATAAATTTCTTATTTTCATTGCTGACAGTGGCGAACATAGTCATTTGTATGTTCACTATTCATCACAACACGAGACGTCATTTGCATGCACCATGAAAGAAGTTAAGCTGGGGTGCTTGGGTGGCTCAGTCGGTTAAGCGTCCAACTGTGGCTCAGGTCATGATCTTATGGTTTCGTGAGTTCAAGCCCCATGTCGGGCTCTGTGCTTACAGCTCCAGAGTCTGGAGCGTGCTTCGGATTCTGGGTCTCCCCTGTCTCTGCTCATCCCACGTTTGCACTCTGTCTGTCTCTGTCTCTCTCCCTCTCTCTCAAAAATAAACATTAAAAAAATAGGTTAAGTCAAAAATGTCTCACGTTTATGAGCACTGAGAGCACAGCTTTCAATTGTCTTAGCACTAATGAAATTTGTGACTTTTGAGCAGTACCACCTCTGTACTGGGATGGGGGGGGGGGCTATCCTACTTATATGAAGACTCCTACTCTACAGAAACTGCATGTTTATTTTACTGAGGTTATATTACCATCTTTTCATACTAACAAAGGGTGATTAGATCCTGTATGAGAGAATTGACTTTTGCTAAAGCTGATATTTTTATCGCACGCATGTGTGTATGCCTGTGTCACAGAGAGAGAAAGAGACAGAAAGATACTGAAAGAGACATGGTTGTAAAATGTGTTACCCCTAGTTTATTAACATTCCAGAGCTTGGGTAATGAATTTAAATGATATTTCAATGCTATTGAAGCACTATCTTCTTTACTGCTAATTTTCTTTAAAAGTTATACTTTGGCCATATTGAGTCAGAAATCACTAATTCCATGAAGAGGGGGAAAGGAAAATAAGAGGCTTTGGGATAGTATATTCAAGGAATCCTAAAAATATGATGGTCCACCATTTCCTTTATTTCATAAACCATATGTTCTGTTTCCTATCTAGGGGAGAATTAACACAGATGACATCTGGAAGGCTTTTACTGCCTTTAATTTTTTTTTAAATCCCTGTCCTAAATAAAGCTGAGGTATTAGAAGTGGTATAGAAATGTACAAACATGCTTCATGACTCTCAGCAGTCCTAACATTTCAATGTAAAATACATTGGTTTTACATTTTATATCCAATTTACTCAGCATAAATGAGTTTTGGAAACTGAATACTATGCGGAGTTCAATTAAATAAACTAGCAAATATAGACACTCATTTTTAAAATCAAGACATTTCTTATTTGCAAAAAAAATAAAATAAAATAAAGATAGCACTCATTTTAATACCTCAAATCAGAAGTAAAATATAACAGGAATTTGGCAACATGAAAATGTGTTTGAGAGCTAAAACGGTTATAAATCTTGCTTGTTTAACGAAGACTTACTTCAATCAGAAAGCACATTGGATATCATGACCTAACCACGACCCAGATATGTGAGGTTGACTTTTAAATGCCTCCAGTTATCTCTAATACACATCCTTCACCTTGAAATAGAAAATAAGTATAGCATCAAGGGATTTCATTAGTGTTGAGTTTAAACATAGCATCATTAAATGGTAGCTGAGGAAAATCTAGTCTGAATGGCATTTACTTTAAAACACTAGGAAAACCAAATAGTTATATATATTCCATTTCATCAAGAAGATATCAAGTGCCATATATGAGGAACATCACAGAAGTTTTTCAATACAGAAATAAAGATTCTTAATGTCAGCTTCTTCTATAAACAAAGGGACTTTTATATAGCTAATTAATGTTCTAACATCAATTTTATAATTAAAGTCATGTTTAAGACAATCTAAATTCAACATTTGCTGTAAATAAGGTGTTGGAACATTTTCCCCCAGAAACTTTAAAAATAATACCTTATTTCATAGTTAATATGGGTTACCAGCTAGTAAGTAAAATGTGCTTCTGCCTCAGAGTATATGGAATATTCCACAGTTTCCAAAAAAATTGTGTGATTTCAGTAGCCACTAACCACATATGGTTATTTATTTTATTTATTTTTAAATTTTTAAGTCTATCTATTTATTTTGAGAGAGAGAGTGTGTGAGTGAGCGGGTGAGGGGCAGAGGGAGAGAGAGAATCCCAAGCAGGCTTCACACTGTCAGTGCAGAGCCAGACATGGGGCTCAAACTCATGAACTATGAGATCATGACCTGAGCCGAAGTCAAGAGTTGGATGCTTAATCGACTGTGCCACCCAGGCACTGCACCACATGTGGATATTTAAATTTTATTTTAGTTAAAATTAAATAAAATTTGGGGCACCTGGGTGGCTCAGTCAGTTAAGCATTCAACTTTGGCTCAGGTCATGATCTTGCAGTTCATGAGTTCAAGCTCTATGTTGGGCTCTGTGCTGACAGCTCAGAACCTGGAGCCGGCTTCAGACTCTGTGTCCTTACTCACGCTCTGTCTCTGTCTCTGTCTTTCTCTAAAAAATAAATAAATATTAAAAAAATTAAAAATAAATAAATTAAGTTAAATTTTAAAATTCAGTCTCTTAGTTCCTCACATTTCAAGTGCTCATTTACACACATATGGTTAGGGGTTGCTGTACCGGACAGCACATATACAGAACATATGCATGTAGCAAAGAGTTTTACTGGAAAAGGATGCAAATAGAGTCCAAAGAAAGATTTCAAGAGTAGGCATACAGAACTTTAGGAAGTGTTAAGAATGGTAGAATTTTTTTTTTTAAATGACAGAATTATTTAGTTTGGAAAGAAGAAAGAGGCTTGGTCTTATGATGGTCTTTGAATGATGGCAAGGTACAAAGAGAGGCAACCAGCTGTTTTTGATATACTGGGTTGAGACAGGAGGAACTGATTTAGAATACAGTGAAGGAATTTAAGTAAAACAGAAAAAATGAGGCTTATTTAAAAAGTGAATGACTTACAGGGATTTTCCTATTCATGACTTTCTATGAAAAAGCCACACAGCTAGTGAAATCTGTGAATATTTATCATTGATAATTAAGTCAAATGCCTAGGTCTCCTTTCTAAACTCAGAGAGGAGTCAAAAAATCAATCAATCAATCAATCTTTACTGGGTAGATATTAGGTCTTGGGCACTGTACAAGAGATAAAGTATACAACAGGAATACTGAACACAATTTACCTAATCCCTCCCTTTATATTACATTCCAGGAATGAGGAAGGTAAGGAATATATAAACAAAATAAAATAGTTTCAGGAAATAAAAGGGTCATGAAAAAGATAACAGCATAAAATGGAGGATATGATGGTCGGTAGTACATGAATTTGAGAAGTCAAGGAAGGTCCCTCTGAAGAGTTGATATTTGTGTTGAGATTTCCATAGGGAGGTAATCAGGTAATCTGGAAGAAGATTACTTCAAGTAGAAAAAAAAATGCAAGCTCTCAAACCTCACATAGTAAGGGGGTGGGGGGAATGCCACCATGTCTGAGAGCTGAGTAAAGAGTATTGAGTATTGGAGAAATATCCAGGGGCAGCTCATATAGGTTCTGTGGACCATGATATGGAGTTTATGTTAATCTGGTTGCAATAGGAAGACAATGGAGGATTTAATAAGATCACCCTGGCTCTTTTTGATTTGAAAAAAAACTTTTAAAAAGATTAAAAAAAGAAAAGTAGTAAAGGATTATTCTTAGTGTTTGATGTGAGCAAAAGACAAAGAGATGAATAATGGTGGACTTTACTGAATTAGTGGAGAGTTGGTGTGGGGATATATTTGGGCAGAGCTCCCTGTGAAGTCTGAAGTATCTTTTAGACGTTAAAGTTGACATGTATAACAGAGATTTGGATATAGGAATCTGTGAATCTTGGGAAGGTCCGCTAGAAAAAAAAATAAGGATTTAGAAAATTTGAATGGTTTTGTTAAATATCTTGATCTGATATTATTAGAATATGACTGCAAAATACATAAACTTCAAATGTGCATGTTCCCTATGATAAACTATCTGCTTGTCTATAAAGTAAGTCTAACTCAAGATTAAAATCTTATAAATTATGATCTAAAAGTAACATAGAATTGAATTTGAATTCATAACTGAAATATCTAGAAATTATGCAAATATTTGGAAATTAAATACATTCTTGTAAGTAAATCAAGAATTTTTCAAGAATCGCCAAAAAGTAGGAAAATATTTTCACCAAATAATAATGACAACAAGCCTATTAAAATTTAGTGGATACAGCAAAATCATTTCTTAGACATTTATACTTTTAAATGCCTATATGAAGAAAAGAAAATAACAAAAGAAATAATTCTTAGTTTTTAAGAAGCAAAGAAAGGAAGAGCAAATTAATCCCAAAGTAAAAGTTATTAAAAATAGTATAAAAGCAGAAAACAATTAACTACATAAAAGTAGACAAAAATTTTAAAAGCCAAAATTTGGTTCTATTTAAAGGTTAATAAATTTGCCAGATTTACCTACAAAAAATAAGAAGATACAAATTATCAAACTGCAATAAAGATTGAAATAAATGAACTAAAACTTTCTTTATTTATAGTTAATATAACTGTTTCCAAAGAAACTCCTAAGAAATCTATAAAAATAGTACTAGAACTAATAAGAAAATTTAGGAAGTTCATTGCATACAAGGTAATGTATAGAAATTAATTGTATTTCTACAAACTAATCGAAAACTATTAAATAAAATTAAAATAGAAATATTTATTTGCTGTCCATCAACAGAAGAATGGATAAAGATGTGGAAAATATATATAGTGGACTATTACTCAGCAATCAAAAGGAGTGAAATCTTGCCATTTGCAACTATGTGGATGGAACTAGAGTGTATTATCCTAAGTGAAATTAGTCAGTCGGAGAAGGCTCACTCATATAAAGACTTTAAGATACAAAACAGATGAACATAAGGGGAGGGAAACAAAAATAATATTAAAACAGGGAGGGGGACAAAACATAAGAGATTCTTAAATATAGCGAACAAACAGAGGATTGTGGAGGGGTTGTAGTAGCGGGGATGGGCTAAATGGGTAAGGAGCATTAAGGAATCTACTCCTGAAATCATTGTTGCACCAACATTTGCTAACTAATTTGGATGTAAATTTAAAAATAAATAAATTATTAATTTGAAAAATAAATTAAAAAAGCAATTTTGGAGTGAATAAAATTAGAGAACAACCTCAAAAAGAAAAGAAAAGAAATATTTGTTTGCAATAACATCAAGAAAACCTAAGATGATGGGGAATAAATTCAACGAGTTTAACAAATGACATGAAAGACCTGTACACTGAAAACTGTAACATATTGAAAAGACAAATTGATAATGAAAATTTCCCTTATCCTAAAACAGATGTGTAAACTCAATGCACCCTTGATCCAAATTTCATCAGTTTTTGTTATACATATTAACAAACTGATCCTAAAACTTATATGGGAATGCAAATGATTGGCAATAAACAAAACAATCATGTAAGATAACAAATTTGGAGGAATTACACTTTCTGATTTTAAGTCTGACTTTAATATTGAGCTTATCAAAACAGGATGGCTAAAGCTAAAAATATAGATAAGTGGACCAGAATGGAGAGTTCTAAGATATATTGATCCTCATATGGTCAATTGATTTTCAACCAAAGCAATAAACAAGAAAATAAATCCTTTGAACAGTGGTGCACCAAACTGACTTTCCAGATAAAACAAAACATACTTAAACTCATACCTCATATCATAGACTACCATTAACTGCAGATGTTTCATAGATTTAAACATAAAAGTTAAAGCTACTAAATTTCTAGAAGAAATAACAGGAGAAGACCTTCACAAACTTGGGGTAGGCAAATAATTTTTTAGGAAGAAGTTTTAGGAAGAATCATAATCCACATATACAACAAAGAAAATTTGAGCTAGATCATAATTTAAAACTTCTTATGGAAAGCTTACCTCAAAGAAAGAAGGAGGCAAGTTATATACAGGGAGGGGAAATGTATGTATATATTAGTGTATTATATATATTTTCTCTTGGTTTCTGTCTCTTTATATATAAATGTATTTAATAAAAACATAAATATATATATTTGTATATAAAGATTATCAAAAGATTTATAACAGAAGATGTAAAATAATGAGCTATATAAAAAATTTAAAAGACTAATTAAACATGTGCCAACTTGAACAGGCATTTATCAGAGAAAAGAAAACATACGTTCACAAAACTTCTTAGAGAATATTAATAGTATCTGTATTCATAATAGCCAAACATTAGAAACAAGCCAAATGTCTAACAACAGGAAAATGTGTATACGAATGATAGTGTATTCAAAACATGGAATACTTAATATAAAAAGAATAAACTATTGATAACGAACAGAGTAATAGATTTCAAACTTCTTGTGTCAGGCAAAAGGAAAGAAACCAGACATAAACGCAGATACTGGATGAGTCCATTTACATGAAGTTTAATAACAAGTACTACTAACCAACCTATTATAGTAACAAAAGAAATGCTGTTTATGGAGTTTTGGGATTGACTAGAAAGGGGCACAGCTGTGAGTTTCTGTTGGTGATCAAGGCTAACAGGACTATGAGACCTGAGAGAACTCTTTGTAGAAGGCATGTCACTTGATGACTATATATCTGAGCATAGCTACTGTGTCCTGTGATAGAGAGACTGACACGTGAGCAAGCAGCAATTGAGGACCACAGTGGGCGGGTCCTGAAGATTCAGCCTTCGGAACAGTTCCTGTAGCCAGGGGCAAGGAAGGATAAAAGACTGGTACTGGACACCTCGAGAAAGAATGGATGAATCTTAATATTTCATTATGTATTCACAGGGAAATGCATTTCTTTAGCAACCATTTGGTGTTGACTTCTAAATTCTTCCATTAGGCATTCTAAGTCTGTCACTTCTTTAAAAAGATTCATTGATAACTTTGAGCAAATGGCTTCCTTTTTAATATTGTTGTTAGCACATAGTCCCATTATCAGTGCCTGTATGTATAAATTACCTAGAACCATACAAAAGGAGGTTATTATAAATTTTAGAAGATATGGTCTAGATTCAAATGATGATCTGTTCAATGATGTTCTTCTGAAACTTTTCTGTAAAAATTGCACAATATATCCTAATAATTATCTTGTTCTTATAGCTGCATACAAGAGATGCATTGAATCGTTTGTTTTTTCACAAATATCGTTAGAGAAGTATTTCAGTCATTTATCATTTATTCATCCCACAAACATTACTGAGTATTATGTGTCAGGCACTGTGCTAAATGCTGAAATAATCAGAAGCTATTACAGTCTGGTAGAGTTTTGTTACACAATGAAAGCTGTATTTAAAAAATTCAGGATTATAAAAATTCAAATCAATATGATGTATTACTGTATAGCTATAATAACAGGAGATGCTGCCTGGGTTACTTATAGTCTGTGGATTTTATCTTCAAAGCTTCAGGGTTCTGGGGCGCCTAGGTGGCTCAGTCGGTTAAGCGTCCGACTTCGGCTCAGGTCATGATCTCGCGGTTTGTGGGTTCGAGCCCCGCGTCAGGCTCTGTGCTAACAGCTCAGAGCCTGCAGCCTGTCTTCGGATTCTGTGTCTCCCTCTCTCTCTGACCCTCCCCCGCTCATTCTGTCTCTCTCTGTCTCTCAAAAATAAAAAATTAAAAACAAAAAAAAAATTTAAAAAAAAGCTTCAGGATTCCTGTTAATCCTTAAACTGTCAATGCAAAAATAGTCAAGACGTTATCTCCAAATGAGTGTAGAAGTTGGAGCTTAAGATTGGACAGGGCACATTCTCTCAAGGAATGTCCGTGTCACTTGTCAAAGGATAATTTAATTTCTGTCTTTTGTAGGAGGGAGGGGAATGAAATTCATTATGCAAGTTTCATATATATGCTAACAAGTGTCCTAGACAATTTAGCATAAGTTTGTAACATAATCTTCACAACAATTCCAGATTCCGTATCCCTATTTTCTTTTTCTTTTTTTTAATTTTTATGTCTTTATTTTACTTTTGAGAGAGAGAGACAGAGAGTGAGTTGGGGAGGGGCAGAGCGAGAGAGGGAGACACAGAATCCCCAGCAGGCTCCAGGCTCTGAGCTGTCTGCACAGAGCCCAACGCGGGGCTCGAACCCACAAACTGCAAGATCATGACCCAAGCCAAAGTCGGACGCCCAACCGACTGAGCTACCCAGGCGCCCCTGGTATCCCTATTTTCATAGGAAACCAAGATTCAGGCATATTAAAGATTGTCCAATTTTATCTAGCTACTACAAAGCCTTGTTTATCTTCAGTAAGAGGTCATACACTTTTCATCTGATTGCATTCAGAATCATTCTGAACACAACGTTAGAGTGATTCAAACAGAAATGACCACAGGACTTTTACGGGTATTTTGCTTTAGAGTTTGTAAAATGTTCAATATTTATATATGTATCTATCTGTATCTATATCTATATCTATATAAAATCTCATGTGTTCCTTAAAATGACCCTTTCTCTTGGCATACACATTGATAAAACCGCTTTGGAAAGAATGTTGCACTAGAAAAATCCTTTCAATGCCGTCTCAATGGGAGCTAGCTAGCTTAATGTAATTAGGTTTATTTCAGAGGTAGAAAAATGAAACATGGATTTAAGAGCTTACTTAGTTAAGGAAACATCATTGTTTTACATGACACTCCCCAAAGTATTTTAGTGAGATATTCTGGACCACCAGATTATTTTTGAGAGCTAAACGCAACAAAGGAATGAATACTCAAGAAGGTTTCTGGGTATATCATTTCTCTTCTACATCCAGCACAGTTAATTACAGTATCAATAAGGAGGTTTGGTGGTAACAGAGAGACATGTCTTGGAAATCATGAATATGACAGTGATTCATTACTTGATTTCCTAATATGTGGACTAAGTAATTCAAGGAGTAAAATATTCTAATTTCAAGTACACCACTTTTCTACCATATTTAGATTCAAAATGGAACCTTTGTTTTCTGAAATAATGTTAAACTCTACGTGAAAGTTATACTAATAATAGAGCTCAATATACCCTTCACCTATCTTTCCCCAATGGTAACATTTTAAATGATCATAGCACAATCACCAAAACCAGGAGATTGGCACAATACTACTAATTAAACTATAGACTTTATTTGTATTTCAACTGTTTAATTTTTAATTTAATTATATTAGTTTATTTTTCTATTGATTGATTGATGTTTTCTTAAGAAATGTTTTAACTTTCACTTCCGTTGAGTTGTCAAGAGGTACCAATTTTTATATTTACAGTCACAAGTTGGGAATGGAATAGAAGACTTCTTTCTGGGTGATAGGAGAAAATTCTGTAAGTCATCCCAAAGGTGTACAAAAAGACAAAGACATCTTGTCTTCCCTTTTGTGAAAATACCCTATACAGAAACCTCTTTCTTTAGGTTTTGGCTCACCCTAGTCAAAAGAATAGAGAGCAGGATAAAAATACAATCTATACTGAACATAATCTAGTTAGCAAAATAATACAATATATTAAAATATAAAGTATATATCTTATAGTGCCATTAAAAATCAATAAAAGCCAAGGAAGGCTTTTTAATGGAAACTGAATGACCCAAAAGCTGCAAATAAAAGCCCAGGTTAGGCATTGAGGCCCAGGTTATTTCTTTATTTTAGGGGAACTTCATGAGGAGCTTTGGGGAAGGTTAGGTTCTCTTGGTGATTTCCTTGTTGGAACACTTGAGGCAGAAAACTCTTAACTGGTGCCAGGAGCTTGTGTTATTGCAACTTAAATTTCCAGAATTAACTGTAAAGTCACGTTTTATCATGATTTGCTTCTAAAATTCCCTTTCCTGTGCAATAACCTTTTGATTATTCCTCTTTTGTACTTTTAAATAATGTAAACTATTTCATGAGTTCTTATATATAGCCAAGCAATGGTTTAGTTCTAGAAAGCTAAGGTCTGTAAAATCCATATTTTGGTATCACAGGCATTAGGCCAAATTATAATGCTCTTCATTAGAAAATCACTTAAATGTATTGGAAGTGGTAATGTTAGATCTTTATAACTTGTTTGTTCATAAAAAACTTTTTAATTTTGTTTACTCAACATTACTTAAATTGTATCCCAACTCAAGGAAAGCTATTCATAGTTCTAAACTAGAGAAAAATAACCTTTATAAAGAGTACACTACATGATAAGAATTACTCTAAGCATTTTACATAAATAATCATTCTAAAAGTAAGTATTATATAATTTTTTCAGATGACTAAACTAAGAACAAAAAGAGACTGGGAAATTCTCATATTGCTTGGAAGAACTACTCAAAATCATCTATAGGTTCAATGGAATCCCTATAAAAATCTCAATGGGGATTTTCCACAGAAATGGAAACCTCAATCCTAAAATACATATGGAATCACAAAAGACTTTGGATAGCAAAGCAATCCTGAAAAAGAACAAAGATAGAAGTATCACACTTTCTAATTTCAAACTACACTACAAATCTATAGTAAGCAAAACAATATGGTACCGACATAAAAACAGGCAAATAGGCAAAGGAAATAACAAAAGAATCAAAAGCCCAGAAAGAGGTCTCCACATGCACAGTCAACTAATATTTCACAAGAGAGCCAAGGATACACAATGGAAAAAAGAGAGTTTCTTTGATAGATGGTGTTGAAAGGACTGGGTAACCACAGGCAGAAAAATGAAATTGGACCCTTATCTTACACCATTCACAAAAATTAACTTAAAATGGATTAGAGACTTAAACATAAGACCTGAAACTATAAAATACTCATAAGAAAACTTGGAAAGCTCCTTGACATTGGTCTCGACAGCAATTTTTTTGGATAGGACAACAAAAGCACAAGCAACAAAAGCAAAAATCAGTAAATGGGACTATATCAAATTAAAAAGCTTCTGTACAGCAAAAGAAATATCAACAATATGGAAAAGCAACCTATGGAATGTTAGAAAATGTTTTCAAAGAATAGATATGATAAAGATACAAAAAACTCTCCAACTCAATAATCAAAAAACAATCTGATTTAAAAATGGATAGATGGGGCACCTGGCTCGCTCAGTTAGTGGAGCATGCCACTCTTGATCTCAGGGTCATGGGTCCATGTCCCAGGTTGGATGTAGAGATTATTAAAATACATAAATAAATAAATAATTAAACTTAAAAAAATGGACAGATGAATTAAAAAACATTTTGTTTTCCAAAAAAAAAAAAAAAACCCACAAATGCCCAACAGGTACATGAAGAGGTGTTCAGCATTATTAATCACCAGGGAAAAGCATATCAAAACCATGATGAGATATCACTCACACCTGTTAAAATGCCTATCATCAAGAAGACAAGAGATAAGTGTTGGCCAGGATGTGGAGAAAAGGGAACACTTGTGCATTGCTGGTGGGAATGTAAATTTGTGCAATCACAATGGAAAACAGTGTGAAGATTCCTCAAAAACTTAAGAAAAAGAAAACAAACCCTACCATATGACCTAACAGTCTCACTTCTGGGTATATATTCAAATGAAAAAAAAAAAAAAGATCTTGAAGAGATATTTGCTCTCCCATGTTCATTGCAGAATTGTTCAGTGTAGCTGAGATATGGAGACAACCTAACAGTCCACCAATGGATGAATGGATAAACACATTTTATTACGTATACAATAGAACATTATTCAGACATAAGAAGAAAGGCAACATGGATGAACTTTGAGGGCATTATCATTTAGCAGTCTAAACTAAGTCAGACAGAGAAAGACAAATCACCATATGTTGTCACTTATATGTGGAATCTAAAAGAGCTGAACTCATAGGAACAGAGTAGAATGGTGATTACTGGGAATGAGGGATGGGAGAAATAGGTCAAATTGTACTAACTTCCAGTTGGAGGATGAATAAGTTCTGGGGATCAAGTATACACATTGTGAATATAAGTAACAGGACTGTATTGTATACTTGAAAGTCACTAAGAGAGTAGATCTTAATGTCCTCATCTTAAAAAAGAAATGGAATTATGTGACATTATGGCATTGCTAGCTAAAGTTATGATGGTAATCATGTTATAATACATAAATATATCAAATCAACACAAGCTTATGTAATGTTCTACGTTTATTATATCTCAATAAATCTGGGGTAAAAAGAAAACACATATGTTGCAAACACTAGGTCGTTTGTTTTTCAACTATACTAAGAATAATTAAATTAAAACTTGTTAGACTAATATGTTCATATGAATTAAATTATAATTTAAATCACATATACAGAAAAAATCAAAACGACTGATCTAGGTGTCATCCCAACTTTGTTGTTTCTGCAAATAATTTACCTATCACTAAGTTTTTATTTCCTCCTTTATATAATATAAACAATGATGCAAATTTCATAGGACTGCTTTAAGAATGAAAATTGGAGGGGCGCCTGGGTGGCTTGTCGGTTAAGCGTCCGGCTTCGGCTCAGGTCATGATCTCACGGTTCGTGGGTTTGAGCCCCGCGTCGGGCTCTATGCTGACAGCCAGCTCAGAGCCTGGAGCCTGCTTCAGATTCTGTATCTCCCTCTCTCTCTGACCCTCCCCCTGCTCGCACTGTCTCTCTCTGTCTCTCAAAAAATTAAAATTAAAAAAAAAAAAGAATGAAAATTGGATAAATGCAAAAATCATGCCTGACAATTAGTAGAGGGAATATTTCATAATCATTACTTTCTAAAAGAATTATATTATAATGGAAACACATTAATGCTGGATTAAAAAGAAATTTCCAAATTCATGTGTGGAGAGTAACCACTTGTCCAAAGTAATGTGAAAAATGAATATAACTCATCCACTTGAGCTTCAGTTTATAATTCTATTAGACCTCAAAAATTTTGAAATTTCCACTGTTTTTTAAGGATTATTTATTGTATTTATTCCCTCTTCTCAACAAGACTGAATTTTCATCTAGAACAGAATACATATTTCTAATCATGCCAATGCCAGCAGACAAAATTAGCATTTAATCACCATAAAAAGTGCACTATTTTGAATTCAGCTTCAAATCCAAAAACACAGAGAAATGGATGGCATTTGGTTATGTAATCCGGTCTTCAAACATTCTTCCCTCTTAAGATCGATTCTGTATTATCTTTTTTAGATCTTTTTAAAAAAATTTTAATGCTTATTTTTTAATTTTAAAAGAGAGAGAGACACAGAGCATGAGCAAGGGAGGGGCAGAGAGAGAGGCAGACACAGAATCTGGAGCAGGCTCCAGGCTTTGAGCTGTGAGCACAGAGCCTGACATGGGGCTCAAACCCACGATCCGTGAGATCATGACCTGAACAGAAGTCGGACGCTTAACCAACTGAACCACCCAGGTGCCCTCCTTTTTAGATCTTAAATATTTCCACTTGGTTAGTGATTTATACTCTTACAGAAATATGGAGAGAACTACATTTCAAAGAAATGAAATGCGTATAGAAGGGAGCTCTGTATATGAAAAACTGAGGCAGTTTTGTGCACAAGGAAACCCCATGGGACTTTTCTCTCTGTGTTATAACTAACAGAGACTGATTTTTTTTTAATTTAGGGAAAAGTTTTATCTAGTAGACTCTATAAATCAGCCTGATGAGAATTTAATTTATCTCTAAGTGGGATGAAAAATAAAAAGGCTGACTTCTCTATCCTCCTACATAATATTCGATATTCTAATAAGTAGTTCTAGAGCAGTATTTCAAACTTGAATTTTCTGCATCAAGAGCTTATGTCAGTGTGCTGTCAATGCCTTTAGGTTTTTAAGAAAAAAGTTTGTAGGTTGGTTGCATAATATTTCATATTTTACTTTGTGCTTTCTCATCTAAAAGAATTTCCTTAATGTGTCCTTTTTCGGTTCACTGACATTTTGTAATTTCAATCTTGAAGATCACTTATTCTCTTTTCATTTTTTTTCAGTCATTACCATGTTGTGGTTGCAAACAATGCACAGCTCTAGAATACGAATATTTAGAATCCTTATCCTAGTGAGCATTTCCATTTGTGCATTAGAGAAGAAGAAATGGTAATAAATAATTTTGACTGAACTTGGTTGCTCAGTAAACCAAGGAGAGGACTGGAAAGAAAAATTCGAACAACATCCCCAAGACAGTGTGGTTTGGTAGACTCATTGCTTAAATAAGAAGTTGCATGCAAGAATTTTATAAAGACAGTGTAATATCTGAAGAAGGTGCAATTAGAAACAGCACTGGACTATGAGTTTAGAGAAACAAGTTTTATTTCTGGCTTCACTGCTTATGACCTTGGCCAAGTTACCCAACTATCCTGGGTCTGTATTATGTCATATGTGAAAAGATGGAGTCGAATTCGTAGTACTTTAAGAATATTTACAACAATAAAATTATAATACTCTTTGGTTTAATGCTTCATTAATAGACACTTAAATCACATAGTGCTTTTTGCACATGGAAGGGAAGAGAGATAGGAAGTTGAATGTCGACTTTTGCTGTATGTTGGTTGATTCGTTTTATCTTCATTGTCAGATATTTAGAGAAGAGCATCTTATAACTCTAAGTTCACAGAGCTAGTAAATTCAGGCACTTCCTTTCAAAATCAGGAATTGGTTCTAAGTCCTGTTACCCTTCTGCAGAGAGCAGTTACTCTCAAGAGTTAATGCCTATTCTTGTGTTCCAAAAGAAATTCAAATATACTTAAAAGGTTTCACCTATGTTAGAGAGATGTGTTTGGGTAGTCAAGAGTTAAAAATGAGTATGTCCTTTTTGCATATTACATTTCTTAAAGATTAAGAAAATATATGCTTATTAATTAGTAAATTTAAATAGTCTTAAATGACTTAAACTAGTCAGCGGTAAGACTTTTCTTACATATTTCACTCAGAATAATAATCTTTACATTTTAAGACAGCTTAATAATCGAAATTGCATTAGGTTCTTATTATATACAGTCACACAGCAGAATTTTCTAGTATTACTTGTTAGCAAGTTCCTCTATATTCAGATAATATGGACAGTTCACTATCTAGATCTACTTTATAGGATTATAAGGTTTTTCAAATTTTGGCAAGTTGTGTGGTTGTTTTGAGCCTGAGAAAGTGAATATAGATTTAAAAATAGTTTCTAAAAAGAGAATTATTGTATTGTATTTTGTCCCGGGTTGGGGGTGAATGTATTGCAACTCTAGATGTGAGATTTTTACATGATGTAAAGACAGTTTGCTTCAGGAATGTTTCTGATTGAGGTTACTCCATTTGCATTGTGCCAGTCCTTGTCTACATTTTCTGAATCTTGTTAGAAAATCCCTTTTGGGTATGCCTCACGACCTGAAGCATTTAACATTTGTGACCTATTTTCTTAGAACTTGTTTTTCATGTTCTGTACTCAGCAAGTCAGTGAGTTTGACCTTTGATATATAAAAAAATGCACTTCAAGGAAGTTGAAGCAAAGAGAATGATGGTGCCTTGTCATCTTTTATACATCTTTTATAAGATTTTTTAAAACATCGTGAGCATGCATACCTTTGAACAATATATGTATTTAGGTTCATAACACAGCTTCTTTCAGCAGACATATTTATGGATTAGGTTACAGGCACTATCTTATGAATTTTTTTATTACTACAAAGACAGATAGTATTATTTTGCATTCTTATTGTTTTTATATATTCCTCTAGTCATAATTATTACTCAGAAGGCAAGAGCAATTAAGTAATTTTGTTGCTATATACTTCGAATATATTTAGTTTATTCTTCAGGCTGAATATGTAAGTTGCATGTATGCATTAAAATTTCCTAGGTAAAAATCACTTCATGTTATTTTTAATAGTAAATATGTTTTGTTCCTTTAAAATATCTTAAGAAAGCATTCGCTCAATCTACTCAAATGCAACAAAATTTCTGGTCATTCATCATCTTTCACACAAAAGCAATACAAAAAATTGAAGGAAAGTATAATTAAGTACCTACATTTTCTAGTTTTATTTTTCTGTATAAGGGTCACATTCAAAGTTTTTATTTGCATTTGGTGTAAAATTATTCACTTTACTTGGATTGTACTTGGTACCTCTAAAGTGGAACTTGTGAAGGGGAGCCTGGGTGGCTCAGTCAGTTAAGCAGCTGATGCTTGGTTTTGTCCAGTCTTGATATCGTGGTCAAGAGGCTGCACATCAGCCTCTGTGCTGATAGTGCAGAACCTGCTTGGGATTCTCTGTCTCCCTCTCTGTCCCTCCCCCATCTCACAAAATAAATAAATAAACTTAAAAAATAAAGTGTGGGTGCCTGGGTGGCTCAGTTGGTTAACTGGCCAACTCTTGGTTTTGGCTCAGGTCATGATCTCCAGGTTCATGATTTCAAGCCCTGTGTTGAGGTCTGCAGCTGGCAGCACAGAGCCTGCTTGGGTGTCTGTCTCTCCCTCTTTCTCTGCCCCTCCTCTGTTTGTACTGTCTCTGTCTCTCTCAAAAATAAATAAATAAGCATAATAAAACATAATAAAATAAAATAAAATAGTGGGACTTGTGAAAACTACTTTTATAAATATAGAATTTAATGTTTCATTCATTCGACACATTTATTGTACATTTATTAATGGTGAACATTATACTAGATGTTGGAGATACAAGGTGTATAAGACTTGTTCCTGTCTTTAAGACAATACATAAATAAACAGGCAATTAATTGAGACTGATAATTTATTTGATGGGAATAAGTACAGGGTACTATAGGAAAACACAGGAGGCCTTCCAATCTCATTCGGAAGTAATGGAAGAGGCAAAGGGGAGTAAATGGGGTTTTAGGTATGACCTGGAGGTTGAGAAATTAGCTAGATAAACAAAAATTATATTTGGAGGAAAAAGCACTCTAAGACTCTTATTTCTTCAGATATACATCAATTCCTCTTTCACACCTCAGTTGATAAATATCAACCTGGAATGTACTTGGAGAGAATAGTCTACCCCTCATTTTATGCTTGAGACTCATGGTCTTAAAATGACTCACCTCAAGTGGTAGAATAAATTTATGGCATAATCAGAACTTTGACCCAAGGCTCTTATGAACATCTGGCCTCCTGAAGTCTTCCTGTAAATCGGTTCTACATGACTCCTCCAGCAATTTCTACAGAAACCTTCAGCAATTTAGATATAGAATAAGATTACCTAAAACATTGTTTATTTAAAGTCATAATTAAAAAAAAAATTGCCCTTAGTTTTCTAGATTGCTAGAAAAAATAATAAACTGAGTTTGTGAATTATCTTTCCCATCTTAATAACTAGGTTGCATCGAACAAACTAAATGACTATGTGATGATCAGCCAATATTATTGTCATTATTATAATGCAAAATGTTCAATTATTCACAGTTTAATTTGGTCATGTCATAATGACAGCCATGAAATGAAAATCAGTTTGAAAAATAAAGAAGGATGCAAAATATGTTTTAGTTTAACTGCTTAAATTAAATTTCAATAGGAAACATATATGGAGGACTCCAGGCTGAGTAAATGAGAGTAATAAGCAATGACTGTCTGAATATGTGGAAATTATCTTACTATATTTTGAAGAGTTGTCTATTTTGGGAATCACATTCATTCTTTCTCCAGAAAACAAAATGATATGACTACAATTTTTTATTTATATTTTAAAATCCTATAGGGAAATTTTCTATGGGTCCCAAAACATAATTATTACCACTGTCACAAAAAAGGCTTTTATTACTATAAGATTGTTGAGGTCACAGGGAGAAAAATAATAATTGATGGTTGAGCCATTTTATTAGAAGACAATCATTTCTGCTACATGTTTATTTTAATATTCACACATTCAGATTAAGTAAGATGTCAACAGGTGATTGGTTATATTGGTCACATCAATCACAGGTACTACAGATATATTCAGGGTATTATATTGTAGGATTTCCCTCGGCAACATATGTCTGTAAATTGAACACCAAGTATTAAATCAATAGAAAAGTTCCAAATGGAGACCAAAGATTCGTTGAGTTATCACCTATAGAAGCAATCTAGTGAACTATGTATCAAATAGGGAATGATAATTAATTTGCTGTCAATCTTAATAGAATAAAGCAATATGGCATCTTTCAGCCAATGAACAAAAAAGAATATAAGTTCACTAGACTTCCAATTACCCTACACCCACCTAGAATTGTTGGGCAACTGGAAAAACTGCTCTGCTTATCTTTCTTTATGGACTGCTTTTTATTTTTTTTTTCTTTTTAAAGTGCCTTTTATTTTCTTTCACTTCCATATTGAGAAGAACTGTGAAAAAGTAATGATTCACTCCAATAGCCACAAAAGAGATTGATAGGGACTAGTGGGTTACATTTTGGTATGTAAAAGTGACTGGAAAAGCTTCATTCTTTGAGAAGTGATTACATGAATTCCAACCTAAAAACTTGAAAGAGTTCTTAACTTGCCACCTACTATCCCAGAATCCCATGCACTTTAGTATCTGTCCCAGAGTTTTTATTTTTCAATGACATATTATTTTTTGTTGTTGTGTTAAAATAAGATAGGATATATTGTGTAGGCGAACAATTTGCACCTCCAGCTTTGATCATGATCCAATGCAGTAGCATGGTATACTTGGGCAAAGAAGAGAGTTCTTATTATAACCAGGTAAATCTAAAAGATGACCAGATGAATTTTTCCAAGTTAGAGGAAAATAAGGTAGCTCTTTTTCAAGACAGTGTTTAGGGTGATAGCTAACTGAAGTGCTCTCAGAATTAGGTGGCCAGGGGCCCCTGGGTGGCTCAGTTGGTTGAGCGTCCAACTTTGGCACAGGTCATGATCTCACAGTCCATGAGTTTGAGCCCCTATGTCGGTCTCTGTGCTGACAGCTCAGAGCCTGGAGCCTGCTTCGGATTCTGTGTCTCCCTCTCTCTCTGCCCCTCCTCTGCTTATGCTCTTGTCTCTGTCTGTCTTTCAAAAATAAATAGATGTTAAAAAAAAAAAAGAGTTAGGTGGCCAGATATAACTAACTCCTTCCAGTGTAGGTAAGATTAGGAATTCTTTTCCTATGACTCTGTCATGTACCACCCAGTTTAGTTGTGGCCTCTGTTACACCCCAGGAGTTGTACCTGGAGCCACCAGTTAGTGGAGCTAATGAAAATGGGGAGACTAAAACTTCTGAATTTTAGACAATAATACAGGGACTTAGAGGTAGAGCAGTCCTGCCCTGTAGTAAAGAAAAATCTTGACGTCCTTGCTATAGTGATTTTCTCAATTTTTCTTAATTTATGAATACTTATTTTTTTGGTTTGGTAACACTTTTTTCTTCATTTTACAGTGAACTCTTTTGGCAGCAATACATGTAAACACAAGTCAATGTCCAGTGAAATGGCTACTGCATTTTAATTTCTCTAGAAAGTTAATGATAAACATGTAACTTTCACAAAACATTTGCTGGTATTTGCCACTTCTGTGGGAGCCACAGTGATACCACTGAATACACGGAAACCAGAAACTGCAGCAAAACCTCAGCATCTCTGCAACAATTAGGAGTTCAAAACCCAGACAATTTAGCAAGTAAGTTTACAATTTACTTTGTAAAGTTTGATTTTGCATTTAGATCAAATTTCTTTCTTTTAATTCCAAGCTCCCTTGTGCACGTACAGAATCATGAAGCGATAATAGCCATTATACTAGTTCCATTAACAGAGGAACTTCATGAACAGTTAAATAAGACAAATTTTATATGTTATCAGATACTACAAATAGACTATCAAAAAATCAATTCTTTTAAATGTGATATGGTTTCATCCGATATGTGTAATCTAAAAAACGTTTTAAGAAATTTGTTAGATCAAAGGTGAACCCTTTGACATCTTGAGTGCTAATATAAACGCATTTAATGCTCAAAATCAGATATGACATTTTTGAGGTCATAGTGTGAATATAATTTTTGGTGGAGCATGTTGTGGAGGAAAAACCAGCTTCTTACTAATTAAGAAAAATTAAAAAATAGAAATGTTTTTGGCATTGGTTGTGATAAACACCTAATCTATAATTGTGTAGAAACTAGCTGAATTCTTATACCAATCCAAAAATAAGTTGAAGTGTCAAAATGTGTACAACTACTTTCAATAATATATAGTGAAAGTAACTTTTCTGAAATGAAGCAGATGTTGAATATAAAAGAACACTTTGATTCCTTTCATCAATTTGATTTTAAACATATATGAGGTTTTGAAATCTACTTGGTGAATCAACTACATATATTACCATAATTTTTAATTTTTTTGGTATATCAGTCCTTTAAATTTTGTTTACATTTATTTACAACTTCTTTGAAATCTTTAGTCAAAGTATTAAATAAATGGAGCAGCAATTAACTTTGGCTTTTGAAGCGTTTATTGAATCAAAACTTTATTTAAAATAGAATGGGAAAACAGGACAAATTAAAATGTATTGCTATGAAAGCAAGGAAGGACATGAAAAATTAGATGATTAGAGTTTACAGTGTTTAAGATTTAATTTCATAATTACACTTGAGAATAGTTCCACTTGTATAAGTCTCTTTTGATTGCATTCTTATTTTAACTTGATAAATTTATATTCTATAAAGGAAGGAAAGGAAATGAAGAAGCCTTACAATTTCACAGCACCTAAGTTTGGCAAACCTATCAAAATAAACACAGAGATATTATTTAATGAATTTTATCTTGCAAAAATATTTGTCTAAGAAAGGTACTCAATGATTAAAAAAATACAGTGTCCATGAAAACTCATGAGTTAAAATGTTCGCACATTCAATTGAGAAAAAACAATTAAGAATTAAGAACTTTTCATTTCACAGAATTTACTCTGGTCTTGCCAGATGGCTCACACCAATGAAGTATTTTTATGAATTAAAATATTATAATCTTCAGAGAGGAGTCAATTGAAGATACCAGTTTTGTTTAAGATGTCAACCAGTCCTAGGGTAGATGATATGGTCCTCCTACTCTCAATGGGTTATATATTCAAAATTCCAGAACATTCCAGCTTTTCCACTGCCTTTTTAAAAATTTTGAAGCATTTTTTATTATACATAGATAGAAAAGTGCACAAATTACAAGAATGCAGGTAAGTGAGTTTTCACAAAGTGAATATGTCTGTGTAAGCAACACCCAGATCATAAACATAACATTTTTTACCAGAACATTTTGGTAACCCCCCCAACTCCGTTGTCACCTCTCAGCTCAGTTCCCTCAGGGGAACCTATGTCGTACCTTCTAAAAACAGATATTTTTAATGCATGTTATTATGTACAGGTTCTTCAATTTTCTGTGAATGGAATCACATGTTTTTACGTGTGATTTATTAAATGTTATTTTTATGAGATTCATTCACATTGTCTTGAATATTGGTAATTTTTAATATTTTCATTTCTGTATATTATCCTACTATAAAAATAAACTACAGTTCACTTACCTATACTACTCTTGACAGATATTTAGGCTGTTTCTAGTTTGGGGCTATCGTGTATAAATGTTACGAATATTCTTGTACATGTCTTTTATGAATGTATGCATATTCCTATTGTAAATGTTCAAAACCTCATTTTATTTTAAAATTTTATTTTAAATAAATTAAACCTTTCATTAAAACAATTTCTTCTTGTTTCCAGATGAAAAACAGGCAGCTAAATGCCTTGAGAAGATCAGTAAACATTTTACACTTTTACCATAACCTTCTACCATGAATTTATCTTTATACACATCCATGTATTCACTATTATATTATATTATATTATATTATATTATATTAATTTCATTTCATTTTAAAATGTTTCTTATTTTGAGAAAGAGAGAGAGTATAAGAGCGCACAAGCAAGGGAGGGGCAGAAAGAGAGGGAGAGAGAGAATCCCAAGCAGGCTCCATGCTCAGCAACCTCAGTCTTAATGAACCTGAGATCATGACCTGAGCTGAAATCATGAGTCAGATGCCCAATAGACTGACCTACCCAGGCGCCCCCGTATTCACTCATTTTCTTTTCTGCTCAGCTTCCAGTGGCAGCCATCATCCATTTGAGGAACACCCTCAACTTACAATTAATTCTGAATCAATCTGTAATTGATTGCTTTCATAAGCTTATAGAAAAGATCCAATAATCAGTGTAAATCTCAACTATAGTGTGTTGGTTTCTACCTGATTACAAACTTTGTTCTTTTGGATCAAAATGAGTTATAAATTTTAAAAAATTAGTCATATAAATAGACTGTCCTAAAATGATTGACAATACTATTTCTGCAAAAGCCAAGCAGAATAGCTTATGTAGAAAAATTAAATTGTAGTTTCAAATGCTTTATAGAGAATCTTCAGGAAATAAAGTTACTCTTACATAAAATATAGATTTGATATTAGACACTTGGTATGGAATTATTCATGACTGGGAAATGTTTTTTTCTTTCACCTGGGAAGCAGGCATTTTATTGAAACGGGACCAGTTGTTTTGATGGTACAATTTAGCATTATCTATTTTAGTATACATTAGCTTTGCAAAATTTGAAATTACTTGATTGAAATTATATGAACTCCTGTGAAAAATCAAGACCTGACATAGAAATTTGTTTTCTCTAGATATTTTTGTGTTTAAGAGTCATATTAGAAATGGAGATTAGCAAGAAACTACCAGTAATTGATTAAGTGTAGGCAGAATTCTGTCAATTTAATATTGCTTAATGTTCATTTTAAATGCTTGAATCACTGTATACTTAGTAATATTATGTTGCTTCTAAATGTTTAGTAAAACAACTCAACCTCTATATTATTGAATAAATTTTAGTAAACTCAGACATATTTAGCCACTCCAAATAAATACAACTTATGAAATAAATTAGCATAAGTATAACATTAGTTTCTTGATATTGGAACAAAAAGTGGTAGAGTTTCTCCAAACATTTTTCAGAATACAACTGAAAAAAAATACTAACAAATCAAATCAAGAGGATTTAGATCTGACACACAGTAATAATAAAAACAATAGTAATAAGAGCAGCAAAACAATAATAATCCCTAGTGCTAATTTGGGGATTAGTAATCCCGCACTAATCATCTGTGTGTTGGGCCTCATGTTAACCCTGCTTTTGCAATGGCTCATTTTATCCTAGCAAAACCTGAGACAGGGAAGTTTGGTACTTGCACAATGTTGCAGAGCTCCTAAATGGGAGAGAGGGGTGGAGCCAGAGCCACGACTATCTAATTTCAATGTCTATTCTTTTAACTACTCTACTGGTTTTCACTGTAATCAAGAAGGATCCTTGTTATTTTTATTTATTATTTTTCACTTACTTATTTTGAGACAGAGATAGAGCGGGAGCAGGGGAGAGACAGAGAGAAAATCCCAAGCAGTCTCTGTGTTGTCAGTGCGGGGCCCAAGGCAGGGTTTGATCCCTCAAACTGTGAGATCATTACCTGAGCCGAAATCGAGTTGGGCACTTAACCTACTGAGCCACCCAGGCCCAAGTAGGAATTTTAATAAGAAATAATAGAGGGGGGAAAAAGAAATAATAAAGAGACTAGAGGCTTTTATAGCATAATTTTAGTCTTTCTTAAAATCCTTTCATTTCATAAAGTGATCATTATGCCAGGAGAGGTCCATGAACTGATTGTCCTTAATGACAGCGGCAGGAAAATGCTTCCTGTCTGCTCCAAGGTGACTGGGTGTGCAGCACCTCTAACTGAGCTGCAAACACAGCCAGGGCTGTTTTCACTGTGCATTTGGCTTGCCTGGCCCTACAGTGAACGATCCTTTAAAACTCAAGCATTTTTTTCTAAGCACCTCTCATTTTTATTCCTAAAGCACATTTTTCACTGCCTTCTCACCACCCACAGCAAGGTCAAATATCTCTCTTTCCCATCGCTGTGCTCTGGCTCCTGCCTACACCATTTCACTCATTCCTCCTACCTGCTTCTCTAATGTCTCCTTTCATTTGAAACAAGTGCATCTTCCACCTACCTGCATGAAGATTTGAAGATTTCTTTAGAGAATTCTAGCTGCCGGTATATAAATAGGTATATTTTTCTCAGGCAAACGTACTCTGAAAAATGGGAAGTTTGCTTTTCCAGTCAAGTATATTCCCAATATCTTACATATACTCTTTTAAATGTGAGTAGTTAAATGAATACACTTCCTTAGTTACTGAATCTTATCAATAAATTATGAAATGCTTTTTCATTTGATTTGATTTATTTCAAATCTTAAACGTTTATTACCCTTTATATTAAGAATAATCATTCTAGGGCACCTGGGTGGCTCAGTCGATTAAGTGTCCAACTCTGATTTCAGCTCAGGTCATGATCTTATGGTTTGTGAGTTCGAGCCATATTGTATCGGGCTCTGTGCTGCCAGCACAGAGCCTGCATGGGAGTCTCTCTCTGCTTCTCTCTCTGCCCCTTCCCCATGCTTTCTCTCTCTCTCTGTCTCTCAAAATAAGTAAACATTAAAAAAAGAATAATCATTCTAGTACTATATTTTTATATTAATAGACTTTGTTAGTTTGTGATTTTTGCTTTACCTTTTCATTAGCCAACAATTAAGAAATTTTGAATTTTACTCGTTAAGCCATTTTATATTATTTTTGAATTCTGAAAAAAAAAGTTTTAATACAAAGATCTTCTATACAATGGATTGTATACTTTGGTCCATTCATTCAACAATATTATTTGGCACCTACTATGTCCAGGCAATACTGTTTCCACAAGGAATAGAGTGGTATGAAAGACCTGGAAAGTCCATGTTCTTATGAAGCTTACACTCTAATAGGGTACACAGTAAAAAAGTAAACAAAAAACAAAGTAAGATAGTATTTTAGATATATTAAAGGTTTTATCGTTTAATGATCAGTGGCCCAAGGAAATACATAAAATGGGGGGAGTGGTATAGAACAGTGGTGGGGTCAGGTCCAAGTACTTTGATGCTTAATTTAATATGTAATACTTGCAACTATAGATTTTTAAGGACCTGACAAAGCAGTGCTATATGTGATGCTGTCCTCCAGTATTTCAGTGTGCATCCATCCTGTGCTACTTACTTCAGAGACTGTGTATGGCCTTTCATCACTGGAGTGAGATGGGAGAGAACAGGCTTTCATCTGTAAGCACAACTTAAGTGCACAAAACCATAGAGTGTAAAAATTTTCTTATCCATGAAATGAGGGAATTGTATGAGCAAGTTTTTTTTTAATTTTTATTTATTTATTTTGAGAGAGAGAGAAAGAGAAATCCAAGCAGGATCCATGCTGTCAGTGCAGAGCTTGACACGGGGCTTGTTCTAACAGACCTTGAGATCATGACCTGAGCCAAAATCAAGAGTCGGTCGCTTAACCGACTGAGCCACCCAGGTGTCTCATGAATCAGGATTTTTAACCAGGGGACCACAGGTTCCTAAAAAGACTTATGGTGAAATTCATGGGAACTATGAAAATTAAATGAGAAAAAATAGCTTTATTTTCAAAATCTCTAAGTGAAATTCAACATTTCCTTCAATAAACTGGTAATAATATCAGCACAACCTGAGAATTTTTCACTGACAGAAATCACAGATCTTTTTGCATAATATCACAGTAGGTATGGATATCTCAGGTTATTATAAACTCCCATCACTATTGAGAAATTATAATTACTAGATACAAAGTATGACTATGCCATTAAATGCAATAAACAAGCACAAATATTACTGCATCAAATTTATTTTAAATACCATAATAAAATCATTTTAATGTATTTTCTCTCTAATCCTATTTTTTTGTGAAATAAAAGAACAAGATATTTTTAGATGATTCAATGAAATGAAAATATATCAATATAAAATAGAATATATATTCTATTTTAAAATGCCAGCTAGAAAGGGACTCTGTAGGAAGTGATATTTGAACTGAGAGTTACAGAATGAAGAGCTGTCAATTATATGGAAAGCAAAGGAGGAGACTCCAGGACAAGGGAACAGCATAGACAAAAGTACCAAACAAGAAAGAATTTGGTGAATGCTACCGAAGGTAGGAGATGAAAGCTAGAGTTGTGTGTTTGTCTCCAGCCATGCTCAGCTGCATGGGAACATGAAGAAAATTGATGGGTAAATGAATTTTACCCAGGGTTGTGATTTAACCAGGAGTTTGATGCATGAGGAGTGGTGAGGATATATGCTAGGCATTGGTAACAACGATCACCAGGAAAATTAAGGGAAATAAGGAGAACTATGAATACGCATTACAGGTGGAGAGATAGAAGAGGGTGGTGAGGATGAGTATAGTATGACTAAAGATGTGTAGGTTCTAGTGAAGACTGTGGATTATTGAAAGTGTATATTAGAAGGGTAAGAAGAGGTCTACTTTAGTAGTTCCAGAAATAGATGACAATGACTATTGTCTTAATCAGCTCAAGCTGCTCTAACAAATACCATAGACTGGGTGATTTAAACAACAGAATTTTTTTCTTATAGTTTTGGAGGCTGGAAGTCCAAGATAAGAGTGCCAGCAAGGTGGCATTTTGGTGATGATTCTCTTCCTGGATTGTAGATGGATGCCTTCTTGCTTTATCTTCACCTGGTGATGAAAGACATGCATGTTTCTTCTTACAAAAGCACTAATCCCATTCATGGTGGCTCCACCCTCATGACCTGATTACATTGCAAATGTCCCCACTTCTAAATGCCATCACACTAGGGATTAGGGCTTCAACATATGAATGGGAAGGGCATGGCAAATATGGAGATGCAAAGAAGTATATAATTCAAGATACTTTAGTGTATTGCTAGGACAATGGAAACGAAGCTCAGTGAGGTTAGGATTTTTTTCTTTTGCCACTTTGTTCCCAACTCTTACAGTTGTGCCTATCACACAGAAGATGCTTAATAAATGTTAACAAATTAAATGAATGGATCATACGTGTAAGCAAGATGTCAGATGACTACCAGATTCCTGAAAGGATGGGAATTTTAAATTAAGGAGAAAGGGGTGGGGTAAGGTTTGTGGTTATTTCTTAAACATTAATATAAAATCATTCATGTTATTATAATCACCTTCTTATCAATAACAGTCTTTTCTGTGCACCTGTTTGAATAGAAATACCATTAGAGGCACTGTAAGAAAAATGTGATCCCTTTTTTTCTAGGGATAAGAGCATGTGGAGGATTTAGTTGATATTTGGAAAGTATGATAGAAAAGGGCAACTATTTTCTACCCAGAAAAAACAAACATTTAAAGAAAATTCAGAAATACTTCCAATATTCTCATTGAATACTGCTTCGAAATTTGAATCTTATCCTCAGCTAAACTATCAATTAAGTGTGAACAAATAATAATGGTTTTAGAATTCAAGGACTAAGAAAGTCCTCATTTTGTAAAAAGTATTATTTGAAGATACTTTAGCAAAGCCAAATATAGTTCAGGTAATCAATAAATTATGAAAAGGCCTCAAGTGCAATTAAAGAAAATCTCTGGGTTATATTCTTACCAAAGCCTAACAAGTCTGCCCAATATTGTCCTTTTAACAAATATATTTATTAAGCCATGGATCAATTTAGTGATTGTCGAATGTAATTACTTCTTACTCTATAATTACTCTATAATAATAATTGAGAAACAAAAGAAAACCAAAGGAAATTAGAAATACCAGGAAAAATAGATAGCTGTGCTAGAAAGGCATAATCCAAATAAGAAGTAAACAAAATGTAACATTATTCTGAGTAAATTAATTAAATAAGGAAAAGATAATGCATTTGGTTTTGATAATATATTCCATTTAAGTGGCACATATGTACCAATATAGACTTATTTTTCTCTTCAAATCCATTCCCACTAGTTATGAGAAATGCAGGATTTCAATATTTTATAGTCTTGATATTGAAAAATCTATTTATTTTAATATTAAGTAATCAACTTCTCCTTAAGTATAGAAGACTTACCCCACTAAATTGGAGGTTCTTTCTTATTCACTTCTGTATGAGTATCACCAAGAGCAATGCCTGCCCTGACACACAATAGCATTCAGTAAATATTTCTTGTTATAATCATGGGACAGAACATATCTGTTATTCACTCTGATAGAAGTTTAAGGCAAGGGGGTAAAGAGAAAGATATGGAAATAATTTGTTGCAAGTATTACTTGGTAGAACAATAACAACTATAACAAGTATATCTAAAAGAAAATTAATGAACAGAACACACTCCCTGTCCTCATTGAATTCATAGCCCAGTGGGATATATACATATATATTTATATGTATATTTATATATAAAATTGAAAAATATGGCAGTTTCCATGATGTTGTCACTAACATAATATAATAGCCAAAAAAAAAAAAGTTAGTTTACTTGAGAGAGGCTGAAGGGGGTAGGTAGGGGAGCCACATGTGATAAACCTTAAAAATGAGTAAGAATCCTCAAGAGGGCAGGGGATGGAATGTGGAAAAGAAAACAGCATGTCAAGAGGAACATCACAGGGAAAGAGCAGGCTATATATATATATATATATATATATATATATATATATATATATATTGATGTAGAGGGAGGGCCAGACAAAAGATTGCAGAGGGGTTGGGGCACCTGGGTGGCTCAGGCAGTTAAGCGTCCAACTTCAGTGTCACATCATGATCTCACAGCTTGTGAGCCTGGAGCCTGTTTTAGACTCTGGGTCTCCCTCTCCTTCTGCCCCTCCCTTGCTCATGCTCTGTCTCTCTCTTTCTCTCAAAAATAAACAAACATTAAAAAAAATATTGGAGAGGGAAATAAGGACTAAGTCAGCACATGGAAGAAGTTTAAACCTTATGTTTTGTCCCTCTACACAGATGCAATTATTTTGTTTATTTTAATTAATTTATTTTGAGAAAGAGGGAGAGAGAAAGAACAAAGAGGGGAGGAGCAGAGAGAGAAAGGGGGAGAGGGAATCCCAAGCAAGGTTCTCACTGTCAGCACAGAGCTTGAACTCAGGAACTATGAGATCGCTACCTGAGCCGAAACCAAGAGCTGGATGCTTAACCAACTGAGCCACCCGGGCGCCCATACACAGATACAGTTAAACAACAACAACAACAACAACAAAACACCTGTCAACTTAATCATTTTAAAAAATTTTGTGGAAGGCAACTTGGCAAATTAAGTTAAAGCTCATTTGGAATAAGAGTAAGAATGTCAGAAAGATACTTAGGAAGACGATCATGAAAAGAGGAATCCGCTTCCTCAAAATAGTGACTCTAGATGATTCTTCATATAGTAAGAGTTTTAGCTATAAAGAGCAGCTTTTCTTCTCCCAGCAAAACAAAAACAAAACACCAACACATGTATTAAGAAATACAAATTATTTAAGAAGGCTGCTCATGGGCCCCAATGGTTCTTGAGCCTCAATTTTATTGTGTGTGTTTTTCTTAAAATTTCTCTATAAATGAGGGATTGTACTGTATCTATGCCTAATATTCGTCCCTGATAACTGCCCTCGAATTACAAATATAGAAGTTATCATTAAAGCGAAAGAAAAAAAGAAGGAAAGAACAGAGGAAGAAAAGAAATAAAGAATAAAAGACCCAACAAAAGAAGAAAAAATCAAATTGATTAATGTACCAGGAATTCCTGCACATTGCAATACTTAAACATTTATTGGCAGAAAAGCAAATATGCATCTTGCTTGCTTTCATTTTCCCAAAGCACAACTTAATTAATGCTGTCATATAGCTTTTGGTAACAGATTCATACTGTAACAGTCCTCCCACACCACAAGATCAATGGAACCCTGGAAGCTACAACAGAAAGAAATTAGAACGTGCATCAAATTTGTGAAGCTCATAAAGAAAACACATTTGCCCTTCATGTATTTTTAAAGAGATTCTTGCTTCATTATATCTTGCAAATGGTTTCTCTGTTCAGTACAGCAGATAGAATTGAACTTTGGTAGTATTCCATTTTTCAGAAGCAGAGAATACCATTCAGTTTTAATAAAGATTTTAGTGGTGATGTTATTATGTTTATGTGCCCAGTTAGTCTATAGAGGCTTTGTAATGTCTAAGAAAAAACCTGTATATAAAATCATTGTCTTATTTTCTTCTTGCCTTACTCTTTACCCTTCAAGAATTAAGTCTTGTTTCCAACTTTGAAAGATTAACATTTGATCAGCAAAACTCATGCTTTGTTTTCAGCTGCATACTGAATTGTGCAACAGAAAAAATAAAACAGATAATTTTTAACAGTATTTAGAAATACACGTTCATTTAAGGAGTTTGCCTTTGGATCATATAACTTTTAGGTGAAAAAACTAGTTTTGGAGCCATGACTTGTAAGTAATTAATCTAACCCCAGGACCAACCTCCCAGCATTGATAGAATGGAATTGTATTTAGAATACATTCTCTTAGAAGGAACTAGAGGCATTAATTTTTTTTACATCAGCCATAGAAACATTTTTCTAGATAGGTCTCCTCAGGCAAGGGAAACAAAAGAAAAAATAAACTATTGGGATTACACTAAAATGAAAAGCTTTTGCTTAGCAAAGGAAACCATCAACAAAATGACAAGGGAACCTACTGAATGTGAGAAGATATTTGCAAATGATATATACAGTAACGGGTTAATATCCAAAATATATAAAGAATTTACACAACTCAACACCAAAACAAAAACAAAAACAAAAACAAAACAAAATAAATAATCTGATTTAAAAAATTGGCAGAGGACCCGAATAGACAATTTCCCAAAGAAGATATACAAACAGCCAACAAATAAAAGATATTCAGCATCACTAATCATCAGGGAAATGCAAATCAAAACCACAGGATATCACGTTATACCTGTCAGGATGGCTAGAATAAAAGAAAAGAAATAACAGGTATTGGCAAGGTAGTGAAAAAAAGAACCCTTGAGCACTGTTGATGGGAATGCAAATTGGTGCAGCACTATGGAAAACAATATGGAAATTAAATTCCTCAAAAAATTAAAAATTACTATACGACCCAGTAATTCCACTATTGGGTATATACCCCCAAAAATGAAAACACTAATTGGAAAAGATAGAAATACCCCTATGTTTATTACAACATTATTTACAAAGGCCAAGATATGAAAGCAACCCAAGAAACCATTAATAGATGAATGGACAAAAAAGATGTGGTATACATACACAATGGAATATACTCAGCCATAAAAAAGAATGAGATTTGCCACTTGCAAGAACATGGATGGACTTATATGCTAAGTGAAATAAGGCAGAAAGACAAATACCACAAGATTTCACTCATATATGGAATATAAGAAACAAAACACAAGGAAAAAAGAGAGAAATGAAAAACACACCCTTAAAAACAGAGAACAAACTGGTTGCCAGACCCAAGGTGAGTGGAGGGATGGGGAAATAGATACAGGGAATTAAGAGGTACAAACTTCTAGTTACAAAATAAAAAAATCACAGAGATGAAAATTACAAAAAAGGAAATATGGTCAGTAATCTGGTAATAACTTTGGTGACAGATGGTGAATACTTGTGGTGAACAATAAATACTGTATAGAATTTTTTAATCATTATATTGTACACATGAAACTAATATAATACTATATGTTAATTATGCTTAAATGAAAACTGTTTTCATGCAAATTAAGAAAATTCATCTCTCTCAATCCACATGTGGTTATTTATTACACAACATATTTCTTCGTATTGTTCACTTTAGGTACTTATTATTTGCTTTACCAAAACTAAATTGTTTCGAAATGATATAATTAGTTGAAAACTGAATGGTTAGTTGCAAAATTCTATTTTTTTCTATGTTAATTTTAATATTTTATAATACTGACAGCAAATATTATGTAAAAGAAACAAATTTAACTTATGGTTTACATTTCTGTAATCTTTGAAAAAATGCTGAGCCCAATATTCTTAGATTTATTGAAAAATCTTTTGATAAAAAATGCTTGAAACTATATAATTTTTCATATTTAAATTGTTGATATTTCAACAACTATTCTAAAAAGATATGATATGCTTATTATAACCAGTGGTGTGAGATTTCTTGATTGGTTGGATAATCTAGCATTAGGTAAAGGTTCTTTTATACATATTTCACTATTTTGGAGTTACAATAGCAATTGCATTATATGCTCATTTTTTTGTTGTTGTTGCTGTGGCCACTGCCAGATTTGTAACCTGGTTTCCTTACTCAATGACTAATTTTAGAGAGCTATAGGATTTTTAATAATAGACTTTATGACTTTGTATCTACATATTCTGCATAGACTATTAAACTAGTTTTAATTCATGCTGGCAGTATAATTTAGAAAGGAAAAGAGGTTCATTAACTTTTACTACCAATTTAAGATTAAGTTTCTTTATTTCTCTTCTATTCTTAGTAATGATGCACAAACAAGATAGTTTAATAAAGTGATTTTGGTTATTTTGGAGCAACACTTTTAGAATTTAATATCATCAATGCATTTATAATATTTCTAGCATCTCTGTAACACAGATGAAAACATTTTTCTGCAGAGAGTTAAAGAATCACTATTAAAAATGATCAGAAAATTGTGTCCTCTTGATTAATACAAGTTACTATTAATTTAATATATGAAAATATTTTGTCAGAGAAATGATATTCAACTTTTTATGTTTGAGTGTGAATTAGAAAAATGATATCAATAATGTAATAAAAAGTTACAGTGGGTTAAAGCATTGTACAATTACATTTGTATTACTTCATTATTGCATGCAATGAAAATTTGATCCTCAAATATCCTAACAGCTAAATTCCTCTTTTCTGAAATGGTGTGAATACATAGATAAAATTCTGATTTTTCTGAGCATAATAAAACACATGAAGAAAACTCTTTAACCTATGTCTTTCACAAGCATTACATATATATTATATATATATATATATATACACACACACATACAATATATACATATATATATACATAGATAGAAAACATAGTTATTGATGATCTGGAATTATTTAATAGATATTTTTCAGAAATATAATAATATCAAAACTTACCGAATATAAGTGCCCATTTTATATCTCCTATTTTGTTCACCAAATGTGGTCGTATGATATCCTAACATTTCACTCAAAGATGGTTCAGTTTCAGTGATAGTCTACAACAACTAGACACATAGCAATGGAGGGGAGATTGAATTACTGTGGCCAGGATTAAAACCTACCCAAAAGCTTAGCAACAGTTTTAAATTTTAGCAGACAAACTTTTTACCTGTTTGATATAATTTAGGTGGAGAACAATTATAGTATTGGTAGCATGGGCCCTTTTCACTATATATGAGGCCTCTACTATAATTTTCTGTCAATTTAATCTGTTTTTTGTTAAAAGTGCTTCAAAGCACATGCATGTGTGTGTGTGTGTGTGTGTGTGTGTGTGTGCACATGTACATATCAAGGATTTAGGTTAGGGGTTAGCTATTCCCAAGTATTTCATATTTACCAAAGAATGTTGGCATAACCTAGACTTTTTCTGGCAGGTATAGTTAACACAGAAATTGCAAGAAATTGCATAAAATAGAGGATGGTAGTTTGTAAAAACACATAAAATATCAGTTAATGGATATCTGAATCACAGTTCATACCCAATCTCAACTGGAAATTCATAGAGAGTCTTTCCTATGAAGCCTTGGAATAAATAAAGAAGAAAATGCTGGATATGATATGAAGATAAATGGCATGTACTGAACTTGATGATCTATATTTATTTTACTAATGAGGGCAGCATTTACTAATGGCAGTTCATAAGTAAATACATACTATATTTTAGGCACTTTAATAAACCTTTACACATAATCTCAAACCCTTTACATAAATATCTCAAAGATATATGACATTACACAATAATCTCACAAGGTACTTATTTTGATTATATCCATCTTATAGCTAGGAATACAGAGACACAGCAATTAAGTACAAGTCATTTACAATGCCTGGAACTGCTATTTTCATTCTTAAGAATAAATATTCAATGGAATGTGCATTTTACCTGTTGGTATTACTCAAAGACTTCCCTACCCATAATTCAAAGCTCATTTTATATGATTTTCATAACCAGTCTTACAATTTTGTTCAGGAACACAATACTTTTAAAAACATTGTTTCTCATGTAAAAGAAATTTAGGTTTGATTATTTTTACTTATGCCTTCTTTTTAAGAAACTCTACCTGCTAAGTTTTTGAGAGCGGGTGAGATACATGATATCATAAGGACAAAATAGAGAGAACTCTCTATGAAACAGATACGGAAATAATGTTCTAGAAAGCTGTTCTTTGAGGTCTCTTGATCATTTTTTTCTGTGTTCATTAATGTATTAAAAATGTATTTTTGAGAGGGACCATTGACTATGGGGATAATTTCACCTCACTTTTCCACTTATCCAGCCACGAGTTCTCATTAGGCACTTTAAATTCCACAGTAAAGTCCTAATTATAATCTCAAATCTGATTCATTAAGGCATAAATATATACTTATTTGAAAACAAAGAATCATTGTGGTCTACATACTTCCCAGAGGATATGTCACTATCTTGTTGAGACTCAACTTCTATCAATCATTTGAGAAAAAAAATATTATAGGAAGGTATCCTAAAATATAAGTTCTTTTCAAAAACTGTGAAACATCCTAATGTTGTTATAATTGGGGATATATGTTAATTGAGAATATACATTATAAGTGGGAATATAATGTTATATCATTGGGAATGGCTTAATTTGGAAAATAACATTGGTAGCTTACAATATCATCAAAGATCACTCTGATGAACTTTAATGAATAAACATTAGCATGAGTTGGTGATTCAGATATGCCACTCAGTTGGCCTAGTTCAGCATGAGTAATTTATAAGAGTAAAAAATACCCATCATTATAGAGTTATCATTAATCAATCACTGAAATATGAAAAGAGAGAACATTGGTTATCAATAGAAACATGAATTTTAAAGGAAAAGATCACATGTACTAGAAGAATTACAAAGCAGATAACAAAAATTTAGGAAAGTCATCTTATAATTTGAAGTTGACTTAAATAATATATCCCATTAATTTAGCTACTCTTGATAATTGCTACAAATATCCATTCAAATAAATGGCAACACAAGAATATATGGGGCAGATGCTTCCAATTATTCAATAGTTACCCACCAACAGATATTCAGGAATAGATTGAATTTTGCTCGAGTTGTCAATGTCTTGTTTAAAAAAAATTACTTCTTGACTCCTTTGCAGATAAGAGTACTGAGGGGACTGAAAGGTCAAAATTTCTAGACTGTACTTCTATATTGCATATTTATTATGTTTTTATAGTTGCAAAGATAATTATGTACACTAACGCTAGACAGCCTCTACACCAATTTGAATAGGAAATCATTCAGTCACATAGTGATTATCAATAAAAAGCAACAAATATCCAATGGAAAAGTCGCCATATTCTTAGAGAAGGAATCACATTGGTAAATTTATCAAAAAGAAGATGTAGCTTATAGTACTTATAGTGCATTGAACCATCATTCTAACTGATTTGAAGAAGCTGTAAAGTTTTATCATTTTGTGACTAAGGGTCAATATCACAATGTAGTTGGTAATGGAGCTGGAAAATTCTTGATTTCAAGCTCAAAGTTATTTCTTTTGTCTAATGTATTATGTAATTATTTATAATAAACATAATAAACACAGGCATTTATTTACAACTGGATTCAGAAAATAATGTGAATATGTGAAAATTTGGAACTTGCTCCTTACAAATTCAAATAAATATTTTCTCTGATTCTCATCATCTTTTAAATTTTATAGACCTGGAATGGTGTATGTTTGTTTAAGAACTCAGTAGTAGACTAATATAAAAGTTGGGACCCTGGATTCTTTATAGCTATGACCTTGCATTTCTACATGAAAGTGCTTCTTTATGTGTTTTTCAATATACTCTCAAAATTTTATAGCCCAATCTAATAACTGTCACAGAGTCTTAGAGGAAATATGGGCATATATAACCAGCAATCTGGAATACTGGTTTTGATTTCAGATGAGCTTCAAATCTCTTTAGTTCACACATAGACATTCTGTAGTGCATGATGTGACTTCTCTCAACTTCACAGTAAATATCCATGAAAACACACAAAGGACTAAAATGTCAAAAACTGAAAACAGCATAGTAAACTAAATGTAACCAAAAACTATTTGGTAAAGTCCAGAGGTCCATTCCTACTTGGTGCCTTTTCCATGGTGATGTGTTGAAAAATTCAACCTTGGAATACTCAACACACCTCCTCCCTGTGAATTAGAACATGGCAGAGAACCATCTCTCTCCTTACCCCCCAACCCTCTCCCTGAATTAAAAAAAAGAAAAGAGGGAGATTGAAAAGCATACCAACCTCAGCACTATCTTATTGCCCAGCCCCCTCCCACCAACTCTGTGACATACAAAATTGTCACTCATGTTCCCAAATGCTCAGCAGCTATTTATGGAGAAAGATTCTGTCCCTCCACTGCCATTAGCTTTCTTTCTACTTGGATCCCTTCAATAATACAACACCTGTAGGTGACATGGCATCATGGCATGAAGAGGTGTAGTGTTTCCTATCTATCTTTATTCTTATAGTGTAAGCCCTAACAGTTGTTTTTCCTTTTTTTTTTTTTTTTTTTTTTTGGTAATGCTAGTGTCTGACTTCAGCTTTATTGCTGAGGCATCCTGTTCAATAAATGTATTACCAGCCACACAACTATATGTAGAGCCTACCAGCCTCCTTTGTTTTAGAGATCTTGGTTGATTGTGATAACTGACCATTTTGGCCTTTGGGGATTTTTCCCCCCTCTCTTCTGTGCTTTAAATTCCTTCTCTTATGATTATAATTCACCAATAAAGATCAATCCTGCAAAACCTTAGGCTCCCACCCTTGACCCCAGTAAAAGCAGAACCACAGGCCTATGCACGCTTTCTTTCTCTATTCAGCCCTCACTATGTGGCCCCAGGTGTGCTGTGTAATTTCCAGGTCTTGCAAGGAATAAACTCTGTCTCTTTTAAAGTTTTCTGGCAGTACTTTCTAAGGGCATCTTGGCTACCATAGCAAGAACCACAAGGGCCAGTCCAGCTACAACACTGGTTATTGATAGGCTGAAACCAACACAAAACAATTCTTTAGAAAAGGATACAGAATTTCCCAGGTCAGAAAGCCTGCATGAATGGAACCCTAGTTCACCAGCTCTACTACAATAAAGCTCTACTGAATATCACAAAGTGAATTAGGATCCTTGTGCATCAACCTGGCTTCCTGGTCGAGATCTGAGTGGGGACATGTAAAGTAAGCTAGAGCAGAACAAATATACAGTGAAGGGGATGAAAGTCTCAGCTCCATCAAGGTTTCTCAAAGAATTAAAAATAGAAATACCATATGATCCAGTAATTCTATTACTGGGTGTTGAAAATGAAAACACTAATCTGAAAAGATAGATGCACCCGTATGCCTATTATTTACAATAGCCAAGATATGGAAGCAACTTAAATGCCCACTGATAGATGAATGGGTAAAGAACCTACTTCAGTTGCTTACATATAGTATACATATACATAATGGAATATTACTCAGACATAAAACAGATGAGATCTTACCATTTGTGGCAATATGGATGGACGTAGAGGGTATTATGCTAAATGAGAAAAAGAAAGAGAAAGGGAAATACCATATTATTTCACTTATATGTGGAAACTTAAAAAAATGAGTAAAAAAAACCAGACTCTTAAATATGGAGAACAAACTGGTGGTTGCCATAGGGGAAGTGGGTGGAAGTGTGGGCAAAATTGATAAAGGGTGGTTTGAGGTACAAATTTCCAGTTATATGGTAAATAAGTCATGTAGATGAGAAGTATGGCATAGGGAATATAGTCTATAATATTGTAATAACATTGTATGGTGACAGATGGTAACTACACTTATTGTGATGAGCATTGAGTAATGTATAACACAGAAAGTCAGTTCAGAGGAATTACAAATGGAACAGACAAAAATATAAAAGCAAGGGAAGAGAACAGAAACTACAAGAGGTTTTAACCTAAATAGTGCAAAATAAAATCAGAAAATAAATAAAAATTCTCAGATAAAGTAGAACAAAGAAAAGAGAATCCATCTCTGTAGGAAAAGAAAAGGAAAAAAAGAAAGAACCAAGTTTCTGAAGGGTAACCATAATGCCTAAAAATAGAACCAAAGGTCACATATCCTAATAATTTCCTCTCTTAATCTCCAGACTACTGAAGAAAATATATCCCATAAAGGGATTTTCCAACGGTATTTGTTTCTAACCTAGAAGTTACAGCTCAGCATCTCATTGCCTGTTCTCATGAACGAGTGCTTGGTCATGGTTTGCTTTCTTCATTTTACAAAGAGAACAGAGTCCATAAGGACCTAAAAGACAAGATTAACTAGTCAGCAGCAGAGCTGAGATTACATGCTGATTTAGAATACTTTAGAAATCTTTTCAACAACATGCAATCCTTTCTTACTTGTTTACTACAAATCTGTTCAGCAAGCACTTTTGCACATGAAATCTACTTCAATTCAGCTGATCTTTTAAAATAAAAATTACAAATGAAGGAGAAAAGCGCTTAACAGGCATTTGAGGAAGAAAAAAAAACAAAAAAAGACTAACTCTGCCCACCTCTGTTATTTTTATTCAGTGACAGTTTTCCATACAGGCAGCTTGAATGTTATTTTTATGTCTATTGTAAATACTCAGAAAATTTCAAATGACATGTCAAATTTGTTTTAGCGCTTGGATCATAAGAACTGCTGGTTGAAAAATTGTGCTTGGCAGTACACTTACTTCTGATTAATAAAGTCCTTAAAGTATGCACCATAAGATTTTTGTTATTCCCTTTTAAAAAATTACTTTTAAAAGTATATTTTAAATATTTCGATACCCTCCACTCTGAACACCAGTGAGCAATCTAAAACATTATACAAAGTACAAACTGCCTACTGGTTTCTTGTACGTAACCAATGGTTGAAAATCATGTATTTGATTTTCACTTATGTTTTAGTAGATGAAATGTCTTGTGACCCAGCTAATTCACTCTTTAAAAAGTGACACCATTTGGGGGAAACCTAGGGGCAAACTAAGAAAAGCCTTTGAGAGATACTCTCCTCACATCTTCTAAAATAATACCTTCAACTCATTTACTGTTTTCCAGATGCAGTGAAATAATACACCATATTTTTGCTGCCTACTTGTAACTACTGTTAATTTATTTATTGTTCATCTCTTCTATCTAATGAAAATCATGGAGCTCCCACGCAGGTGATTTGCTATAGAGTTTGTCTTTGTGAAAGCAACAGATGTTAGAATCTTAGAGGGAAAAAAAAACGTTTTTAACTCTGGTAAGAAAGAGTGGAAATTGTCAGATGTTTCATGATTTTTTTCATAAAAATTTCTGCTCTATTCATAGTTGACTTTCTCATTCTAACAAAAGAGAATCAGCATGCACTGATATGTATTAATACCAACAGTAAGATATAAGGAAAAGTTCATAGATTTTCTACTTGGTTCCTACTTCCTCATTCCTAACTTTGGTGTTTTTTTTTGGCGGGGGGGGGAGTTTCTTATTTTTTGCAAAAAGGATTTTTGCTAAGTAAATAGAAAAGAGCAAGTGTTTAAAAATTTGCAGCCAATATTTTCACTGTAGTGTGTTTTTTAAGTTTATCATAATATTTTGTTTTAATTATCCTGGACAATCAAAGACTTGAAAACAAAACATCTTTACTCTTAAGAGTGAAGATGACTCAAAAATTTCTTCCATGATAAGTTAATTTTTAAAAGCAGATTTTAGATGATTAGGTATAGCATGATCCCATTTTATAAAATAAGAACTGCCCCCCACATAAGCAAACACATATATGCATTTGTTTTTATAAATATACATTTGGTTATGCATATATGATCTATATATAGATCACTTTTTTACTCTTACCTACAAGTCAACATATTCACCTAGTTTTCTTTCCTCTTCCCTGGTTCCTCATTCTTGTTTTCCTTCACTGGTTTTTTACTCCTTCAGTCCTCTAAACTTCAAATTCAGCCAAAGATTCATTCTTAAATCTATTCTCATTTCATCTACAATCACTTCCTTGGAGATTTCATCTACTCTTTATCTGAAACATACCTATATGCTGATGACCCCCAGGCTGATATCTTTACTCTAGATCTCTTCCCTGACTCCAAACTCATATATCATTGCTTACTTACTTCTCCACTTAGATGACATATAATCATCTCAAAGTTAACACGTCTAAAATTAAACTTCTGATTCTTAAACAATCCCAAATTTGTTCTAACAGTCCCCCCATCTCACTTTATGACAACTCTGTCTTTCCGGTTCCTTAGGGTTAAAAATTTGGGTGCATCCTTGGGGCACCTGGGTGGCTCAGTCAGTTGAACATCTGACTCTTGATTTCGGCTCAGGTCATGATCTCATGGTTCATGGGTTCAAGCCCCACACTGGTTTCTGTGCTGAAAACCTGGAGCCTGCCTGGAATTCTCTTTCTCTCTCTCTCTCTGCCCCTATGTCTTCCTGCTCTCTATCTCTCTCTCTTTTTCAAAAATAAATAAATTTTAAAAATTGGGGGACATCCTTGAATCTCTTCTTTGTTCCTTGCCCCACATCTAAACCATTAGCAAATCCTGCTGGCCTTACTTTCAAATCATCCTGAAAATTCAATTACAACCATCCCTTGTTATCTGTTGTTTTACTCTCTGCAGTTTCTGTTACCCACAGTCAACAACAGTTTGGAAGCCGATGATCCTTCAACAGTAGCCTAATGCTATGTCACAGTGCCTGCATCATTCAACTCATGTCATCTCCTCAGGTGGCATTTCATCATCTCACCTCATCACAAGAAGAGTGAGTACAATACATTAAGATATTTAAAGAAAGAGAAAGACCACATTCATATAACTTTTATTATTGTATATTGCCACAATTGTTCTATTTTGTTATTAGTTGTTGTTAATCTTTTACTGTGCCCAATTTATAATAAACTTCACCATAGGTGTTTTCTATATAGGAAAAAACCCACTATATTATATGGTTCAGTACTATCTTGGGTTTGAGGCATCCACAGGGGTCTTGGAACAAATCCCCCATGGATACGGGGGCAAGGGACTACTGTCCTAGGATTTCTAGGACAACACTGGTACATACCTATTTCTGAATTATTGGAAGTTTTTGTTGTCTTTCTGAGTCACGCTTTACCCCTTCAGTCTTTTTTTTCAACACAGCCAGGATGACCCTTTAAAGTCAATTTTTTTCACTCTTTTTTTTCAAAATCCTCCTATTTTTTTTTTCATCTGCCTTAGAGTAAAAATCAAAGTACTTCCTATGACATATATCCTTGCTCCCTCCCTAACCTCATACCCGTCTGGTAATAATTATCACTTCCTTTTTTATCTTCCCTTCCACTTCATTCACACAAATCTTTTTACTGTCTTTAAACCTCTAGTCACACTCTCAGTTCAGAGCTTTTGCTCTTGTTACTCTATCTGCCTGGAATGTTCTTTTCCAGAGGTCTGCATGGCTTGACTTATCAATTCCTCTGTAAAGCTTTCCCAGCCACCCAATCTAAGATTTCAGTATGTATTCCCCTAGCACTTCCTAATTCCATCATAATGTCACTTTTCTCCTTATGACTTATTACTATATTTTTTCATTTAATTTTTTATGTATGTTTTTTTCAATCAAAGTATATGCTTCATGAAGGAAGATAATTTTGTTGTTGTTGTTCTCTCCTATATCCTGGGTGCCTACAACAGTTCCTGGCACATGAGAGGCATTCAGTAAATACTAATAATCGTTCTCTCCAGGCAATAGATTGGAAGAAGTGAAGGGGGAAACTTTTAGTTCCTTTTTACATCTTTTACTTTCTTTTCCATATATGTTTCAAAAATAGTATGATGTAAAACTTCTTTGTGTTAAAATTGGAAGTTCTAACAACATTTTTTCTCACTTGTAGACAATTTCAAAATCTAAGTTCTAAATACTTGTCAGATCATGTTCTTATAGACCCCAAAATAGGAAGCATTGCTAATTGTTTCCATAGGTAAAACCAATGACTTATTATTATAGCTCAGGACAACTTGGCAACCATGATGATTTATTTATACTAGGCTAAGGAGGTTTCAGGCTGGCTTCCATTTCAGGCCCATCTGTAAGTGGAAATTCCATGAAAGGAGCTAGACAGCAAGAAGGCTGTATAGGAAGGAGCTCCAAAAAGAGCCATAGGGTGATTCCTACCCCAAGTAGTCATTGACACTCATATTTGAAAGGGATGCTAGATATTTTCTAGATTACTTCTTATTTTATATACCTAAAGCCCAGAAAGATATAATGCATGCCAAATTTTATGTAAAAAAATAGTCAACTCAGCTAGGATTAGACTGGAAATCTCCTGATTCCATAGATGAGTGCATTTTCTTCCATGATTCTACTTACTAAGCATCAAATTAAAGCCCAATTTTAGAGTAGATTTTATGTTTGCTAATCACATCAGTACATACCTTGCCATTCCCTTCAAGTTAGAGCATTCAGGTTATTTCTCTGGGGAAAAAAATGGCTTTCATTTAACTGTCTGTATTTCTCTGCCTTGTAACACATAAAAGGGATTGATGAAAAAGAAAACTACTGAAAGCCATAAAAATAATAAAAAAAAGTGATGCTGTAAATTTCAACCTGTTAAATCAAAGTTTTTAAGTTAGTCTTTGAAGGTTTAAAAAAATGTTGACACTGTAAAAAGACTTTTTTAATCAAAAGACTCTGGATAAAAAATTCAGTAGAGATCAAGTGTGTCCACAGGTGCATCCCTCATCATCCTTTCCTTTTTGTTTTTACTATTCAGAAACATTTATATGCAAGAATCCACTCTGAGAAAAATTGGTGCTGGGGAAAGAGAAAGGATAAGCAAGCACCTCTTTGCTTAACTGGTCATTGGTACAGTCCTCTGTTAGCTGTTGGTGTTTCTGCTGAAAACCAGTGACTGGTCATGGATAGCTCTACACAGCAGGTGAACTTGTTCTTGTTAGGACACATGAGAGTCTAATAATGTCACACTCCCCTGAGGTGACCATCAGCCTCTCTCACTACCTCATCCACCTGCCTTTATCTCTTTTACCTTCACATTTTCACCCAGGAGAAATCAGTTCAATGTGAAACTCAAGAGTAGTCTGGAAGGTAAAGTAGGCACCCAAACTGTAACATATACATATTAATGCCTTGCATCTCTTTTGAGTTTTGTGTTTTATACAATACCTTAATTGGCCATTCCTTAAAATCCATTGCCCATCATTCTGTGGAGGGAGATCCTTGGTACCACAAAACTCTCCCTCTAACCACTTGAGCAGAGTTGTCTTCAAGACTTATTTGCTCCCCATCATAATCTAGTTTCAGTATTAAAGCCTAAAGCCTCCAAATCAGAAGATGCTGTTGATTCCATCAGAGAGAAGTATACTCAGTGGTAATCAATTGTTCAAGTGTTTATGGTGAGTACTTTGAGGCTACTAGGGGAACTTCTCTGTAAACCCCTTTAGGGACTTTCAATGGACTGCTGACTATGGTCATAGCCTAATCACATCACCTGAATGTTTGGGTTGTTTCAAACTGACTATGCCTAGAACATCAAAGCTGACTTCTCCCTCTATGCTTTTAATTTTTATTCTTCTCAACTACCAACCAAAATGCAAAATCAGCAAGTCATCTGTATTGTATTATCTGCAGACACTCTTCTAGGCATTATGTATATAGAGGTAACACAAGAGTACATGGAGCTATTATATATTATACCAATAGACTGTAGCTAGTATATTAAGAAATCTCTAATCTATGGTATAAAAATATGAATTTTTCTCTTATCTGTTTTCTACTGAATTCATTTTTTTTTTTTTTTTTTGTCTTAAAGGGAAGAGTCCATAATTCTCTGGTACTTTTTGCTTAATAAACATTAGCTTCTCCATGTTTAAAATTTCAGTCTCATACATGATTCACAGCCTTACAGTTCTCTTTTTCATCTATAGGCAGTTGTTGGGAGCAGCAAGGAATGAGAGACAAGGAGACAAATGTCTCTTTTTGCAACTTGTGTTAGTTTCTTATCACTTTTTTTGCAAATTCTATGTTGTGGCTGGTAACTTCCACATGGCAAGTATCCATATTCTGCCTCTCATGTCAGGCCCTGGTATGAGATTTTCACAGGACATTCTAAGGTGTTTGTCCATATACCCTCATAACCCTACCTCTTTTGTTGCCTCTGCTCTCTTCACCAGTGGTACACCCCATGACCTACCATGGCTGCTGTCCCGTGGTTGGATACAAGCAAAACAGCTAAAGCCCACCTACCTTATGGGGTGTCCACTCATGGGAAATATCCACATACCTGCCTCAACTATCGATAAGATAACAGATGGGTCCAATGCTATCTGTTCTCTCCTCTTGTGAAGTCATTGCCATCTTTAGTTAGGCACACTGACACAACAGCCTTGAGTAAAGTGGGGAATGGAATGCTAATACTTCTTTCTTGCAGACACCCCTGATTTCTAACCTTTATCATACTTGGCTTTGGGGGAGGGATGAATAAGAGCCCCCTCCCTCTCTGTTCCCCAGCTATCTGTATAGATTCTTTATGGGATGCTTGTATATTATGTTACTGAGAGTAGGGCTGGGTTTGTTCCCTCTGAATAAACCTTGAAGGGGATTGTCTGCCCTAGTTGTATATTTTTTAAATGATCTTTCTTAACAAAGAAAAATATATATCGATATTTAATATCTTTTGTTTTCAAGTGCAAACAAGTTGCCAACTTTAGCCTAGCAATAAATTGCAATCAACATTCTATAGCAGCCCAATAATAAATGGCATATATCAGAAAATAAAACATATATGAAGATGGAGCTAGGTTATGTCAGGGATGTTAGACCAAGAAGTTATAAAAGCTTTCATTGAGAACACATTTAACTGATACCCAAATGACAAGATGGACCGTTGTAGAGATCTTGGGGGAAGAGGGCAAAGGTAATTATAAGCAGAGGAAATAACTAGTAAGGAAGTAAAAACTTCCAAGATTGAGAATGAATCTAGCATATATGAAGAAGAGAAAAAGATCAGTGTGACTGTAGCAATGTTTCAGAGTAGAATGATAGGAAATTGGGTGAAGAAGTAGACAAAGAGAGGTGATGATGGCTTACACGAGGGGTGTAGAGTTTACTACATTGATTGGTGACATATTTCAAAGTAGACTTATAAAGTTGCCAATGGATTAGGTGTAGGTACAAACAGCAAGAGAAAAAGGAAGGTTAAAAAAAAAATAAGTCCTTGGTTTTTTACTTCAACAGCCATAAGGTTGACGGTAGGTACCACCTACTGAAATGACAAGACTAGGGGAAGAATAGATTGTTTTTGCCGTTTGTATTAGTTTGTGGGATGCCATGTCAAAGTAGCACAGACTGGGCAGCTTGAACCACAGAAATGTATATGCACAGTTCTGGAGGCTGGACATCTGAGCCCAAGGGGTCAGCAAGGTTTGTTTCTTCTGAGGCCTCTCTCTTTAGCTTGTAGATGGGGACTTCTCCCCATGTCTTTGCACCCTTCCAAATGCACATCTGTGACCAAGCTTCTTTTTTCTTATAAGGACATCAGTCATATTGGACTTGGCCCCACTCTAATGACAAGTTTATTTTAATCATCTCTTTAAGGACCGTATCTCCAAATGTAATTACATTTTGAGGGACTGGGGGATAGGACTTCAACATCCAAATTTTTATGGGGTATAATTCAGCTCATAACATTGCTATTAATATGTAGGTCTTTGGTGGGAGGAAATGAAAGTAATCAAGAGCTCTGTTTTGAAAATTACTTAGAACATTTAAAAGGAGATAAGGCAGGGATGCCTGGCTGACCCAGTTGGTAGAGTGTGCAACAATTGATCTCAGGGTCATGAGTTCAAGCCTCACATTGGGTGCAGAGATTGCTAAAAAATAAAATATTTTTTAAATGTTTTTTTAAATTTAGTTTTGAGAGACAGAGAGAGACAGTGCGAGCAGGGGAGGGTCAGAGAGAGAGGGAGACACAGAATCCGAAGCAGGCTCTGAGCTAGCTGTCAGCACAGAGCCCGACGCAGGGCTCGAACCCACGAACTGCGAGATCATGACCTGAGCCAAAGCCCGATGCTTAACTGACTGAGCCACCCAGGCGCCCCTAAAATATTTTTAAAAGAGAGAGAGAGAAGGCAGCTATCGTAAATGGATACTTCATACATTATATACTAGTAGTGGCTTACCTCTATTTCCCCAAGTGCCAATTGGATATATACCCTCCTTTTCATGGAAATGTGTTTTTTAAATTTTTTTAATGTTTATTTATTTTTTAGAGAGAATGAGAGAGAGACAGAGTGTGAATAGAGGAGGGGTAGAGACAGGGAAACACAGAATCCGAAGCAGACTCCAGTCTCCAAGCTGTCAGCCCAGAGCTCGTTGTGAGGCTTGAAGTCACAAGCCATGAGATCATGATCTGAGCTGAAGTCTGACACTTAACCCAGGCGCTCCATGGAAAATTTTTTATATATAGTTTGTGCCCACAGTCTAACCTCATTTCCAGGCTGCTGCCTTCTTATGTTTTTGGTTCATACTTTTTTCTCTCTTGAGACCTGCTGACACCTTTTATTTATTTTTTTTAATGTTTTTATTTTTAAAGAAGAAAGAGAGAGGGACAGAGTGTGATCAAGGAAGGGGCAGAGAAAGAGGGAGACACAGAATCCAAAGCAGGCTCCAGGTTCTGAACTGTTAGCACAGATCCCGATGCGGGGCTCAAACTCATGGACCATGAGATTGTGACCTGAGCCGGTCAGACACCTAACCGACTGAGCCACCCGGGCGCCCCTGTTGACACCTGTTTCTTAATTCCTCTCCCCACCTAACAACTTCCATCACTCTGGGTGTGACTTCAACAAAGAAGAGGAGAAGCCTAACAATATAGTAGTCTCCTTATTCCTAAACATTTTGGACTATCACAACCTTAAACTCTACTTCACTTTATCCTTCTCTCAAATTACCACAGCTTTCATGTACTCAGCAGAGAGTCACTGGCACATACTATGTCACATCCTCCTGAGAAGTCTGCAATATACAAAGATGTGTAATACTCGCTCTCTGCTCTCCAAGAGTTTGGGTCTTGAGGAGGAAGGAAAGAAGTAAAAAAGTTGTCTTATAAGATACATTTGGAAGATGGCAGAGAAGCAGGGAGCTCTGTAATCCGCGCACGCCCGTATGGATTGAACTGAGAAGGACTGAAGGGATAAAACTTGGATTCGCAAGTGGGGGAAAGAAGAAACAGACACCAGAAAGAAGACAACCTCAAAGATGCCTGAGTGAGTGACTGTGATCTGGGAAATTAGGGGATGGGCGGGTCCCGGTGGCGCAGGGGGAAGAAGCCCCCGAGCCCAACACAGGGAGAGCGCGCTGTGCCCCGGAGAGACCAGGGGAAGAGAAAGAGAGACGGAAAACGCACCTAGAAGCATCTCTAAGGGAGGAAAAACTCGCCCCTCTCACCATATATAACTGCCAGGCGCCGGGAGAGAAATCCGTCCCATCTGGCCGGCGAGTTCTTCCTTGGGCGCAGCGGCAGCGGCATCTACTCCAAGCCGCACGGGGAGTGGCGGCGGTGCGAAAAGCGGTGACGGCGGCGCCAAGAAAGGCGCCTTGAAAAGCG
>CM053571.1:27987810-28050111 GCA_028646485.1 Cryptoprocta ferox
ACTCATAGGTCTAACAGGAGAAACCCAACAGAGGACCATGGGGAGGGGAAGGAGGAAAAGAGTTAGGGAGAGGGAGGGAGACAAAACACGAGACTCTTGAATACTGAAAACAAACTGAGGGGGGAAGGGGAAGGGGGGAAATGTAATGGGGGGTGATGGTCTTGGTGGAGGTCACTTGTTGGGAAAAGAACTGGCTGTTATATGGAAACCAACCTGACAATAAACTATAAAGTTTTTAAAAAAAGATACATTTGTTATTATTTATTTATTTACCTACTTAACAAAGATTAAACAATAATAGCTAACATTCTTGAGGGCTATCATTGCTTTACATGTTTAACAAAGATTAACTCATTTAATCCTCACAAAAACCCTATGAAGGTTTTTGTGAAACTCTGTTTTTACAGTTGAAATCCGTTTTTACAGTTGATAAAAAGTGAGTATTAAGATGTCAAGTAAGTTGGCCAAAGTTACACAGCCTGTAAAGTATCAAAGCTGGGATTTGAACCTAAGTAGTCTGGCTCCAGAGTCCATTCAATCACTACACCACGCTGCCTTTTCTGTAAATACAATTGCACAGTGACTCTAAATTGACCTCCTTGAAATGATACCTATCTTCCTGATGCTGCCTAGCAAAAAGAAGTAGTGACAGTGCTATGTAGTCAGGCCAGTGTAGGGTGCAGAGTGAGCCACTCACTGGCCTACAATTTGGCAGCCAGCCATGCCCTGTCTCATCAGAGAGACAAAAAGGAGTCTGGGCATCAGAAGATCAAGATTTTGCTAATGGTGTCAAAATAACATACAATAAACTTTACTGGAGCTTTAGTGAATTCACCACCTTCTCAAGAGCTCTCTTTTATTTATCATGGCCATGCAGGACTTGCCCCGGAAGTGTTTAATGCACCTGATTCTAAAGTGACTTAATGCACCAATTACCTGAGGGTAAATGGACCAGGAATCCTAGGAAGGAAAAGCCAGAAGAGGAATGGAGCCTGCCATTCTTGATAACATAACAGATGCGACCACCTCAAGGTTCTTTCTTCTGTCTCCCGATTAAAATAGATCCCATTTCTCTGCAAGGAAAACTCCTGCTCTGACTCTATATGGCTCGTATTCAGCAGCCGGACTTGAAGTGTAAACTAAATTTGGGAGTTCTTAAGAAAAAAGAAATTGGACACAGGCCAAGGACAGAAAGTGAATGAAAATCTTTTTGAAAATTTTGTTGATGATGGAAAAGCTGGCAGAGGAAATGTGTCTGGCAGCAAACCTATCTCTTGTAACAAGGAATCAAATGTGCATGACATTCTTGGCTTTATAATGGATTATTTGTGTCTTTCCTCTTAGTGCTCTCAGGGAATACATTTATTGAGAGATAATCACCTTTGTACCTCTACACCAGGCACTATGGGAATGGGAATAGATTTAGATCTGAGGTATGGATTTGGGGTGGAACTGCTGTGGAGGAGAAGGCATGTGACTCACGCCTTCAAAGAGGAGGGATATTTGGCTAAGTGACAAAGTACACACTTTAAGAGAGGATACAACATGAACTAAGGCACTGAGAAAAGAATAAGTCAATACTAAGTACATGAAAGTGTCATCTGATTCATTTAGAGAGAGTTCAGAGGACATTTGAGGATCATTGGCATATTGTGAAGTTTGTAGCATATAGTGGAAGGTTAAGAACACTCACTAGTTCTGAATCACATAACCTTGGATTTGGCTCAAGTTTGCAACACAGGAGCAGTAAGACTCAAGCCAAGTCGGGTTACCTCTCACAATCTCAGACCCCTCCCCCCGCTTTTTTTTTTTTTTTTTACCTCAGTGAATTAAATGAGATAATGTAACTCATTTGGCACAATACCTAGGAAGATATTTGCTTTTATTGTTTTCTCCCTCATTATTATTACTCTAAAGGTAGCAAGCACTGATATGTAGGAAGGCCTGGAATGATATATGAGGCTGGATTTGATACTGTAGACAGTGCTAGATTCTTGAGCAAAATGAAAAATTCTGAATAAAGTGATAACATTTCATCTGATAGCACGTTGAAACTAAATTTGAAGAGAATAATAAGAATATATGGCTTCGACCTCTTGCCAAGGATATGAATCTTCATAAAGATAGACTCCTAATTAAAGAATGAAAAAAACATCTCCTGTTTTTTAAGAAACGCTGTATATCAAAGTACTAAGGATGTGATGTTCAACATGGTGACTACAGCTAACACTGCTATATGATAGACAGGAAAGTTTTGAAGAGAGTAGATTCTAAGAGTTCTCATTACCAAGAGATTATTTTTTCCCTTTATTGTTTTCTTTCTTTTTTTTCTTTTTGTTGTACTTAAGTGAAAAAATATATGTAGGCTGAACCTATTGTGGTAATCATGTCACAATATATGTAAATGAAATCATCATGCTTTGTGCCTTAAACTTATACGGGTGATGTGATATATGTCAATTATTTCTCAATAAAACTGGAAAAAAATTCCAATGTTTCAATAATCTAGACACTTAAACTGCTCCTCTTTTCCTTTTTCTGACTGTTTGGGGCCATCTTATTAATTATACACATATTCAAAGGCACAAGGAAGGGGTTTGGGAAGGAGGTAGAAAACAAATTAGATTTTTCTACTTGCCTGGAGAAGTGTAGCACTATTGACCAACTCAGCACATCTTTGTGGCTCTCATTGTTTCTTAATACTCCCTTTTCCCTGAAAGTATTTTATGGATTACTCCCCTATGCTTTGGAGGAAGGGTTAGTGAAGGAAATAACCACACAATGGGTAATTGTGCAATTTCGGAGCACAACTCTCTGGTACATATTAAATATTTTGTATTTAATTAGTAGTTTAATAGATCAAATTGCATATTATTCTAATTATGCAAAGCTGCATTGAAAATAAATGATGCATGTATCTCATTCTTTTTATAAGAACACTGCTAATTACTAAGTAATGGTTTAATGAATTGCAACTGGGTTAACCACATACATGGCATATTTTAATATACCAATTTTATATCAATCCAAGGCAGTAAATAATCAAACATAATCTTCAAATGCATATATTTAATACAGATCCATAATCTCCACCAGTTGGAAAATAGGATTGTCTGATTTACACTCATGTTTAGTTAAAAAATATCCTGTGTCTACTAGAGTAACTTAAATTTGTTTTAGCCAATTCAAATTTTCTTTTCGTTTTTTTTCTTGTCTTAAATGTTGATTCTTTATTTGAAAAATGTGAAAAACCATCATGTCATGAAATTATTTGAGCGTAGTTACTTAATACATGTTTTGTTAGTTGTGAAAAAATTAATCAAGCCTCTAGCCTAATTTAAATGAATCTATTTGTCTTAGCATTATTATAATGGCATATCAATCAGGCAGGATAGCAGCTTAATTTTTTCTTAGTTCATTTATTTGTATAAGATTTATATTCAAATTCATGCTGTTGGAGTCAGAGTCATTGTCAGTCTTCCTTCAATATTCCTTGCAATCTTATTGGTGTCACATTTTGAGTACACATTCCAGTTCTATCATTCAAAAATGTTACTACATTTTGGTTTGCACAGATGGAGTAAAAAAAAAAGTAACTAAGACAGTGGTTAAAAAATAAAACATTTCTGTTTCTTCAAGAGATTTTAAAAGGTTAGAGAATATAAAGACTAGTAACGATTTTTCTTACCTTTCTCCACTCGGCAGTGTGACATTGGGCATTTACACTCCTACGTGGCATCAGTATAGAATGCGAGCATCTCTTTGAAATCAGATATTTCTGTGGCCTGTCAGATTCTAGGAAGGTTGAAAAAAAGAGCTGGCTGGGTGAAATGAACATAGTGAGGAATTATGGGAAATGTAGTAAGAAACAGTAACTCAATAGCAGTGATAAAAGTAAAGGGGAAAAACAAAAACGTTTGAAATGTAGACATCCTGATAAATGAACTGACTTGTCTGTACCATTGAAGGGCTCATGCAGGAGAGTCAAATATAGGAAACGTAGGAGAAGACTATAAAATTATTACATGTAAGCCACCGTCACCATGCTTGTAAACACAATACCTTGGGAATTGGATTCGAATATGTTTGTGCATCTGCCTGGAATATTTAAACAGCCTGGTACGAAACTAAAACAACCGAAAGTACTGATTCAGCTTTGTCAGTCTTACAAAGAGCACTTAGGAGGGCATTAAAACTCTGATGATCTCTGTTTCAAACTCAAAGTGTGTTTTGTTATATTTAAAGCCAATATGTTAAAACCGTTATGCCATGTAATCACCTGATTTCTGGCTTTTCTTAGAAATTGGTAACATCTCACAATATGCAACCAGAGTCCCTTGTTGCCACAACAGATTGGAAGAGACGCATATCTCCGGGCCAGAGAATGTCTTTCTCACAGTACATATTGTTATATCTTGTCTCCTTGATACTATGACCAACTATGATCGGGGTTTGTCATCAAACTTATAGCTAATCTTACAACTTTTTTTTTTAAATACTAGAAAATCTTTCCTTTCCATTCCTTTCCTCTCCTTTCCTTGTTTCCTGCCCTGCCCTTTCCTGTTACATTTTGTCACTTTCTTGGCAACCGACTAGGAATTTGAGTTTGTGACATGGGCTTTTTTGGCTCCCCATTATCCATGGTCCATGATTAAACTACTCAGCCTGACATACATTTAATGTTCTCTGATTGTTTCACACTCACTCATGCCTGTCATGGTGCTAACATGCTGAAGCAATGGTGGTGGCATTTGTTAGGGGCAAATAAGGGTACAAAAGGCACAGTCCCTGCTCTCAAGGATCCCAGAATATATGAGGACTGAGAGATTTCATGGACTTTTGTGATAACTGCTCTAAAGGAGCATATTCATAGAACTTTGACATGGAAATACACAGGAGTGCAATATCAATTCACCCTTGGGCTAGGAGCTCTGGGAAACGTTTGACAGAGAAGACAACACTGGGATTATACTCTGAAGAATGTATACAGCTTTGTAGATAAGCATTTAATGTTTGTGAAATAATAATAATGCTCACTGTTCTTTGACACTTCCTGTTTTTGAAACTACTCCTTTTCCTTGTTATGGAAGAACTAGACACTTTGCTCTCCATCCTCATCTTCATGATAAAACGTCTGGATGTTCGGCACTGCTTTAACCTTCCATTTGTTCCCCAAGAGCCATCAATACTCAAAGAGGCTCTATGATCCTCCACTAATTTTAGGTTAGTTATTGTATGGGTAAAATGCTCTTGTGTTGAGCAATCTGGAACAATTTACAATTTGCATGAGTATATGTTTTCTGAGTTCTGGATGAGTGCCTTGAATAATTTGGTGTGTGTGTATGTTTAGAGGACACAGAAATAAACAACGATGGGACATTTTCCAAACTCTTCGGAAAATTCGAGATTTGAAAACACTGACATTGAAAAATCTTTTCTTAACATATGGAGTTATCATTAATTAAGACCTTTTATTATAGAATCTTACATTTATTTTCCCGAACTAACTCAAGAATGACTTTTTATCTTTAGTATAAAGTACAGGACAGAATTAATGCTTCTTGGTTTATTTTGTTTTTAAATGATCTATTTATAAGTACCAGAAAAACTGGTGTTTATAGATAATTGACAGAAGATGAATGGCCAACATTAGTATCTGTAGCAGGACTGGCCAAAGTATAATGCATAGCCTGGGAAATGGATTTGTTGTTTGTTGAGATGAAGCAAACATTTTGTCAAAGTGTAGAGTTATTTATTATATTTGACCAAACATTGGATTATTAAATTCATTATTTTAAAAGGAATAGTATAATCTTTATATTATGCTTATTCTGAAATAATCAAAGAGGATTAAGGAAATATATTTTTCAAGTCTTCAAAGACATATATGAAGTTATATATATGTGTGTGTATACAGTGTATATACATTGTACACATACACACTTCCCCACATATATATGTAATTTTGTGTGTGTGGGGGGGTGTCTATTAGGAAAAAAAAATCTCACATACACTGTATAAGTTGTCTCCTTAAAAGAGAACCACAAAATGAATAACAGTTTCCCCAAATATCCCTAAATTCAGATATTTTTATGCTTTCTCTTCTCCCTTGACATATTAAGAAAAGGTATCAAGTTATGTTTCAAAAATTCTCAATACTTAATCTCTAAATAGTATTTATTTAAAAATCCAGGCATTTTAAGCTATGCATTTGTGTCTCATTTTCCCCATAATTTAACTTAATTCAATGGCACTAATTAGTGAAAATTGATGTACTCTTTGTGAGACGCCAGTACAACTAATGTACTTGGTCCCAAATCATAATTTCATAGCTATCAATCAATATATTGGAAGAAGAAGGCTGGCTCTACCATTTTTGAAGTAGGACCAAAACTTAATGGAGGAAGATTAAGTGCACTTTCCACTCAACATTGGGCTGCTTTTAAAAATACAGTTCATAATTGGCACCAATGATTTTAGAATTCAGAGAAAAACAGGAAATTCCATTTAGATTGCTGCCCACATTCTTCTGTTGTTCCAATTGAATTTCTTTGTATTGTTTTGTACTATTATCATGGTTACACTCTTGATCCCGCTGTGTGGTAGAAATGCACATCTTTTAAGTGTCTATTGTTAGAATGTGAAACAGCCTTGTTTGTGAGACATTATTAGTTACTTGAATGAGCACAGAGTTGCAGCTGAGGTTATAAGCAGGACTCTATTATACAAGATAGTTATGGGCTGCAAAAAACTGACTTGGTTTAAGAGACTAATTGCAGAAAATTTAGATGGGCTTCTCTGGGCTTATAACATAGTGCCCAGGAATCATATTAAGCTCATGTGGTGCCAGGGTATTCACTCATATGGGCAGAGTACAAACATGGGGAATGTAACAGAGCAATGATTATTATCTTGTAATCAGGCTATACAAAACCAAACTCCAGCTGGTGGACTAGGGAAGGGCCACAGAAGTGAATGCCAAGACATAAATTGGGTATGAGGGACACAGGCAAAGGAATGAGTTTCAAGGTATGTTTTTAAGAACAGTTTACTCATTTGACACATATTTATAGATGATTACTATGTGCCAAGCATCTCTTAGAGCTGGGAATGGAAATGAGTAAGACACAGCCTCTGTTTTCAAAGATCTCATAGGTCAATGAATTATTTAGGCAATTGCACAGATTGTTGTGTGTGATGAAGTAAACCACTAATTAATAGAGGTACCAGAGATTATGTAAGTCATGATAAGATGCAGCTAACTCATACTGAGGGGTTATGGAGTAGGGACATGAAACATGTTCCAGATTAGGAAACTGAATGAGCAAAGGCACTGTATGGTATATTCAGGGTGGCAGAAGTGAAAAATGTGGCACAAAGTGAAAATGTGTAGCCAGAATTGAGGCTGGTGAAATAGGCAGATGTCAAGTCAAGGAGATTATTCTTCCATTCTCTGATGTTACTATTTCTACCCTGTGCATGATGGGAAATTACTGAAAAGATTCAATTCGAAGAATTTTATAGGTAAAATTTCCATGTTACTTTGATTATGCCTGCAGCTGTGTGGGTGACAGATAGGAAGGATTAAACCAGAAGGCAGTTTGGAGGTTATTGTAGTGGTTCTTTTGCGAAATGATGAGATCTGACCCATGAGAATGGGTTTAGCTGGGTAAGGAATAGAAGAGGTAACAGACTTGAGATTTATTTAGGAAATAAAGGAGGAAGAAACAATTTGGCATGCAGAGATAATACTGTGTGTTCAGCATACCCCGTTTCTTTTTTTTCCCCAGGCTTGTGGATAGACTACATTTTCCAGCCTTGTTGCAGTTGAGGAGACCTTATGACTTTATACTGACCAGTGGGATATAGTTAGAATTATCATTTGTTATCTCTGGTCCTGGCTCATAAAAACCTCTGCAATCTTGCAGTTATTGCTTTCACTCCTTTGAATGCATAAAGTTCTAAGAAGTGCTCCAAGACCCCAGGGGAGAGCATAGCCCTTGATAGAAGGAATCTGCATCCAAGAAAAAATGCCTCACTACTGCTACTGGCCTGTATTGGACTGTATTGTATTTAGTCAGGCATTTGTTTATTGTAACAATGATTTACCTTACATAAGTGAAAAAAAAATAAGCCAAGTAAACATATTTAGATGGGAAAGTATCATTTCAGTTTTGGTATGATGAATTTGAGGTTATTATGAAGTGATTATCAAAAAGGTAAAACCCTAAGTAAATAAGGTCATTCAGGAGAATGGTTGAGTAATAGTAAGTAAAGAATGAAGTTCTGGGAGCACAAAAAGTTAGGAGTCAAAAATATAAGAAAAAAAAAGGAGCTGAGGTGGAAGAGTCAAGGTCAAATCAGGAAAGACATGACTTTCCCTTTTAAGGTGTTAGGACTTTACTTTTTATTATTATTTCAATTGAAGTTATTTAACATATAGTGTAGTATTGGTTTCAGGAGTAGAACTTAGTGTTTCATTACTTACATACAACACCCAGTGCACATCCCAACAAGTGCCCTCCTTAATGCCCATCACTCATTTATCCCATGCCCCTACCTACCTCCCCTCCAGCAGCCCTAAGCTTGTTCTCTTTATTTAAGAGTCTCTTATGGTTTGCCTCCCTTTCTGTTTTTATCTTATTTTATTTTTCCTTCCCTTCCTCTATGTTCATCTGTTTTGTTTGTTAAATTCCCCAATGACTAAAATTATATGATAGTTGTCTTTTCTGACTGACTTATTTCACTTAGCATAATATGCCCTAGTTCCATACACATTATTGTATGTGGCAAGATATCATTCTTTTTGACTACCAAGTATTATTCAACTATATATATATATACATGCCACATCTTCTTTATCCATTCAATGGTCAGTGGATATTGGGCTCTTTCCATAATCTGGTTATTGTTGATAGTGCTGCTATAAATACTGGGGTGCATATGCCTCTTTGAATCAGACTTTTTGTATCCTTTGGATAAATACCTTGTAGTTCAATTGCTGGGTCATAGGGTAGTTTTATTTTTAACTTTTTGAGGAAACTTCATACTGTTTTCCAGAGTGGCTGCACCAGTTTCTATTTCCACCAACAGTGCAAAAGTAGAACTTTACTTTTGAGATGACGGAAAGTCTTCAACTGATTTAATAAGGGGAGTGATATGGTAAGATTTGCATTTCAGTTAGATTAGTTTTATAGCTCAGGAGATGCCATGTGTGGGCCTAAAAGATTAGAGAAGAGGTGAGACGTTACCACAGTAGCCTTCATGGTTAACATGAAGCTATCTTAGAAACAAGTAAGTAAAGATTTAAGGAAAGAAAATACACCTAATGGAGAGAATGATCAAAGGTGCCAGGTATAAGAGAAAGCTTCATTTTTATAACATTGAGTTTGGCAATATGACAGTTAACAGGGGTGTTAGCCATTTTGTGATGAGAGCAAAGCATGACCAGAAGTGGAGACAGACTGCCAAAGTAGACCATCTTTGAGGGAATGCAATGGAAGAAACTAGGTTATAGCCAGAGGCATGTATCAGGGTTAAGTGATTTTTATTGTTAACTTTTGTTAGGAAGGAAAAAATACAAATATATTTACATGCTAAAGGGAAAAAGTCAGAAAAGAAAGAGCTTGAAGATTACATAGAAAGAAAAGAAAACTAAGATAGTGAAGTCCCAGAAGTAGGTGTGGAATGAAAGTCCAAATTGGTGGTGGAATTAACTTGAAAACAACATGAGGAAAACTTCATCTTCAGAAACCAGAGGAAAGGAAGCAAGAGCTCCTTCATTAATATCTATAGGTGTGGGAGGCTGAAAGATGGAATGGTTCATACCCTACCTACTCTACCTTCTCTAGAAGAGATGAGCAAACATATTGAACAAAGTGCTGGGAAATACATTTTTAGATGGACATTGAGAGCACCAGAATATTAAAACAAAAGACAAATAAAAAGGTCTGTACAACGTAGTAAAAGTTATTGATTTTTATCAGGAAACTTCAAAGCCAAGGACAATAATTGGTATGAAATTTCCAATATAATGAGTATTATAGAATAACTCAAGTGTTAGATTTCACTTTCTAAAACAATTTTGCAGTGTTTTTGGACTTTAAATGCAATGTTATTTTATGATGAACACTGTCACTGCTCAGCTATCTTTTCTATTGACCATGTCTATAAACATATTTACCATATAACTAAAAAAAAAAAAAAAGTGGCATGAACTGTATAGTTACATAGGACCCTTCACCTATCTTCATTTATGAAGCCCATCTGGGAACACAGGTTGACAGAAATTCATTCTGTCATTAATTCTACTCACATATCATCCTACAGTATGAACATAAGACAAGAAAAAAAAATCCATTTGAAACAGAAATCAAAGGGTATCAGCTCTTTTTTCATGGAAGAATTTCATGAAATGGAGATTGCCTATAAAATAAGCCACACATGGTGTTGATGACAAAATCAATATCATTATGGAAATGTCAAACACCACTACTTCTGAGAGATTTTTCCTTAAACACTTAGGTTAGGTGGGAAGCTTCTCAGTACTCTCTTTTCAAACCAAACATGCCTCTGACATAGCACTCTATGCAACAGAATTACTGTCCCTCATCTACCTTCCATAATAAACTGAGTCTCTTAAGAATTCCAACTATAGTTTGTCCATTTAAGTTTCTAGAACTTTGACGGCTGCTTTGTACATTGTAAGCAATCACTAACTGGTAATTGAATAATATATTGAAAATTAGTGATTTAGTGAATAAATAAGTGGGTGAATATTCTCATATTCAGAAAAGATAAGGATTTCTCTGGTTTACTGCCAGGACTCACAGGTAAAGCTACAGTTTATTTCCTCAAAAAAATGAAACCAAAAACAATAAGATAAAAAATACATTTTTCCATTGTTAATAGCAAGAATGCGCAGAATTACACATCATTTACATATACAATAGCTGCTGTGATATCCTCTCCTACTTGTTTAGAAAGGCGACAGACAAATAGGAGAAATGGCAAAAAAGCAAATCGTGTGCTATTGCATTCAAGGTTAACACAGCATTATACAATACGATTAGCAAAAGACTGCTTTCTGGCCTAGTATGCCATAGCTCAGGAAGACAGAATTCAATTAATAGTTAAAGTCACTGCATTGCAGCAGGGATGGAAATCACAGAGTAGATAACACTCTTCTACTGGCTTTTAGGGTTTGCTAAGCAAAGAAGAAACATGGAAACCTTTCGCAGATTCTCAAACCATTACCCAATCTTTACTTTGTATTCATTTCTTTAGTTTTAATTTCCAATCCATTTCAGTTATGTGAGAAAAGATGAAAAAGGCAACTGAATACTCATTTTATAGTAAAAGTATTAGGCCTGGAAGTAAAATCACTCATTTAACAAAATGCATTGCTTTGTAGTAATAATAAAGCAAATATTACTTCCACTAGTTGTTATTATTTTACATACTTGAAACCTTATCAAAATGATTTCACATTGAATAATTTCTGACAAGATCAAATATTCAAAGGCTATGTTCAAATTTGAAAGATACAAATTTTCCAAATCTGGTAGTTTTAGCCCAATTGAAAAATGATTGATAATTTTAACACATTATTCAATACACTGCTACTTATTCAATACACTGGTACTAGTTTTGAATTGTTTTGGAATTATTTTCTCTCTTCTCAAGTGAATTCATAGTGTTAGTACTAATAAATTTAACCTGTCACAAAAAGATGTCTTAAGTGCAAAGAACATTAGACATGTAAATATTAAGGGAGCTACACCACTCTGTGATCAAAGGCAAGTCACCAAAACACTCTGAGCTTCACTTTTTTTTCCATCTATGAAATCACCATATTATGGACTGTCATCTCTTTTGGATAGTTTTTGTGATGATCAAAGGATATACTTAAAATAGTACTTACATGGAAAGTATTTTCACTATTTTAAAGATTTTGTTTTTAAGTAATCTCTACACCTATCATGAAGCTCGAACTCCCAACCCTGAGATCAAGAGTCACATGGTCCACTGAATGAACCAGACAGGTGCCGCAAATGGAAGGTATTTAAAACTATTTTTTTAATGTTTTATTTATATTTAAGAGAGAGAAAGACAGAGTGTGAGCAGGGAAGGGGCAGAGAGAGATGGAGACAGAATCTGAAGCAGGCTCCAGGCTCTGAGCTGTCAGCACAGAGCCCAATGTGGGGCTCAAAACCACAAACCATGAGATCATGACCTGAGCCGAAGTCGGATGCTTAACTGACTGAGCCACCCAGGTACCCCACATGGAAAGTATTTTTAAATACTGGATGATTATATTTTCCTACATAGTAGGAGTAATTTGGAACTACTGATCAATTGTTTGCATGTTAGCCACAATTTATTTCCTTTTGTTTCCTTCTGTTATGTTTTTGGGATTTTCTTCAGAATTGAAAACATCAAATTATATATATATATATATATATACCTATCTGCTTTTGTTCCAAATTTGCTTATTCTTTTTTCTTTAAGTACTAATTATATTATGAGAAAAGTAAAGAAAGGAAAGAGGTAGTTATATCCTCTAATAGTGGCACCAGGCCACATTGGAGCTAGCCTAGAATATTCCTGACTTCTTATTGGTTCTAAGAGTGGGAACTAAAATTGTCTTTGAGATAGACTCTTTATCCTAGTGAAGCGTGATTAATTAAGCCTAAAACTGTTTCACCTCATTACTCATTTACTTGAAGAAGACCTGAGTCAGTAAAATAATTCAAGTATGGGTGTTTCAGATTGGTCAATTTGTCATTCTACATGATGCTATTGATAGCTCACTTCACTAGTAGAAGGTGTCTCTCTGGAGAGATTACTGTCATGCAAACTTGTTGTTTTCTTTTGTTTTGTTTTGGCTCTTGTATAATCAATGATACAATATTGGGCTTCAGGAATAAAAGTTAGAGAATATACCAGAAGAGCACAGATTCATTCAACATCCCTCAAATATATGTTGGCTCTCTATTGTTTGGTAAGACAGAGTCCCTGTAACATAAAGTCAGCATGTAGACTAAAGAGAAAGGGTAAGACAGAGTCCCTGTAACATAATGTTAGCATGTAGACTAAAGAGAAAAATTGTCAAAACAATTGCCCCGTGAATGGACATGTCTTGTGGCCATGAAGTGGAAACATATCTGAAGTTAGGTTTTAAGTTTTCCTTTTTTGCATTATAGTTACACTTTACTGTCTTCAAGCTTTGGTAAAGCTAAACAAGAAAATCTCTATATTAATTTATGTATCAATTTATCACAACTAGGTGGCTGTAAACAACAGAAATGTATCCTCTCATAGTTCTGGAGGCTAGACATTTTAAATCAGTATAATGGAGTTGAAGTCAAAGTGTCAACAAGAATGCACTCCCTCTAGGGGAGGGATCTATTCCTTACTCTTCCAGCTTCTGGCAGCTCGTGGCATTCCTTGGACTCCAATTTTCAAGGCCAGAATCCTCAGTTCCCTTTCTGCTTTGTCTTCACATCACCTTCTCCTCTGTGTGCGGGTCAAATCTCCATCTGGTTCTCTTATGAAGACACTTGCATTTAGGACCCACCTGCATAATCTACAACAACTTTTCCATCACACAATTCTTAGTTTAATCACATCTGCAACCCTACCCTCCCCCTTTTTCCATATGAAGGACCATTTGCAGGTTCCAGAGATTAAGACCTAATCTCTTTGAGGGGACATTATTCTGCCTATCATACTATTCCTCCTTATACCTTTATAGGGGTAGCTAGAGTAATGCTAACAATTTAAGTCAAATCTTCCAACATGCTCTTCAAAAATGATGAAATTAAGAAAAATAAATGATAAGGCGCATGGGTGGCTCAGTCAGTTATGTGTCAGACTCTTGATTTAGGCTCAAGTCATGATCTCACAGTCATGAAGGTGGTCATCAGTCATGAGATTGAGACTCGAGTCAGGTTACATGCTGAACATGGAGCCTGCTTAAGATTCTCTCTCTCCCTCTCTCTATGCCTCTCTGTCACTTGCACTCTCTCTATAAAGAAAGACAGAGAGAGAGAGGAAAGAAAGAAAGAAAAGAAAGAAAGAAAGAAAGAAAGAAAGAAAGAAAGAAAGAAAGAAAGAGAAAGAAAAATAAGAAGGAAAGAAAAATAAATGAAGCAAAACCCATACTCAAGGTATTACTAAGAGAAAGACCACATCCAATCATCAAATTACCTATAAGCATAGAAAGCACTCTCCCACTGGATGGAGAGGCAGTGCCATTTAGGAAAACCAGCACAAAAGAAAGAAAAAGAGATTTATCTTAAAATTATCCTAAAACAGCTACCAAAAACTAAAGCCCATCTTAAGTAAAACAATACTGAAAAGGAATCATAGGTTAGAGCACTTATTTTGAAAGGGAACATAAAGACCTGTCTACACACACACACACACACACACACACACACAATGTGTACATGAATGTTCATAGCAGCCTTATTTATAATGTTAAAATTTGAAAGTATCATAAATGTTTATCAGCAGATGAATGAATAATCACATTATGGTATATCCATACAATGAAACATTCAGCAATAAAAAGAAACACTCTTTACCTAAACATGATTCTGCTTCTTTCAAATTTAAGCTCATATCTATCAACCTACCTCCACGCCATCCCTCCACACACAAAAAAGCAAAGTGGGCAAAGATAAACCACAATGATAAAATCAAAATTCCCCTTCATACCTGCTATTCATTTATGCTATTTGAATAATACCAATACAGACCTTTAAAATTTACCTAAATTTTAAATTAACTATCCTTTAGGACATCATCTATTGTCATTCAGACCTTAATGATTTACCTACATGGTCTTGACAGTTGTGTGCTTCTCCAGAATCATTGTATTGTTCACCTAACAATGGTTCCTGTAGTCTTCTCCTAGTAGGCTATATTGTAATTCTTGTCATTCTTCATGCCATCGCATCCCAAAACCAATCACTTTTACCACCTGTACTGCCACAGTTCTGGTCCAAACCACTCTCAGCTTTTGTCTCCATTTTTGCAACATTCTTTTCCTGCTTCTGAATTTGCTCCTCTATGATGTATTCTCTATTTTAAATTCAACTCAGTATATTATGCTGTTTTTCAAAACTTTCCAAAGTGGACATCTCATTCAGAGAAAGAGCCAAAATCCCTATAGTAGTCTTCTGCAAGTCTCTTCAATAATGCAACAGATAAGATTGTCAAATCGAACTCATGTGGATCAAAGGTCTTCTGCAGTATCAAGCTTTACTGATGATTTCAAAAATAAAAGTAATCGTCAGGCACAGGCAAAGCAAGGGGAGGTCTAGGACACACTCCCCATATCCTTTCTCACTGCATCGGGATTTGCTCTGGTGCACATTAATATCTAAAGTCTCTATGTGGGGTGCCTGGGTGGCTCAGTCGGCTGAGTGACCGACTTCGGCTCAGGTCATGATCTCGTGGTTCATGGGTTTGAGCCCTGCATCAGGTTCTGTGCTGGCAGCTCAGAGCCTGGAGCCTGTTTCAGATTCTGTCTCTCTCTCTCTCTCTCTCTCTCTCTCTCTCTCTGCCCTTCCCCTGCTCATGCTCTGTCTGTCTGTCTGTCTCAAAAATAAATAAACCAAAAAAATAAAAATAAAAAAATAAAAGTCTCTATGTAACATAGGCAGATGTATTACTTACTCAAAAATTTCTGTTTGGGTAATGAGAATATCTCTATTTTATTCTCAGGTTCATGACATTTTTCTTAGAACTATGTCCCATGAGGCCATCAATTCTAAGTTTATTTATCATACATAATCCTACATAGATCAGGCATATCCAGCTTAAATCATTCCATACACAAGTGTTCTCTGGATAGCTAGCAAATACAGATAGTTTGTTTGCCAGAAAGTTTGTTATTGGCATGTTTACCACCATATGTGATTGGCTCATCTTTTTTCTTTCCCTCATGTATTCCCCTATAAGGATTGCAGGCCTGCTCCTTACCCATTTTTTCCCCAGGCCCCTACCAGATTTGGGTTTCATTTTATTAATGAGTTAGCAGACTATTTCTTTATTTTTTAAATCATGAAAATTACACACTTTATTTTCCTTCTACTCATTTTTTCTCCTTTATAGTCCATTCATGTTGAGGCAAGACAACCCTTGATATAATTTCTATCACCTAGGACATACCCAGGTTGTCCCTTGACCTTACTGGGACTCTTTGCAAGCACTAGAGCCTTAATTAAATCTACCCATTATGAGTCCTATCAGCTTATCCATTCCTAGCTTTTGATAACATATTGTAAAAATGTTATATATGCAACAGAGACACCATGGAGAATGTCAGTTAATTTCTCTAATTTTTTTCTCACTGTTTATTGATCCCAGAGGTTGTGATTAGCAATATGCAATTAGTAGAGTTGTGAGCATTAAATAAAATAATATGATTAAAAGATGAAGTATGATCTTTGGCTGAGAAGGGTAGCTTGAAAGACCTGTGCAGCACTGTGAATAACCAGTGTGAATGCCCAGGCTTTGGAGTTAGATATTCTTAGTTAAAAGTCATACTCTACCACTTACTATCTATGTGATCTTGAACATGTGGTTCAATCTCTCCGTGCCTAAATTTTCTTATGTATAAAATTAGGATAATAACAGTACCCACTTCATAAAAATGCTTGAAGAGTAAATATGATAATTACATGTAAATCATCAATAAAAGTGCTTCGTATATAGTAACTAAGAATAACATTACCTTTTACTATCCATCTCTTTCTTTACTACACTTATTTTAAGAAATATTATGATAAAAATGACCAAAGACAAGGATACCTACCAATATAGTGGTGAATGAGCGGCTGCTATGTACAAATACTTTGTTTTTGTTCTGCTTTTGGCTTATAAACACCTTTACTGACTAATGCTTAATCTTCCCACCTCATCCATATGTGTTTGCCTTTTTATTTTCATTTCACCTCCTGCCATATAATTTAACTCAGCATTAAATTCATTCTTCTGTAATTTGTGTGTGTATGCTTTCCTGTCTGCTTATTGGGTTTTCTGTTAACAAATATCAATTAACACTTCCAAATATATCTTTATAAATGCAAACATTGAAATTATTTAAAAAGCTGAAAAATACCCCCAAATAAAGAGCATAATACTGCAATATATTTTCATTAAGACAAATACATCCTATTTGAAAATTTACTTATGACATTAAATCATTATTGTTTAGTACTTTGTTCTATTTATACTTTCTGAACATCTGTATAAGCATAGGCTTAATGCATGTCCAACATGACCTGATCCTGTCTCCTTCCTGACATTACTGAGATAGCTTAATAAGAACTCAGGAAAAAACCAAGGGCATCCTAACAAACACTCCTTAAATAAATAGAAGGTGGCATTTAGCATGTTTAAATAATTTCACACTTTTACTGAGGTGAGACATAAAATAAAGATGGAAAGGGGTACTGGGGTGGCTCAGTTGGTTGAGTGTCTGACTTTGGCTGAGATCATTATCTCACAGCTCATGGGTTTGAGCCCCACATCAAGCTCTGTGCTGACAGCTCAGAGCCTGGAACCTGCTTCAGTGTCTCCATCTCTCCCTGCTCCTCCCCCACTCATTCTTTCTTTGTCTCCCTGTCTCTCTGTCTCTCTCAAAAATAAACATTAAAAATTTTAAAAATTACAAAAAAAGATGGAAATAGTTTTATGGACAGTGCTAAATGTTCAATCTGGCTAGAAAACGTTCATCTCAAACTTATTTAGAAGCATCTCATGGGAAAATCACTGTCTTCCTAGAGTATATGTTAAGTGTCTTCCATTCATTGTATTTTATGGCTTGCCCTGGTTATCAGGAGTCTCAAGGGTGAGCATATAGTTTAGTCTGAGAAAGTGCATTAACTCTGAAAAGTTGTATTCACACTTATGAATTACCTATGATGTTTTTAAGCACAATTTCTTTTTACATAACCTTATTGTTATACTTTGTTATCAAGTAACTCAATCCTTTGGATAGGGAAAAGATCGGCATGTTCAAGACATTAATAACATTCTCAAGATCTAGAAAATCTAGCAAGTGAAGACATTTAAGTCTCTTTTCCCACATCAATAAATAATAGCTCTGTTGACACCAGTAAACCTTGCATGTAAGATAATGGAACAAGAGGTATACCACAAATTATACAAAATTTCTTCACACTCTCATATTAAGCTGTCAATTGTGAATTACATTGTGAAAAATAATGCTTTCCTCTCGACATATATGAAAATTCCTGTGAGTTTTTTTCACTTTCAATTATTTATTTCAAGAGGAGTCCAACATTATCTTTGTAGGAATAAGACTACACTACGGCTGGAGTATGACTCAGTGTCATTCACTGACTTGAAAGTTTTATTTTATTCAATAATGTATTGCTAAAGTTGTGTCAAGCCACTTAGCAATACCTATAAATGGAGTCCAACTAATGGCCAAATCTCCCAAACATTCACATGAGTTATCCTTTCTCAGTATCCCCCTTTCATACATTCTTCATCATAAGTGAAGCAAAGCAATAAACTAGAAAACAAAATGCACAACTCTGAAGGCAATCAAACTGTGCCAGTAATATATCTACATATCTGCCAAACTGTAAGACAAAATCCAATTTCAAAATAAAAGTAGTATCTAGACAGGATCTTCACGGAAGAAAACACGTGAATGCGGAAGACAAAATGTGTATAGCCAAAAAAAAATGGTCAACACTATCCAAAAATTTAAAAAAAGAGATGTCTACAGTCTTTATTCAAGTTAGTAAAATTAAAAATATCACAAAGAATTAGAACATCTTCATACATTGTTTATAATAATATGGATTCCTACATTTGGGGGAAGAAATGTTTTATCTCTTTAAAAACAGAGAAAGAGTATATTTTGACCCACAATCCCAAATTTGGGGATCAATCATGCAATATAAAAGTATCAATACATTGTATAAATAAACAAGAATGTTTACTGCAACACTATTTATATAATGAAGAACAAAATTCAGACTAGTAGCTACTGTGCTTTTTGGAAATCAGTGCCATTCCCCATTCTTCTTACTTGTGCAGTGACCTGGAAGGTTGATCTGTATGAATTGCATCAGGGATTTCTTACCATTCTGACAGACTCTTCCACTCAGATTTAGATAGTGAGGGGAAGGAAGAGAGGGGCAAAGCTCAAGGTTTTATTTCCCAGACTCATTCCCTGCTAGGTTTCCATGGATTGGTTAAGTCCCTCAACCAAAGACCACGACTCCTGTCCACAACTCCTGCTGCTCTCTCTGAATTCTACTGTCTGCTTCCTTCTCCTGCCCATTCTGGTTTTCTGATGTTAGTGGTTCTCTGGTGTTACCAAACCCTTGTTGTTTGTTGATGCTGTTATTTTTTCTGAATCTTTTATTAAATTATTTTCTGCTTGAATATGCCATTTCATTCCAACTGGGATCTGGACTGGTAGACTTATCAATAAGAGAATGATTCAATAAATTCTAACATAGCTATACCCAGAAGTGCCCTCGATCTATATGTTTTGGCTTTGAAGAATATGTGTAAGATAGAGTAAGAATCTCGATTTAATAGAAAAATATGCCATTAAGAAAAAGAAATGACAGCACGTTAAGAAAAGATCTATGTAACAGAAATAACTGAACTTATTAGCATCCAAATTATACAAGAAATCTCATAAATCAATCAGAAAAAGACAAAAACCCCAGCCTTAATAATATGGGGGAGGACACCTAGATGGCTGGGTTGGTTGAGTGACCAACTTCAGCTCAGGTCATAACCTTTTGGTTCGTGAGTTCAAGCCCCACATTGGGCTTGGGCTCATTGATGTCAACTTGTCAGTGCAGAGCCCACTTTGGATCCTCCATCCCCCTCTCTCTGGCCCTATCCCACTTGCACTCTCTCAAAAATAAATAGACATTAAAAAATAATAATAACAATAATGAATATATGGGGCAAATTGGGGCATTTGGGTGGCTTAGTTGGTTAAGCCTCAGACTCTTGATTTCAACTTAGGTAAGATCTCACAATTGTGAGATCAACCCGACCTTAGGCTCTGTGCTGGGAATGGAGCCTGCTTAAAATTCTCTCTCTCCTCTCCATCTATGCCTCCCTTGCTCGTGCTATAAATAAATAAATAAATAAATAAATAAATAAATTTAAAAAATAAAAATATCTGACAATATGAATGAATAATTTATATAACATAAAACATCAATAAACTAGTGTGAAATACATATATGACAAACACATGTATGAAAAATGTTTCAATTCATGTATAAACAGAAATACAAATTAAAATAACGGCCATTTCACTTACATTAAGTTTTTTAATATGAAAAATATGAAATTTTTTAATGTGATGGAGATGACACAGAAGAAAGGCAGTACCAATAAGTTGAGAACTATATAATATATATTTTATAAAATGAGTATGCACACAGGCTTTGATGTAGTAATTTCACAGTTTCTCAAGCAGCAGTTAGCAAATTTAGCCTACAGATCATGCTGGAGATCATGCTAAAACACAGATTCCTGTCCCTACCACCAGAGTTTCTAATTTGGGAGGGCTGGGGTGAGCCGTAAGTATTTCCATTGCTAAAAAGTTCCCAAGTGACACCGATACTGCTGGTCTAAGATCCATACTCTGGGAATGACTGTTCCAGAAAAAGTCTTATCCATGTACACAATAAGATGGAAAAGATTATCCATTGCAGCACTCTTTCCAATAGTAAAATATGGAAACAAACTTAAGCTCATTTATGGAATAGATACATAATTTGGAGTATACATATACAATGAAATATATAACTTGGAGTATGCTTACACAACTAAATACTATAGAGCAATTTAAATAAAGAAAGAAAAACTACCTATACAAATATCAGTTAAACTCACTAACCTCATGTTGAGTAAAAAAAATCTATTTGCAGAAGAATAAATTCAGTATGTTATTCATATACTTTTTATAACAGGTGAACAGTACAATTTGTTATTTGTAGATAAACATTTATGTGTGCAATTATTTCTAAAAACATGTGGGAATGGGAAATCTCAATATAAAAGAGTGATACACTCTGAGAAAAGATAAAATGGGATTTGGGAGAAAAAAAGATTCAGCTGAATCTGTAATACTGTTCCTTAAGCCAAATTGAAGGGTTACATGGGCATTCATTATATTAATCTCCACAACATTTTATGCAAAAAGTTCTTCAGTAAAAACAAATTATGGGGTAACATGCATTTTGTCATATTTGTGCCACTGTCCTCTGTTGGATTATAGAAATATGGATGTATAAGTATATAGAAATATACTTTAGTTTTATATGTTGAAATTATATCCCTTAACCTTGCTGCACTTAGTTATTAGTTCCAGGAGGTTTGGGAGGTTAGGGGACTTTGTTTGTTTCTTTGTTTTTTCAGATACTTTGGGATGTTCTACATAGACATGCAATTTATCTGTGAACCAAAACAGTTTTATTTCTTAATATGTAATCTATCTATAAGTCTTCTTTCTTCCTTCCTCCTCCTCCTTTCTTTCTTTTATTTTCTCTTCTCTTTTCTTCTTTTTCTTTTCCTTCCTTTCTTCATTCCTTCCTTCCTTTCCTTTCCTTTCCTTTCCTTCCTTCCTTCCTTCCTTCCTTCCTTCCTTGTTTCCTTCCTTCTTCCCTGCCTCCCCTCCCCTCCCCTCCCCTCCCCTCCTCTCCTCTCCTTTCCTTTCTTTTCCTTTTTTCTTTTTTTCCTCCACATTACATTGGCTAGAACTTCCAGTGTGATATTGAATAACAGTGGTGAGGGTGGCATTCTTGTCTTGTTCATGATCATCAGGGGTGGGGATGGGAGGCAGAAAGCACTCTACACCAAGAAATATGTTACCTGCAGGTGTTTTAAGATTTCACTATTAGGCTAGGAAAGTGCCCTTCTTTTTCTAGTTTGCTAAGGTTCTTAATCACAAATTTGCCAAATGATTTTTCTGTATATATTGGGATGACCATGTAGCTTTTATTACTTAGTTGTTAACATGGTGAATTATACTGATTGATTTTCAGATGATGAAGAGTAGTTTCCTCAGGCTGCTGTAACAAATTGCCACAAATGGAGTTGCTTGATACAACAGAAATTCTTGCATAGTTCTAGAGGGTGGAAGTCCAAAACTAAAGTATTAGCAGAGCTATTGTCCCTCTGGAGGCCTTAGGGAAGATCGTTGCCTGCCTTTTCCTAGCTTAATTGTGGCTACCCAACAATTTATGGTATTCTTGGTTTATACCCAGTTGCATTGCTGCAATTTCTGCCTCTGTCTTCACATATGTATTTCCCTCTGTGTGTGTTGGTATCTCTACATGGCCTTCTTTTTTCTTATAAGGATATCAGTTATTGGATTTAGGGCCCACCCTAATCCAGTATGACCTCATCTAAATTTAATTGATTGCATCTGCGGAGACCCTATGCCACATAAAGTCACATTCTGATGTTTCATGTGGACAGGAATTTTGAGGGCATGTTATTCAACCTGGTGAACCTTCCATTTCTTACATAAATCCCACTTGACTATTTTCCTTTTTATGTATTGCTGAATTCTAATTCTTTTGCTGGAAATTTTTGCATCTGTGATCACGAGAGATATTTGTCTATAGTTTTTTTTTAATAATACCTTTGTCTTGTTTTATTATTAAGGTAAAATTCTAATCTCATTGAATCAATATTACGTTCTACTCTTTAAAGGATACTGTTAAGAAGATTAAAAGACAAGCCATTGACTGGAAGGTAAAGTTTCAAAACATATACATGATAAGAGACTTTTATTCAGAATATGCAAAGACATTTCAAAACTCAATAATAATAAAACAATCAAGAAATGGGCCAAGGCTTTGGACAAACACTTCACCAGAGAAGATGAAGACAGTGAACACATGAAATTATGTTCAACATAATTATTCACTGTGAAAATTCAAATTAGAACCACAGTAAGACAACACTGTACATCTATTAGAATTGCTAAAATTAAAGACTTATATTAAATATTGCCAAAGATAGAAAACAGATAGAACTCTCATATATTGTAACTGAGATTGTACAGCTCCTTTGGAAAATGGGCTGACATTTTTCTTAAAACGTTAAATATTGATCTATCTTATGACCCAGACATTTGAAATGTCAGTATTTAAACAAGAGAAATAAAAGCATATGTCCATTTAAAGACTTGTATGTAAATATTTATAGTGACTTTATTTGTAGTAGCCAAAACTGGAGAAATCGGGGTGCCTGGGTGGCTCAGTCAGTTAAGCGACCAACTGCAGCTCAGTCATTATATCACGGTTCCTGAGATCACGCTCCAGGTGGGTCTCTGTGCTGAAAGCTCAGAGCCTGGAGCCTGCTTCGGATTCTGTGTCCCCCACTCTCTCCACCCCACCCCTGCTTGTTCTCTCTCTCTCTTTCAAAAATGAATAAACATTGAAAAAAAATTTAAACTAGAACAAGTATCTACCAATAGTTGAATGGATAAACTGTGTTATATTTGTACAATGATATACCAATTAGTAATAAAGCAATGAACTCTCAATTGTGAACAGGCTAAAACATTATTTAAACTGAAAGAAGCCATACATGCAGTAGTATATAATGTATAACTTTATTTATATAAACTATTAGAAAACACAAGTTATCACCTGGAGATAAGAGAGAAATCTGAAGAGAGGTAGAAAGAAGAGATTACAAGAAGTCTCAGGAAACTTCTGAGTACGATGATATGTTGTCTTTCTTGATTGTGATAATGGTGTCACCAGTGTATACAGATGTCAAAACTTATCAACTTGTACAATTTAATAATGCTGTTTACTGTATATAAGCTGTGGACTACTAAGAAATATAGCAATGTCATAGGATACAAGTTGAATATATGAAAGTCAATTTATTCTTACATACGTATAGAAATAGCCATATTTCTATAAAGCCAGTTAAGGGCAGTGACACAAACAGCAAAATGCACATGAATCTGTCACTTGTTTTTACTTATGAAATATTTTATTGTTGAAATATATCTACAGTTAGGAGCCACATAGCTCTGCTTACTAAGTGTAAATGTCTTTAAGATGGCTGCTTCATCTTATAAGATAAGTACATTTTTGTAGTGGTTATCTCATATATAAATTCTGGGATTTGTGAATTAATTGATGCACAATCTTTTGACAACCACAAGAAAATGAGTTCAGTAGTATAGGTTGCTCTTTTTGGAAACTATGTACAAAATGAGGGGACTGGCGTTAAGGATAAAAGCAGAAGAAAAGCCATGCTATAAGAGTGGCAGTTTACTGAAGGCCAGGAAAAGAACTGGTCGACAATGATACTCTATGCTCGGGCCCAACGTGCTTCCACTGCCCACTGTGTGTGCCACCTAATGATGCTCTGCTCACATCGGTAAGGGCAGAAGGTTGATGAGAAATGGAGAAAGGAGTTGACTGCATGTGTTTCATGCAATCTTTTTTTTTTTTTTTCCACACAGAGATCTAAGATATTACCAGTTTAGCAAGGGCAGTAGATTGCTTATTCCAATCTTCCTGCACCCTAAACTCATTCATCCAAAGTAATCCAAGCTCCACTCAGAGCCCAGGACTATTAACAATTGAAAGGCAAAAAACATGTGATAAGGAAACAAACACAGAAAAACAATGTGTGTGTTACCTGTTAAATGTAGAAACAATTCACTATTGTTTTCATAAAAACGAGGGAAGGGATATTTGGAAATTTTCAAATTGATGCAGAGATAACACCTGGAAAATAGTGGCATTAGTTGAAATAATTCAAAAGGGAAAATGTCTTTGGTGATGCATTTATTTGGTGCACACATTTGTAGTTTTATTTTTGGTGTTTGTAAAAAAAATAAAGCTTTCTTTACACTGTAGGTATTGGCTCCTTTAAACATTACTTTACATATAGAAGATTAATGTCTTCAATTTCAACTTTTTTTCTCAAACATTCTCAGAACCTTTGAATTTGGGGAGTAATAAATGTACACCCTTGGATCTCTACCAGGGTGCCTGACTTTGCAAGAGTTCCACATGTAACTATTGGAAAAAAGTGAAATAACCATGAGGATGTAAGTGAATTTATGACTGTAGCATTTTAATTATTTAATCATTTTTAAGGTATCATTAAAGATGCTACAAATTTAGTACAAAAAAGTTTGCATTATTAGTTTAGCCACAGTTGAGCTCCCCAACTGTGGCAAACCCTCTTTGTTAATTATAAAATGCAATTTGTTTTAAGAGGGAAGCACAAAGATTGATTGTTTTCATGTTTCTTTTGTCAGATAGACCCTTTAAAATGTTCATTTAGAAATCATCTAGTTTTGAAGGATATTTATCCAGTGGTTACTACATCCTGGACAAAAACACTTTATTTTTATGTTGTATACTGTATCTTGCAACAATTGTTCATTAAAGTCACCACATGCCCACATGTAGGTAGTAATATGTTTGGCAGATGGCCAATATCATCTCTGTTCTTTTCTTGTTTTTTTTTTAATGTTTATTTATTTTTTGAGAGAGACAGAGTATGAGCAAAAGATGGGCAGAGAAAGAGGGAGACACAGAATCTCAGCAGGCTCCAAGCTGTCGGCACAGAGCCAGATGAGGGACTCAAACCCATGAACTGCAAGATCATAACCTGGGCTAAAGTCGGATGCTTAGCTGACTGAGCCACCCAGGTGCCCCACCATCTCTGTTCATTCTTGAAAATGTCTGTAAGAAATCACTGTGTCTGATTTGAGGGGACTTTATTTTCTACACAAGATACTTGGTTTGCAGATCTACTTCCAGTAAGAGACTGACAGGCACTTAAAGGAAGGGGAGGATTCAGTGTTAACAATAAGGTGTGGTGGGGGCTGTGGCAAATTGGGTAATGCATGCTTTTCTAAAAGTGAAGCCACTAATGGATAGTTGCTAGATCTCCTGAATTTTCATGAAAACTTTTTTTTTCAGATCTCAGTCTTTCTTTCATTTTAAAAATTTATTATTTTTTTAAAATTTACATACAAGTAGTTAACATATATGTAATAATAATTTCTGAAGTAGAATCCAGTGATTCATCACACATATATAGCATCCATTACTCATCCCAACAAGTGTCCTCCTTAATGCCCCTTGTCAGATTAGCCCATCTCCCCTCAAACCGCTTGAGCAACCCTCAATCTGTTCTCTGTATTTAAGAATCACTTATGGTTTGTCTCCCTTTCTGCTTTTATATTATTTTTGCTTCCCTTCCCTTCTGTTCATCTATTTTGTACTTAAATTCCACACATGAGTGAAGTCACAATATTTGTCCCTCTCTAATTTCATTTAGCATAATACACTCTAGTTCCATCTACTTGTTGCAAATAGCAAGACTTCATTATTTTTTGATTGCTAAGTAATATTCCATTGTTTAATATACCACACCTTCTTTACCCATTCATCAGTTGATGGACATTTGGGCTTTTTCCATACTTAGGCTATAGTACTGCTATAAACATTGGGGTGCATCGCCCCTTTTGAAACAGCACTCCTGTATCTTTTGTATAAATACATGCTAGTGCAATTGCTGAGTCATAGGGTAATTCTGTTTGTAATTTTTTGAGGAATCTCCATACTATTTTCCAGAGTGGTTGCACCAGTTTGCATTCTCACCGTCTGTGCAAAAGGGTTCATCTTTCTCCACATCCTAGCCAACATCTGTTGTTGCCTGAGTTGTTAATTTTAGCCATTCTGACTAGTGTGAGGTGTTATCTCATTGTGGTTTTGATTTGTATTTCCCTGATTATGAGTGATGTTGAGCATTTTTTCTGGATGTGAAAAAGTGTCTATCCATGTCTTTTGCTCATTTCTTCACTGGGTTATTTGTTTTTGGGTGTTGAGTTTGATAAGTTCTTTATAGATTTTGGATACTAGCCCTTTATCTGATATGTCATTTGCAAATATCTTTTCCCATTCCGTCAGTTGCCGTTTAGTTTTGCTGATTGTCTCTTTTGCCGCGCAGCTTTTTATCTTGATGAAGTTCCAATAGTTCGTCTTTGCTTTTGTTTCCCTTGCCTCCAGAGACCTGTCAAGTAAGAAGTTGCCGCAGCCAAGGTCAAAGAGGTTTTTGCCTGTTTTCTCCTTGAGGATTTTGATGGCTTCCTGTCTCATGCTTAGGTCTTTCATCTATTTTGAGTTTTGTGTATGATGTAAGAAAGTTGTCCAGGTTCATTCTTCTGCATGTCACTGTCCAGTATTCATTGGATATTCTTCTTGCTTTGTCAAAGATAAGTTGGCCATACATTTGTGGGTCCATTTCTGGGTTCTCTATTTTGCTCCATTGATCTATGTGTCTGTTTTTGTGCCAGTACCATACTGTCTTGATTATTACAGTTTTGTAATACAGTCTGAAGTCTGGAATTTTGATGCCTCCAGCTTTGGTTTTCTTTTTCTGGATTGCTTTGGCTATTCGGGGTCTTTTCTGGTCCCATACAAATTTTAGGATTGTTCTGCTCTGTGAAGAACACTGGTGTTATGTTGATAGGGATTGCATTGAATATGTAGATTGCTTTGGGTAGTATTGACAGTTTAACAATATTTGTTCTTCCTATCCATGAGAATGGAATGTTTTTCCATTTTTCTGTGTCTTCTTTAATTTCTTTCATAAGCTTTCTATAGTTTTCAGTGTATAGATTTTTCACCTCTTTGGTTAGGTTTATTCCTAGGTATTTTATGTTTTTTGGTAATTGTGAATGGGATTGATTCCTTGATTTCTCTTTCTGCTGCTTCATTATTGGTGTACAGAAATGCTACCGATTTCTGTACATTGGTTTTATATCCTGTGACTTTGCTAAATTCATGGATCAGTTCAAGCAGTTTGTTGGTAGAATTTTTGGGGTTTTCCACATAGAGTATGATGTCATCTGTGAAGAGTGAAAGTTTTACTTTTTCCTTGCTGATTGGATGCCTATTATTTCTTTGCGTTGTTTGATTCCTGAGGCTAGGACTTCTAACACTATGTTGAATAACAATGGTGAGAGTGGACATCCTTGTCATGTTCCTGACCTTAGGGGGAAAGCTCTCATCCCATTGAGGATGATATTAGTGGTGGGTCTTTCATGTGTGATCTTTATGATATTGAGGTATGCTCCTTCTATCCCTACTTTCTTGAGGAATTTTATCAAGAAAGGATGCTGCATTTGTCAAATGCTTTCTCTGCATCTATTGAGAGGATCGTGTGGTTCTTATCCTTTCTTTTATTAATGTGATGTTTCTCACAATTGATTTGCAGATATTGAGTCATCCCTCCATCCCAGGAATAAATCCCACCTGATCATGGTGAATAAGTCTTTTAATGTATTGTTGGATCTGGTTGGCTAGTATCTTGCTGAGACTTTTTGCATCCAGGTTCATCAGGGAAATTGGTCTGTAGTTCTTTTTAGTGGAGTCTTTGGTTTTGGATTTAATGTATTGCTGGCATTATACAATGAGTTTGGAAGTTTTCCTTGCATTTCTACTTTTTGGAATAGCTCAAAAGAATAGGTATTAACTCTTCTTTTAAATGTTTGGTAGAATTCCCCTGGAAAGACATCCAGCCCTGTTCTTGTTTTTTGGAAGATTTTTAATTACTGACTCAATTTGTTTATTGGTTATGGGTCTGTTCAAATTTTCTATTCCTTCCTGTTTCAGTTTTGGTAGTTTATATGTTTCTAGGAATTTGTCCATTTCTTCCATATTGCCCAATTTATTGGCATATAATTGCTCATAATATTCTCTTATTATTGTTTGTATGTTTGCAGTGTTGGTTGTGATCTCCCTTCTTTCATTCGTGATTTTATTTATTTGGATCCTTTCCTTTTTCTTTTTCATCAAACTGACTACAGGCTTATCAATTTTGCTAATTCTGCCAAGGAACAAGCTCCTGGTTTCATTGAAATTTTCTACTGTTTGTTGTTGTTGTTTATTTCTATGTCATTGATTTCTTCTCTAATCTTTATAATTTCCTATCTTCTGCTGATTTGGGGCTTTATTGGCTGTTTGTTTATCCAGCTCTTTTAGGGGTAAGGTTAGGTTGTTTATCTGAGACCTTTCTTCATTCTTTGGGAACACCTGGATTGCTGTATACTTCTCTCTAATGACCACTTTGCTGCATCCCAGAGGTTTTGGGCTGTTGTGTTTTCATTTTCATTGGCTTCCACATACTTTTTAATTTCCTCTTTAATTTCTTGGTTAAGCCATTCATTCTTTAGTAGGATAGTTCTTTAATCTCCAAGTATTCGTGGTCTTTCCAAAATTTTTCTTGTGGTTGATTTAGAGTTTCATTGTGGTCTGAAAATATGCATGGTATGATCTCGATCATTTTGTACTTGTTGAGGGCTGATTTATGTCCCAGTATGTGATCTATTCTGAAGAATGTTCCATGTGCTCATGAAAACTCTTAACTCTAAATATTTTTAATGTTAAATCTTAAAGCTTTGAAATGTTAGCAATTAATTAAAATTATTTTATAAATCTCTGCAAGTTCAACAAAATATAATTATAGACTATATTCAAGTACTGTCAGGGTCCTACTTCTGTAAGGTATTTTCCATATAGGTTAGGTCTTAGTTTACAATTTCACACTTTTTCTAACTTACGTCCTCACCAGTAGCTTAATAGTTCCCTTAAATAAAGTAACAGTTATTTGAAGGAGACAAAAGCAGTTATTGAGTCACAGATTTTCAAAACTAAAGAACTCTCAGTAATAACAAAATTCATGTATCAAGTAAGGAAGCAACATCATATATAAAAATTATCAGATAAATTGAATGAGTTCTTTAAGTTCATAATTTCACTGAAAACAAACCCAGAAGGACTTGATATCCTATCTTTTAGGTCAGAGCTCTTTCCATTATCTCATAGAATCACTTATTTCTTAGGAAAATACACGGAGATATTAAATCAAGACTGCAAGATTAGAACAAGAAGCTAAGAATGAGTTCCTAGTCACATCTGTCATTTTGAATTTGTTGTTGGTAGAATCTGAGCATTCAGCAGAGAAAGTTAACTATGAATTTAACAATAATAAAGAATATCTCCAATGAAAGTCATTTGTTTTCTCAATCATCTTGAGTTTATGGATTGAATTTAGTAAACACATGAAAGGACACATAACCTGATATAAAGATGTAAGAGATTGTTTAAAAAAAAACTATAGTACTAAAAAACTACTCAGGCCGACACTATTGTAATGCAAAGATGTAGACAATGAAAATTCATGACATAAACATGAGGAAGTCCTCAATACTCTACCAAAAAGAAAAAATTTTTCCAAAATTATTGACTACTAATGAACTATTTGTTTTTCTTTTATTTAATTACTCCCGAGGCTATTTTTCCATATAGTTTCAGGGTTTGTGTTTTTTGTTTTTTGTGTATTTTTTTCCTTCCTGTTGCTTACTCCCTTCACTTTCCATTAAATTTATTTCAATTAGCAGTTTTTCCATTTCAGTGTAACACATATCTGTTTTAAATCCCACTAAGAAGAACAGACAATACTAGCTTTCTGCCTCAAATTAAATCAACTTTTAATTTTGTTTAATGAATAACAACAATAACATGTCTCCATTATATGCATTTAGCAAAAAGATTTAAAGTGATGAGTTGATGGTTGTCTTGTGTTTTTTAACTCAATGTGTCATTATAGGCAATCATCTTGCAATATGCTTTCAAGAGTTAAGCTTTATGCATCAATTATTTACATCCAGAATTTATTTCCATCCAGAGTACTAGAGATCTCACCCAAATACGAGATCTTAATATAGGAAAGAAAGCAAGCTCTTTAGGTGTGAAAACACTGAAAGATTTTTAGTGCTGGAGTCCAGCTCCAGCAGGTCCAGGGCTCCCTGAAGGATGGACGGTGTCAGCAAAAGGGGGTGGGAATGAGAGAGCCTCGAGTTTCTTTCTGATCACCAAGCAGGCATCTCTGCCCTGACCTGAAAGTCAGTTTTATTTATGGAAAAAATGTATGGGGCCCAGCACAGAAGTGGCATTTGCCTTAGACAATGATTCTGATGACAAGTTCTTTTGGTATGTAAAAATTTCCCAGAACATAGATTGGTAGAAGACTCATGCATAATCTTTATCAATAGTGATTGATGTAGGTGATTTAGATGCTTATCATATGGGGAAGGAAGGTATCTTCAGCATTCAAATATAAGACAATGTTTTTAGCATAGCAAAGGCAAAAGTTAGTTCTTTGTGAGCAGGGTTCAATAGCCTGTTTTCTTGAGAGGAAGTAAAACAGGTTTCTCAGGAAATGTAATATTTGCTCCCATAATCACAAAAGAAGAAATTCCTATAATAAGTTTCTTCACAAGATGCAATTAGCATATTTTAGAATAAGGGGACAAGTCACTCCCAATACCAATCAGCAAGGTGACTTTGGTGCTCAAAAAATAATTGAGTGGGGGTAGACATCGGTCACCATCTGATGGCAGGAGGCCTTGCAAACCCGCTGTACCACGCAAGGAGTTTTCTCAACTTAGTGAGTTCAGAAAATGGCTCCTAACATTTTAGTTCTTCATTGGTGAAATATTTAAGCATTTTATGATATTTTCTACAAGGTACAAGGCATCTAGTGTGCAGTAAATATAAAGAAAGAATGTCTCTTTGAATAAGGACACTTGTTTCCAAATTCAATGTTATGAAGAAAATTTAGAACATATACTAACTAAGTGCAGCAAACAGCACCAGTAGAAAGATCTGGGACACATGGGTGGCTCAGTTGGTTAAGTGTTCAACTCTGATTTCAGCTCAGGTCATGATCTCATGGTTCGTGAAATTGAGCCCCGTGTCAGGCTCTGCACTGACAGCGTGGAGCCTACTCGGGATTTTCTCTCTCCCTCTCTCTCTCTCTGCCTCTCCCTCTCTCAAAATAAATAAGCAAACTTTAAAAAAACAGTAAAGGTCTTCTACTGGGATTTATCTTATTCCAGTTCAAGAAGACCACTTTGTTCACTTACTTACAGATGTCTGAGACAAGAACATTTAGAATTTCTTTGCAAACACATCCCTTGAGTACTGTTTTCTCAAGCTGGCCCTATGAAAATATAGATTCTTTTTTCTTCTATTTTAAAGCAGGTGAGGTATAGAGGAAATTTCTTTAGCATTTCTTCTCCTAACAGTCTTGTTCTAATTTTGTCTTTGACACTTATCAAATAGAATCAGTAGGCTCAAATTCTACTGTTAACATATTTGTCCTCAGTTCTTAAGGATGGAGATGTTTCAGGAGATTTTTTAAATAATTACATTGGGTATTTAGTGTAGTTAGTTCTACACAAGTGTGGCTTTAATTAGTGTAATTATATAAATCATAGCAGAGCATTTTAGAGCTACTTGGATTAACAAGCTAATTGTAATTTATTACTTCTCAAGTATTATTTCCTGGAAATCAAGCCAAACAATACACCTTACAATGAACATTCAACAGTTCTTTGTTCAATATGGTTCAGTTGTTCATTTTCATTTTAAATGTTCTCAACTCTATGGCAATGGCCTTTCCCCTTTTCCTTTGAATAAAAAGATTAAAGATAATTACTTTTAAGTGAAAGGTAGTGTGTCTCACTACACTTAGCACATAATAAGACAGTATATTCCTGAGTCACCAATTAAAAATGATTAGTACATCATCAAGCAAAACAAGAATAAATTCACCAGGTTGTGGGTAATTGCCATTAACTATATGAATGACGTATTCTACCAAAAGTCCCAGGAGTAGGTAATTACTGAACCAAATATAATTTGAATCCAATACTTAATTATTTATGATAATCAGTCCTATAGAGAACTTTCTGACTCAATGGCATAAGAAAGCCTTTTAAAAAAAAGAAAACATACCTATTACAGTATTTTTTGAGATAGTGACATAAAAATTAATTAACAATATCCAGGAAGGATTTTTAAAATATACATGCACCCAACAAAGCTTGATATCTGCCTTTGTAAATGCTCTGACAGTATTTCTATATCATTTTACATAACATATGTTGGTCTTTACAACCAGAGAAATATACCTTGGTCAAAAGACTGTTTTCACAACAGATAGAGAACAGAGTTGAATTGTTCCTCAGTTGACTACTTCTTCATCTTTTTATTAATTTTTTTGGTTTATATCATCAGACATGCTTGTAATACCCATGTTAAAAATGGCAACAGTCCTGTGAAAAGCTGACATCATCACCTCTGTTTAGGGGTCATAGGAACATCACAACATCTGTCTGAATTAATGGACAGCAGCTCAGTACAGCTTCCCATCTCCACAGAAACTACTCAAGAACAAAACAAAACAAATTATCAAAGAATAGTTAGAGACACTAGAATACTGTGTTGTTAAGTCTATCATGTAAACTAACCTTCAGAGATTTGCCCTCTTTATTCTTTTTTTATACACCAAGAGATGGCCATCCATCCATCCATCCCCATCTATAACTATATTGTGATGTCAAGAAGGAATACCATTGACAGACAATAACAGATTAGCCATGTCCACCAGAGACGAAGGACCTTTGGTCACTAATATATTCCTGTTGTTACAAATGTCTTTGTTGGGGGGCACCTGAGTGGCTCAGTTGGTTAAGGTCTGGCTCTTGATTTTGGCTTAAGTCATGATTTCACAGTTTGTGAGTTCAAGCCCTGCCTCAGACTCCTTGCTGACAGCACAAACTTCCTTGGAATTCTCTCTCTCTTTCTCTCATTGACCCTCCCTGCTCTCTCTTGTTCTCTATCTTGATGTATCTCAAAAATAAAAATAACTTAAAAGCGAAAAAAAAAAAGAAAGAAAGAAAGAAAGAAAAGAAAACCACGCCAAAAACCAAATGTCTTTGCTGGACATAATACAGCCCCTCCTGTTGAGGATAAAGACAAATAAAGGTGTTCCTGATTAGAACATGGCCTTCTACATGGCATCCGGAAATCCACGTTGTCTTCCACATCGTGGCTTTTGCCTTCCTTTAGGACCCCAGAGTCCTCTGTATTCAGCCAATGAATAGAATCAACATTCTCAAACTAGCATTTGTTTGAGAGGATATGTTAAAGCAAAAATTGTTCAGTCCACCCTGAAGAATTTCTGATTCAATAGACTGGGGTGAAGATCAAAACTTTGCATTTCTAATAACGTCCCTGGCAATGCAGCTGCTCATCTGGGTACCCCACTGAGAAAATCACTGAAGTGGGGAATAAACACAGTGGTCACACTTGAAAGGATTTTATGGAACAGGCCTGGAAATAGCACATAACACTTCTACTCATCCCATTAAATACTGCTCAGGCAAAAGGTCTTATCTACCTGCAAAGGAGGCTGGGAAATGTGGTTTAATTGTATGTCTAATGAGAAGAACAAATGGATTTTTTATAGGAAAAGTTATTTTATTACTTGGAGGTAGCGTAAGAGTTTTAAAATGCCACACAAAGAAAAATACTGATATTTTTTCATTAAAATATAAAACCTAGGGAAAAGTATAAAAACTAGGTTTATTGGAGAATTTTTTTTTAATTTATTTATTTTTGAGAGAGAGAGTACGCAAATTGTGTAGGGGCAGAGAGAAAGAGAGAGGGAGAGAGAGAGAGAGAGAGAGAATCCCAAGCAGGCTCTGCATTGTCAGTGTAGAGCCCAGGGCTCTAACTCAGGAATGGTGAGATCATGACCTGACCTGAAGTCAGACATTTAACCAACTGAGCCACCCAGGTACCCCATATCAGAGACCATTTTTAAAAAGTAAAAAGATAAGCCACAGTCTGAGAGAATATGCATAAGTCAACAAATCAATTAGAAAAAAATTATTGTTGGGGCACCGGGGTGGTTCAGTTGGATAAGTGTCCAACTTCGGCGCTGGTCATGATTTCATGGTTTGTGGGTTTGAGCCCCACATCGGGATCTGTGCTGACAGCTCAGAGCCTGGAGCCTGCTTTGGATTCTGTGTCTCCCTCTCTCTCTGTCGCAAAATAAATTTTTAAAAAAAATTTTAAATTTTTGCATTTTATACATAGTGCATATGTAATGGAAAAGAAACATGCACATGGTACTATAAAATACAATTTTAGGGGATAAATATTTTTTAAGGTTATAGATGTTAAAGATCTCTATAAATTGATATGTATATGAATTAAGTGAGAAAAAATCTTATTGACCCATCACACATGAAACAAGAATATTTTCAAATCGTGGTTATGAGAAGCAATTTATAATAGAGATTTTATTCAAATTTACTTCCTAGAAAAATCACGAATTAACTCAAATAGTTGCTACTACCTCCTACTTGTTTTGTCCATGTAAGCTTAAATTATTTCTATTGACACAGGGCTTCCTCATCTTTTTCTTCCTGTTGATATGAAGAAATGGATTTTTATAAGTAGCTGGCTATTTCTGCTACAGGTGACAATTAGTTCATATTATTATTTTTGCCTTTCACAGGCCATAATCTCTCTCTCTCTCTCCCTGTCTATCTTTTTTCTTTCCATCTACATATGTAGATTTAATTCCTTTTTATCCAGTTCATAGTCAAAAACAAGCCATAAAGGAAAAAGTAATAGAACGTAAGAGAAAATTCTTACACAAACAAAACAAATTATCATCATTACTTTTGAAATTCTCAATTCCTAATAAAATTTATCAAATTCCAGAAATTTGAAGGCATGATATCATGATATCATATTAAAGATATCTTAGAAAAATGCAAAACAATGTGTACTTGAGGTTACCAATACAACATTATTTATAGATGTAAAAGTCTGATAAGAAACCAAAGCTTGTCAGTAAGGGTTGAATAAATTATGTTAAATAAAGAAATATAGGACAAACATTTGTGTGTTTTTTTTCTGAAGTTCTCTTTTGGGATAAGTCTTTTGTAGAATTTCTAGAAACTTTGAATGAAAGATTCTCTAGAGAAGGTGAGAAGAAGCCTGTGGGAACATAATGATGAGATGTGCAACTTAGCTGCTCTCCCCCAAGCAAATTCACAAATGGTGTTTAACTACTTTCCATGGTAGACTTGAGTTGGGGAGGTTGATTTACAGTCACTAAAACTGGAGTGTGTAACCAGAATGCCAAGTAAGTATATTACAAAATGTAATCTTGTAAAAAGATTAGATGTTTAGATCAGTTTCACTATTACATTCACCTTTTGAGAACCACAGAATATTAGGATTCTTTTGAATTAAAACATAAAAAGACTTGTTCATATTATTACTTTTACCCATTTGTTTGGTGGACTATCCTCTAGCATTACTACTTTTCTGTTCAGTTCTTATATTTCTACTAATTTTGGTCTGTGTGATTCAAAGACAGATTATTTACACTGGAAAAAACCTCTGGCAATTCTTTCTCTCTTGTGATTTTTACCTCTTATTATTGCAAGATATTAATCACAACTTTTATATCTCTTGTCTTGACTACATTTTGCCTAGGATAACTATCATAATTATTGTCTGATTTCATTTTGTTTATGTTTGCCTAATGTAATGTTGCATGATTTTTGGCATTTATAATTTATGTGTTCTTCCTAAATGGCATTCTGTTTAGTTTTGTTTTGTAATTGGAACTCAGGCTTTAGTTTAATTGGAAAAGCTTATTACATTAGTATTTCCATTATAATCAATATGATTATTTAGGCTCATGTCCATCATCTTGTTAGGCAGGACGAGTATAAACTACCTAGATTTAAATCCTATCTACAACACTTACTAGTGTGTGATCTTGAGCTAATAAGTAAAACTGTCCATCTCAGTACCATTTGTAAAAAGAGTAGTAACAACATTAGAATTCTACATTTTTACCTGATGAGCTCTTTGATTACATGCTGCAGGCTTTTTTAAACAAATGTTCCTCTCATTATAATACAGTCCTAAATAGTTACTATTTCTTCAGTAGTCTGAGTTATCTAGAGTTTTTTAAAACATCAATTATATGAATTAATTCTATTTTTTGAGGTTGGTTTCTAATTTTTTTATGTTATAGTTGATGAATTTAACTTTTGTGAAGGACCTTATTTATTTGTGAGGATTACACATTTTTGATACTTATATGTTCCTTTTGACACTTATATGTCAGTTCCTTTTGATGAAAAATTATAAAATTTAATGATTACAAATATTAGTGTTTTCTTATATATTTAGATAGCAAATGTCAAGCTACAAAGTAGAGTATGTTCTCAAATCTTATAATTTATGACATCAGCATGGTCAAGATAATTGCTTTTTGCAATGCCTCACCAACAAATGAAAAATTGCACATGATAATGTTTCAGTGACGTAGAGTAACTCCAGGCCTTCTAGAAGCATACTGTGTCCTTGTAAGCCAAGTTAGGAAAGAATATCCCTGTACTTATCTAAGCTAGATGTTTACCAGAGACCCCCTCAGCTGGTCAAGAGCATTTGATGATGTGACCTTATATACAATGTATAGCGCAAGATATAACACACAATACACCCAGGAAAAGAACCAGGCTACTGTGGGTACTTGTCTAGGTGACGTTCCTGAAATCCTTACATATCTCCAGAATTTTTGTCAACCTTTGACCCTACATGTGTTCACTGTCAGTAAAATGCAGAGTTATGCAGGGAAGCATATGCAAATAAGGCTTTCTCATTATAAATAATGTTTTAATTTTTTTACAGGAAAAATAGCAACTTATTATTGTTGTGATTGTATTTGTATCATGTGAAATTAATATTATGTAAAGTACACAATATAAAGATAGTATAAAGGTGAAATCTCTACTATTTAGCAGCTCTAATGATTGATTTTCTAATAATTTTTATTTCAGAATTATGTCATCTTACTTCCCTTGAAAAAAGTTTCTATAAAATTCTGTATATCTTTACAAGACTGATGAATATAATGAAGTCATGAAGAGTTTGATTCCTGGAAATAGACTACCTCCATTTGATCAAGTCTTCTCCATTTAAGAAATCTGTGATTTTGAGCAAAAATTAATCTATAAAATAGCAATCATAATAGTACCTACATCATTAGACAATTTTGTATATCAGGTAAGATTTTCTACCTTAAGACCTAAGCACATACTCTGGCACAATGGAAGTACTAAGTGAAGGCCAGGGATTATGAGAGAATAGATATGAGAGAGGTAATCAGGCAAAAGTTTAAAAAAACTTAAATGCTGTGATTACTCATGTCCAAAAATGGCAAATTTATTTTTTTGCCTAGTCTTATTTGATACATTAGGAAACCTTTCATTCCTGTGTCAGAATTATGTTTTTGTTTTAAGTTGCTAATAGTAGTTGTGAAGATTATAAGTGGCCAAGACTTCACTTCATTAGGCACCTTAAGAAAAACTGATTGTCTCTTAGCAACCAGGCTGATGATATCTCTAAGACAAAGCATTTAATCTGTTCTATTCTCAAATCTCCTTTCTCATTACTGAAACAATACAGATATAATTAAGGCCTTTGCCTGGGATTTGAAATGATACAAGGAAATAGAATGACTGCAAATTGTCCTTGGATAGGTGACCGGCTCTTAATGAGCACATTGTCTATACATTTGGTCAGAGACACGATGATATGATTTTTTCCCATAACCTGGTATATTAAAGCTGAAAATTTATAGAATGTTTCTGTGCTTGGTTCTTAAGTACTGAAAAAAAAATAAAGGAAAAGGACTTTGAAGTTTTCTTGGAGGAGATTTAGTTAGGTACATGAAGCAAAACTTTCTTCTCAGAATACTTGGTCCTTTACAAAAAAAAGACTGGGAGAATTGGAATAGAAGAGTGCAGTTTGCTGGGACTACAAAATCACACATTAAATAAATCAATGAAATTGAATTGAAGTGCTCCTCTTCTAATTCAGTGTGAAAACCCATTATGAGAAAGGAAAGCTAATATTCCAAAAACAATAATGGCTCAGTTTTGTAATGAAAAAGTCATGTTCAGCCATCTCATTCTCTGCAATTTTTAAAAACAGTTGACGAGAAAATAAAAACTAGGATGTTTTTTGTTCTTTTCATCTGAAAATTCCAAGCAGGCATTCATCAAATAAACCTATATTTATTTTACTTCCAGTATCCATTAAAGTATGTGAGGAGCCTGAAATTACAATAGAACCTAAGGGAAGCAGTTACTACAGTAGTTTTTTGAATAAGTGCCAGTTGAGCACTCTGCCTTTTCTGAGTGCAACTACTCTTTGAATTAAATTATTTTTGTGGTAATTTAGCAGCATAAGCATTTAGAAAAAATGTTCCCTAAAATAACTGTGATTATGTACATCTATAGAATTGGTGAGTCAAGATAAGGACACAAGGTTTTACTGAGGATTGAGGTTTGAAGTATTGATTAATGTTCAGAAGAGTCATATCGGGAATAACAATTAAACTCAAAGAGTACAGAGACTACTTTGTGTGTGGTTGATTTTCCCATACGTAATGCCAAACTATCTTGAGCCTATGGAATTCCATTCATTTTTGGAAACATTTTTGACAACAATACCTCAAACTCAGAAAAAAATATATCAATGAGATTCTTACTGCTTTCTTCCATTAGCTTCTGTCCATAATGGAGAAATCAACCAGTTTTTCTACTTGTATCCTTTTTTCTTTAAACATTTGTTAAGAATATATTTTAGTTTTGGGCTTCTCAGTAAAATGTCATAGAAATATTATCACTTAGATATTACACTAGGTAACTTAGTTTAGATAGTCTTCATGGCTATCTTTCTGATCTCTACAATTTGACAAATTTAGATATCTAAGATATTCAAATGTTTTATGAAGTTCATGGAGCTGTGCCAAAGGCTATTAATAGTCTAAAGATATTTTTAAGCATCACTACGTTTTGGGGAATTGATGACAGGAGGTCCTTGAAGTATCCAAATACTTTGATCTGCATCATTCGTCACCTTGGTTTTCAACACATCAGACACAATTAATTTAAGTGGAAAAATAATTGCACAATACTAAAGATTTGTTAACTCAGAAATGTGTTTTGTGCACACGCGTGCATGCAGAGACAAACAGGCTGGTGATAATATGATTTTAAAGTATTATCTATTTTCCCCTTCAAATTATTTGTCTGGATTTCCTTATTCCTTTCCATGAAACCACCACTCTGTAGTGGGTGAAGATTCCCCAAATTTTAAATAATCTTCAATAGTATCTTTCATTTCATCTACCTCCTATATTTACTCACCTAGATTAAGCCTTTCCTTTATATCAGTAGTTCTCAAACTATGGTGTCCTCAGAATCCCTGGAGAACTAGTTAAAACACGGGTTACTAGACCCTATCCCCAGTGTCTGATTCATTAGGTCTGAAGTAGAGCCAGAGGATTTGCAATTCCAGGAAATTCCCAGGTTATGGTGATGATGCTTGTTTAAGATTCAGATTTTGAGAATTATTACTTTTATAAACATAGCCACTAATATAGTGTGGCCCTTGTCAGCTGGCAATGTGACTGCCTACTTTTTTCCTTGACTTCCATCATTACTCCCACCCCCAAGTAACTTGCTCTGCTAAATTTAGCTGCATGGAGTTTTTTTTTTTTTCCCAGCATTGCTTCACAATACTGTACATAATATTCCCATCCTTATTTCAGAATCTTTAGTGATTCCTTAATTTTCAATTATTTAGAAAATGTTTCCTAAATGCCTAGTATTCACTAGCTATTAATCTAGATAGTGAAAATATAATAGGGAACAAAAGCGACAAAATTCTGTTTTTATTGAGCTTACATGCTAATGGAGAGGTAAAAAATAAACCATATTAAAAAAGTTTGATATATAGAATGCTAGTGATGGCGCTGATGGAGCATGAGAGAAATGTTGGAATAGGTTTGGTCCCTTAGATAGAATGACTAGGAAAAGAGACACTGAGAAAGTGATACTTGTGTAAAAACTTGAAAAAAAGAATTAGTATTTTTGTATTCTTTGGGTAAATCCAGCAATTGCACCATTATGTATTTACCCAAAGAATACAAAAATACTAATCCTAAGGGATATGTGCTCCCCAATGTCTATAGCAACATTATAATAGACAAATTATTATGGAAATAGCCCAAATGTTCATCAACTGATGAATGTATAAAAAAGATGTGGTGTGTGTGTGTATATATACATATTTATATATATATACATACATATATACACACATATATACATCTATGTGTGTGTTGTATACAATATATACACATGTGTACATATTACATATACAATATATACACATATGTATATACATACATACCCATATATGTAATGGAATATTACTCAGCCATAAAAAAGAATGAAATCTTGCCATTTGCAACAATGTGGATAGAACTAGAAAGCATTATGCTAAGTGCAATAAATCAGTCAGAGAAAGAAACAAACGGGGGTGCCTGGTTTGCTCAGTTGGTTAAGCATCCAACTTTGGCTCAGGTCATGTTCTAATGGCTCATGAGTTCAAGCCCCATGTCAGGCTCTGACAGCTCAGAGCTTGGAGCCTACTTCAGATTCTTTGTCCCTCTCTCGCTCTGCCCCTCCCCTGCTCATGCACACGCGCATAAGCTCTCTCTCTCTCTCTCTCTCTCTCTCTCTCTCATAAACATTTAAAAAAATTAAAAAAAGAACCAAAACAAATGAGCAAAGGAGAAAAAAACAGAGCGAGAGAGACAAACCATGAAACAGATTCCTAACTATAGAGATCAAACTGCTGGTTACCAGAGGGAGATGGGTAGGGAGATTGTTAAATAGGAAATGGGGATTAAAAAGGGCACTTGTGATGAGCATCTGGTGTTGTGTGGAAGAGTTGAATTGCTGTCTTGTACACTTGAAACTAATGTTACATTGTACATTAACTAATTAGAATTTAAATAAAAACTTTAAAAAAACTGGGAAAAAAAGAGAAAATTAATGATACTAAAGGCTAAGCAAGTGAAAATGCCCTTAGGCAGAAACATGCTTCATATTCTTCGAAGAACAACACTGGAAGGCTAGTGTGGATGTACAGGAAATGAAGAGAAAGTTCTTATAAAACAACTCCCAAGTCTGGCATTTAACACTATCTAATCTTATACCCCTATATTAGCACTGTTCATTAACACTCTACTCATGCCTAAAGACTCCATGAGCACTCATCAAGGTTTTTTTCTAGTCATTCTCCTTGATTATTATATACCCTTTTCTTTCTCTAAGTAATCTGTATGTTGTCAAGTGAAATACTATGTCTGATAAAACCTATACCATTTTCCTAACCTATAATAATATATTTTTAAAAGTTTATTTAGGTGGAGAGAAAGACAGAGAGACTGAGGAGGGGAGAGGCAGAAAGGGAGGGAGAGAAAGAATCCTAGCAGGCTCTGCATTGTCAGTGCAGAGCCCAACACAGGGCTCAATCCCATGAACCATGAGATCAGGACCTGAGCCAAAACCAAGAGTCAGATGCTTAACTGACTGAGCAACTCAGGTGCCCCCCAACCTATAATAAATTCATTTTGCTCTGAATCTCTAATAGCACCATTTCTTTCTTTTTCTCTTCCTTCCTCCCTCATTTTCTTCCTTTCCTTTTCTCTTTCTTCTTTCCGTTTTTCTTCCTTCCTTCCTCTTTCTTTCTTTCTTTCTTTCTTTCTTTCTTTCTTTCTTTCTTTCTTTCTTTCTTTCTTTCTTTCTTTCTCTTTCTTTCTCTCTTTCTTTCTCTGCCTGTCTCTCTCACACACCAACAAATGCCTTCATATAAGCATAATGTATTTATATTTTTCTATATCCAGATCTAAAATTATAAGCAGAGAAATGGGGAGCTATCTTAATAGCATTCTGTATCCTATAGCAACCAGAGTGCCTTACAGTAAGTCATTTTTTTTAATGGATTTGCTTGTATTTGTCTGTAGGATTGAATGCTCAGTAAAGTGAATGATTGCCTTTCATTTGACAAACATTAAATTTTTACTAAATATTGCACTAAGGATAGATTAGAAGAGGGCCTAATCCCCAGTGACAAAAAGATAAGCTAGTGTAGAAGACCAACTAGCAGATGTGCAAGTACACTACAGCCTAATGGGTGTCTAATTAGAGATACATACAGGGGTGTATGTGTTATTCTGGGTCCTCCGAGAAACAGTTGCTAAGACAGGATCAAGTTTGCAAAAATTTTCTTAGGGGAAATGCCTGTAAGAGAACATAGGGAGGAAGTGGAGAAGTTTGAGAAACAGTCAGTCATGACGCAAGTCTGACCCTGAGCTGAGGGAGAGAGTGAATAGTTGATGAACTTTCCAGGACTGCTGTGTCATCTAAGGAAGGTCAAACAAATTAGAGAAGTCACTGAAGCAAGCAAGAATCTGGATTCCGACGTCTCCCAGAATGAGTCTGCCTGAGTCTCACCACACTCAGACATTGACTAGACATGGACTATGAGGGTTGTTGCCTTGGCATATACCCATAGATTTCAGAGCACAGCAGCTGGGTTCTTGGTCAAGGATGCTCCTTGTTCTGGGAGACTGCCAGACACAGCATCAGCCCTGCTACCTTGCGGGAACATGCTGTATCCAAAGTTTAACTGAATTAAGGGAGGACTTTTCAGAGTAACCTATACTTGAGTTGAGTCATAAATCTGTATCAAGAGTGACTTCCATGAAGAGAAGAGGGAAGAAACAAACTGAGGCATGAGGTGCTCCTTAGGTTCAGAAAACCACATACTAGGTAGGTTGAACATAGAGTATGAAGGTCATGTGGTGAGGAAGGAAAATGGAAATGGAAATGTGGCAGAGGACAGATAAAAATGAGTCCCACAAAAAGCATATAGGTTTCATCTTGAAGGAGAATTGTCAGAGAAGGAGTTTTAACTAGAGCAAGTGCATGACTGACTACACGCTGTGATGTTATTAAAGAGCAAAGAGTGGGGTGCCTGGGTGGCTCAGTCAGTTAAACGTCTGACTTCGGCTCAGGTCATGATCTCACAGTTCGTGGGTTCGAGCCCCGCATCAGGCTCTGTGCTGACAGCTAGCTCAGAGCCTGGAGACTGTCTTCAGATTCTGTGTCTCCCTCTCTCTCTGACCCTCCCCTGCTCACGCTGTCTCTCTCTCTCTCTCAAAAATAAATAAAAATAAAAACATTAAAAAAAAAGAGCAAAGAGTAATCCTACCATTTTGGCAAGAGCTTGGTTTTCAATTTACATTAAACAATAGGTTTTGAAGAAGGTAAATTGATTTGTTTTACAATCTTATTTTTAGTTTGTGATGGATTTAAAATTATTTTGAAAGAATTAATATCAAATCCCTGGAAGAATCTATAGACTTTAAATTTCTAATCTCTTAAAAGAAGGCATTTAGAAGTAGGGAATTGGGATTCTTTTGTTTTATGAGATGTTTTGTTAAAATGTTTAAGTAAAAATTTTAAAAAATTTTATAAAACTCTCTGAAGAGTTTTTGGAAGGTACAAGGAAACTGATGTGCTTGAGCAAGAGCTTAATCTAGGAAAGACGCTGCGCAGGAGTATTTGTGAACTTGTTTGGCATCCTCTGACATTTCTCTAAGGACTTCTACCACATTCAGTCTTTTATTACGGAAACATTAAAGTGTGATATCTACCATCAATAAACGCAATAGGATATATGTGATCCTTCCACGGGTTCCCTGAAGAGTTTCCCGTAATTCTGGCAACTACCATTAGATAGTACTACAAATGGTTCTGGGAATGCTACTCAAGTATTATTTATGCAGTATTATTATTTAAGACACAAGAGACTATTCCTACAATCCAAAATCTTAATTTGTTCTTTCTAATAAAATGTTTTATTAAAATAAATACGGTCCCATGATTCCCATCACTAGCTATGGACTAATAAACTCAGTAATTGGCCAGACCCATTAATTAAAAAGATAGAGCAATATTTTGGATAAACCAAAGGCAAAATCACTTCTACTCACTACATTCATATATATAAACATACACAAAATTAGACCACACAAAGAATAGTTTTGCACTACATTTGAGTTATCATAGAAAAGTGATTCTGAACTGCGAGAGAGGTGAGATTTTAGACCTACCCCTGGTGACTCTTGGCAATGTCTGGAGACATATTAGGTCATCACATTAAAAGGGTCACTACTTATATCTAATTGGTAGAAGCAAGATGCTGCTAATCCTGCTACAGTGCACAGAATAGTTCCCATCCCCCAAGAAAGAATTATCCAACCTAAAATGTTAGCAGATTCCACACTGGGAAATCCTGTTGTGGAGTGTCCAATCAATAGAGTCCTTACTAGATGTCATCAAATTCTGATCTGAAAAACAAACATAAACCTGCTCAGGAGGGTACATAGAAGATTCAGACAAGTACATTTGCTGGATGAGAGAAGATCTGCCTTCATTCCACACGATACACACATTTTATTTTAACCTGGCGTATACTCCATTACCAGGAAAACATTTGACTACTTTTTTATTTGAGAGAGAGAGAGAGAAAGAGAGAACAAGGGAGGGGCAGGGGGGGGCAGAGAATGAATCCCAAGCAGGCTCCACACCATTAGCACAGAGCCTGATGTGGGGTTTGAACACATGAACCTTGAGATCATGACCTGAGCTGAAACCATGACTTGGGCCTTTAACTGACTGACCTACCCACGTGCCCCACACTTGATTAAGTTTTAACTTTAATGACAGAGAGGATTGGCAGCATGGAAGAAAATTCATTTGTTTTTCTGGGGAGAATGTAGCTGCATAGGGCATTCTATCATCTCAAATGAACAATAGATTAGGCCTCCACTATGTGTCCTAGACATGTAGCGGGTCTCCATTATCTGTGAAGCAACTGAGTGACCTTGTTTTATTAAATATTTACTACAATTCACATATATATACTCATGTGTGTATGATGTGTAATATATGTGTATATGTATTATATATAATTATAAATAATATGTATATAAATTATATATAATTTATATTTGTTTTGTATTTAATATATTTTATATACATATATAAATTATATATATACAAATTAATTATATATCCAATAAATATATAAGTTCTATATATTATATGTATCCATATAACCTATTTTATTGATGAAGAAACTTTAGGAAGGGAGGTTCGTTAGTTTGCTCAAGTTCTTATACTTCATAAACAGGATGGTTTAATGAGTTGTATATCCTCTAAGCATTATCATTTGAAGTGTTTTTTCCCATTTGTGACTGTGGTTGCAGTTGCTGGTTTTTTCATTTTGAAGACATTTTTTGACACATCTTTATTTCAGTGAACTCATGCCACCTTCAAATAAGATCCCAAATTACCTTCTAGTCACCAAATCTAATTACCTTAACCTCCATTTTCATCTCTGAGGTTCCTGATTCATTTGTTACTAGTGGGACTATCCCCAGTGACATGACAATTGGCTGGTTTGATGAGTCTTTCTACCTGACCCATCAGCCTTTATTCTGTTTTCCTGCTTTATGTTATGACTATTTGTACACCCCTCCAAATTTAATTATCTTCGATGATTTTGTCCTTGAACCTCCTCACCTTTTTATATCCATGTTGTTGACATCTTAACTTCACCTCTCCTTTCAATGCAGATAAGAAAAAAAATCAATTTTAATATAGCAGACGTGAATATACAAGTGTTTCCTGAATAAAACTAATAAATATACAGTGGCTTCTGAATGAAAGGTAAATATTATTTAAGTAACATAAAGAACCAAGGAATAAAAACTAGGGAAGACTTAACCTTTATGAGTTGGTAAAAGCATATTTATTAAAGGAGTCCATGACAGTTAATTTTTATGTGTCAACTTTGCTAGGCTACAGTGCCCAGCTATTTGCCCAAAGACCAATCTAGATATCTCTCTGAAGATATTTTTAGATAAGATTAACATTTAAATCATCAGACTTTAGGAAAAGCAGACTGTCCTCCATAATATGGACAGACTTCATCCAATCAGTTGAAGGATTGAGGTTTCCTCAGGGAGAAGAAATTCTGACTCATTATTCTGCATCAACTCTTCCTTGGGTGTTTAGCTGCCAGCTTGCCCAGCTCTCTCTCTTTGTGTACACACATACACACACACACACACACAGTATTGGTTCTGTTTCTCTGGAGAACCCTAACTAATACAGAGTCTGATATAGAATGACTAAAAATGTTAGTAACAAACCCGAGATTATCTTCCAGGCCATTGAAGGAGTTTCAAGTAGTGTTAGGTGTTCAGCAATGTCAAATGCTACAGAAACTCTGTATTTGCAACAGAGAAGGGACTAGTGAGTAATATACTCTCATCAATCATAAATTAAACAAGAAGAGTTCCAGGGGAATGCTGAAACAAAATTGTAATGAGTTAAAGAGTAAGTGAATATGAAGATTGAAAGAATTAGACAATCCTTTCGAGACATTTGATAATGTCAGATATTATTGACTGTATCTCCCCTTTCTATGTTCACTGCCAATTTTGACTTAAAGCCCTCTGCCTGTTGCAGTCTATCATCCCACAACAGTTTTGTTTTAAATAATAGCTTTATTGATATTTAATCACATAACATAAAAGCCCCTTTGTTCAAGTGCACAAATTAGTGGACTCACAGAGTCGTGCAACCACCCCTAACTATTCATCACACTTCTGCTGAGTCTCCTTGTCCCATTAATCTGCTCATTGCCTCCATATTTATCATTTTACAGTACAGAATAATTAGGTCTCTTCTCATCCAAAAAACCTGTCAGTCTCTGTTTACTGATTATTATTATTACTGTTATTGCTTTGTTATTGTTATTATTTTGGTTTGGCCTCAAGGCATCCAGACTTTGGCTCCTTTCACATACTCTCCACTCTTGCAAAGCCACAGGATTTTTTTTTTTTTTAATTTATGAACAGCCACTTTGCTTTCTAGGAAATGCTGTCCCCCTAATCTGGAACCCTCTACACCAAGCGAGCATCATATATAATTCCTACTCATCATTCAAACTTATCTCCTATGTCATAAACCTCAAAGTGTCTCTGCTTTACTTCGTAACTGATTACCTAAAGGTCAGTTTGGCTATGCATAACAGAAATATTGAAATGATGGTTTACAAAGATAGAGGGTTAAATTTTCTCTTTAAAAAGTCCAGATATGGACAGTCTATAGGGTGGGAATGATGACTTTCAGTTGTGGGGGTCACAGGCTGTTTCTAACTTCATGTTTCACTGAAACAAGGGTGTTACCCATGTCCCCATAGACAAGATTAGACTCACAGAAGATCCATCCTAAGCAAGAAGATGGAGAAAAGAAGACATATGAAGTCATATTCTAATTCTCTTTAAAAAAAAATTAGCTGAAAGCTTCCAGCCAGGTTTGACTTCTAACTTATTGATCAGCATGTATTCAAGCAAGTGACACCACCTACCTGAATGGATGCTGGGAAATGTAAATTTCATTCTTGACAGTCAGCACTCTAAAAAGGGCATTGGAAATTGGAGCAGGCAACTCAAAGTTTCTGTCACAACTGTAATCCAAGCTCTTTGAAATTTTTGGCCTAAAATTGCAGTTATTTGGGTAATATCCTGGGTAATAATCTTATTCCTATTTAGGTCATAAACTCTTAGAAAGCCAATATTTGACTTTTGTATCCACTGAGTCCCCACACTGTTAGTGCAGAGCCTGCTTGGGATTGTCTCTCTCTCCCTTTGCTACCCCCATCCCCGCCATGCTCTCTCTCCAAAATAAATAAATAAATATTTAAAAAAAACAGCTACAGCTTTACACAATTAGATCTTACTCTGATGCTTCTTGCATGAAAAGTGGAAATAGAATGGCCTTAAGCTCCTTAAGGGATAGTAGTTCAAGGGATGGGTTCAGAAAATGAAAGAGAGAAGATAAGAGTGAGAGCCATGAGTAACACAGTCTTAGCATCCCTTTTACTCATTTCACCAGCTAGATAAGTTACTGATTTTTTCTGTGGTATGGACAAGTAAAGGGTGCAGGAAAGACCGAGAGGTGATTTGTCAATATTTTTATACCTGGGTAGCAGAATGAAATTCTACAGAATCAAGAAGAATGGATAATTAGTGTTTCTCTTACCAAGTATGCAGTACATGTTTATTAAAGACATTGTCCTGAGAACTTCAATACTTTCATGTCTAATGACTTTGCACATACTGGGCAGTAATTATAATAGGAGCTCAGCACCATATGGATTATCAATTCTCCCACTTCAGGTCTGACAATCATTTTTAAGTGATTTCTTAAAGAAATAAGAAAAGTGAAGTGTTAACTGCTTTTTTTAATATATATTATAACTTATCTAGAATTTATCAAAGCAAATCAAGCAAGTATTGTTTGCAGCAAACACATTTTTTCTTCTGTATGTTATTGTTGTTAATAGAGTCTTTGGTCACAAGTGACCAAATCAGAAAATGGAAATTTATGGAAGGTGTAGTAGAAGTGTCAGACATTAGGTGATAAAATTAATCAGCTCTTCCTGAACATTTTTTTAACTCCTCCATACTAGTTCTTATCTGACTATATTGTTTTCTCTTTAAAATTCTGTCTGGTCTGCTCGACTACAAGTTCCTTGAGTGAAAGAAACTGGGTCTTAATTATTCTTGGAGTTCCCAGAACTTAGGCCTTTTCCCAGCACAAGGCATATTTATTATAAGACTAATGAATACTTCATTTTTGAGATGAAGAAAAATAATATATCCCCAAAGTGGGAAGCTGGTAGTTTCTATTTATCTACTTGTCTGTTTGTGAACAAGAATAATGAATAGAGAAATGAGGAAATCATTTTGTTTCCAAACACACTGTTTTTAAATTTATTTAGGCCTTAGAGCCTACGAGTGAGTGAGAGAAGGAGTTTGAGAGCAAAATACAAATTACAAAATCCTTGAGGAATATTTTATGGGAATAAAGAAAGAAATGACAAGTACTATACTAAAATCAAGGGAACTAGTAGGGGTGGATATCTACACATATCCAAGAGAGTAGTGTAGCCACAAAGTTTAACATGGACACTTGCATTTCACCAGTGCCAAGAAATCCCATTACTCTAAGTCACTCTAGGCATGGAATGAAGTATTGTTTTTCTCTGCATCAGAGAAAAACAGGGTCTTTCTCTGCATCAGTTCTTGGTGTTGAGTATACAGTGCTGAAGAAGGCAGGCTTTTGTGGAGATTATGCTTAGTATGCACACATACAGAAAGTTACTGAGATGTGAGAGATGCTAAACAAACAAACCCTGATACTTTATAGCAAAGCTTTCTTCCCTATAGCATCTACTTTTTATAGCAGAGTTTAAACTCAAACTTTAGAAAACTAAAAATCCCACAATTCATTCAATCCTATCAAACTCACATACAGACTATCTATGAAATAGATTATAGCTGTATTATAAATCATAAATCATCATGTTCCTGCCCGTAATGAGATAACACAACAGTAAATGGGATATTCATATGGATTTTTTCCCCTTGACTTCCTGGGTACATCATGAATTGGAATTGTTCCAATCAGCCCTTTTTCTTTCTTAATTCTTGGGTCAAAAGGAAATCTGCAACCTGTGTGCAACTAGAAGATATGGCCTGGATTTAGTCTTTCTTCAATGAAACCAGTATCTTGAGTAAGTTCTAGTTACATATGGAGTTTCCCATTTAGTCTTCTAAGTATCCCCATACTCTCTCTTCCTCTTCTTCACTCTCCGTCCTTTCATTGCCAACAGCATGGACACTTCTATGTGACTATTTTTTTTCTTCAAAAATTTTTTACCTGATCTTCCAATGATATGCTAGAAACAGAACCCTGTCTTAAAACTCCCTATCCAGAAAAAAACTATTACTGCCAGCAATTGAGTCTTATTTCCCATTCTTCAGTGCCTGATTGGGGTCTTTCTTAAAAAAAAAAAAAAACAAACAAAAAAACACCACTAATTTTAATATTAGCTCCAATCTGAAAGTCAACTAAAACCAGCTGATAAATACTTTTTTCATATACTAAAACCTGATTATACCAGGTCTTATGTTTCATCCCTTTGGACATTGTTCACTGTCATAACAGCCTGCCCCCGTAGACAAGCCAGTGATAGTAGGCCACACTGTTTGTTAGATACCACACAAACTCAATGCCCTCTTCCTCCCTCCATAATGCTCATATTACTGAGAACTCAGAATATCTTTGAATATACTCAAATTATGATAATATCTAAAGAAATATTTTATTTTGCATTGTATGCCTAAAAAGAATATAGAATTAATGTACACAAGGAAAGATAAAAGAGTACTGATACTGACTAGCAAAGAACAAGACTCAGTGTTATTCATCCTTTTCAGACACACTGCTTGAGTTAAGCAAATTTCAACTGGTTTTGCAGCGTTAGTCAGACCTCTAAGCTTAAAATTTTGCATTGTTTAATATTTTCCATTACTGTGAAGGTAAACATAGTCATTAATCCAAAATGTTGGCAACAGCAATGTTTTGTGTGTTACCACCAAGACTGTGGTAAATACATGAGTGCATAGGAAATTTTGATGTACAGGGTTTGGGAGAATGGATAAATAGTGTTCTTGAAAAATAGTTGACTGAATGTTTATTCTGTAAATCACCATAACCATTTAAATAAGAAGCTTAGGATGATGTTAAAATATTTTTGAAATAGTCCTTCAAATATAATTCAAATTTATTTTCCAGCATTCATAAGAATCAAATCATCTTCTCCAGTAAAATGGTATTTTCCCCACCAAAGAAAATGAAGTAATGTTATAGAGTCATTTTTTTAAGAGGAACATATTTGAGAGTAAGCCAAATATCTAAGCCAATACTTGATTTTAAAAGTAAAAGAAAGCAAAAAAAAGAAGTTTGGGTAGTTTTTTATAAGCTTCAGTTTTATAAGATATGTACTCTAGTAATAGTAATTGTTAATAATTGCTTAAATGATTTTGTGCAGCATAAACTTAATTCATAATTATTTGCTATTTTAATGATCCCTATGGTTTACTGTAGAAGAAAAAGTAGAACCTAATGATATAAAATTCCATATACTGAACTTTACATTATTCGCATTTTTAATATGTGTGTGGAGAAATATATATATATATATATATATATATATATATACATATATATAGTGATGTTGAATTATAAAAGATATGTCATATCTGTCTTCATTTCCTTTCTTGTTGCTGTGCAAAGATTTATTGAGGATGACCACTAAAGTGAGCCAATGGATGGCTGCCTGATAAACAGAAAAAAGAAACAATTTCAGGAAAACTATTTAATGTGTCACGTTGTCTGGGTCCATAAACTGAAGAATGAGAAAAGGTCCCCAGTCCTACTTCCAAATAAAATGTTTAGAAATTTCTGAATCTCCCTAATGGAATCTTATATGGCTAATTTCCATCTGATGAGACTGAATTGGCACATATATGACCAAAATTCTTCAGTAAGAGACAAAGCATTTTCCAAACCATGTCTTTCTCCACTTTTAATTTGTTTATAAATTTCAGAGATAGAATAGAGAGCCAATTGTGTAGAATATGATGGAGTAATTGTGGCTTTGGTCTGAGTCATCAAGTTTCCTGGCTTTTTGATATAATTTAGACTATACTTTCCATTGTGGAGGATAATGAATTTTGGGAAATTCTTTCAAATATTCATACAGGATAAGTTGTATTATGTGGAAAGTATTTAAGGAAATAGAATTTGAGATAGCTATTATGTAAGATTTATGTGGTTCTTTGGGGAAAAAAGGATATATGAAGTGGCCATCATAATGCCACACTTCCCAATAAAGTACAAATACTCAAAATGCTTACGATTGAAGACAAAGAACAAAGAGAAAGGAATAATAAAGAGCTGCTCACCTTCTTTCCTCATTGAATTCTGGAGTTCTATCTTTGTAGTCAAAGCTCAGGTAGAAATAGTAGACTGTGAGACCACATGTAAATAACTTTTCACTCTGAATTATTTTGGTCTTATTTAAAACATGAGGATTGCATCTATGTGGTCTTTAAGATCCCTTCCAATGTAACACTAACTTACCATGGTATATCCCTGTGGTCTCCATAGGTAATTTAATTCTTATGAAATTAGCAGAAGCAAGTAAGATTGATTTTTCAAACATGTAGAAGATTAACACTTTATTTTTTTAAGTTTGTTTATTTTGAGAGAGAAGGAGAGAGAGAAAGCATGAGGGAGGGTCAGAGAGGAGGAGAGAGAGAATCCCAAGCAGGCTCCACACTGTCAGCACAGAGCCAAACACAGGGCTCAAATTCACAAGCCATGAGATCATGACCTGAGCCAAAAATGAGAGTCAGATGCTTAACCAACTGAGCCACCCAGGTGTCCTGAATATTAACACCTTAAAAGAAAAGATTAACTCTTGGAAAAATTTTGCCGGAATTAAAACATATTAAAAGGAGAAGGAACAAATTAAAGGAAGAATCAAATGTAAGACACCCCAACAATGTTACTAGAACATATAGAACAGAAAGCAGAGAAGTAGCTGTTTACTACAATGTAGATCTTGATTAAATGGATGGAGAGTTTATCATATGTCAAGAAAAGTGAAATACCAAACATCTGAGGATATGACATAAACAGGTATATAATAAAAGATATAAGTACCATTTTGAACCCAGACCATTCCAGCACAACAGTCAAGTACTGAGAACTGAGAATCAATATCTAAAGAATGTTCAGGGAGGAATATTAAATGTGTGCTCTAAACAAGAGTGGCAGTCACATAAAAAGAAAATAAAAAGACTTTTTGACATATATAAGAATTTTTCAAAAATATAGTATCTCCCTAAAGTCTGTTTGAAGATGTCATCCAGTCATATAAATAATCAGATTCAAACACATATGAATCAATAGGTCAAAGAATGAAATGACTAGGAGAAAGTTCTGAGTACAGGGAAACATACCATTAAATCCTAATAATTATAGCAACTCGCTGCAAAACAGAATGTAAGTACTTTAATTTTAGAAATAAAAGACAACACATTGGAAAATAATAGAAAAGCAAAAATATCATAAAGTGTGCAAAAATTGGAAAAGTTGGCCAGACAAGGAAAGGTATAATAGTCTGTCATTTTTCACAGTTGGGAATCAAAGGATATTGTATAATTTCTATAGATGATAACCAAAATTGAAAGTTTAGACAATATAACTGAAGATATACAGGTAATTACTCTCATAAAAAACACTGAATAGACTATATTCCTTCTAAAGTAGCAAAGATACAAAAGAAAGAATAACAAAAACAACTAAAATAAAGGCTATATATATTATAAAATAAAACAAAAGAAAATGTTTAGACTAAATACCTGAAGCCAAACAAAACATCTGATAGCGCAATAAATTGAAATTTCACCAAACTGATAGGGTACATCCTGAAAACTTCTGAAGGGAATAAATTAAGCTATAAATGAAAAATATCAGATCAACTTTATATTTTTCATCAGTAAAACTGAATGCCAAAAAATAAAGCACCTTCAAAATTTTAGATTAAAAATTATTTGTAATCTATAATTCTATACTCTTGTAGATTATAGAATTGCTGAAAAATATTCACTCCCTCATAGTAATAGGATTATATATCTCTGCCAACTGATCTACAATTTGTCTGTACATATGCTGCCACAGCACTAACAACAGATTTTGACCAGATGACATGCTTTGGCAACTGGGATGTGAATGGACATGGTATTTGCCAGATCTGAGTCAGAAGGTTTAAATGTTTTTGCATGATTGGTTTGACATGAGCCTGCATCCCTGCCTTCTGCTGGGAAAATGTGAATCCTAGACAGGGACTATTCTATCAGCATGGGGCTGGGGAAGAGAAGAAACGGAGCCATGCTGAGCTACTGATCCAAGGTGAGCCATGCTGAGTCAAACAGAGCTGCAGTTGATCCACAGCCTTCACATGGCAATGTGAGCCAGAAATAAATATGTGTTATTGTAAATCACTGAGATTTTTGGATTGTTTGTTACCACAGAAAAACAACACAGCCATAAAAAAGACGTTACCCCTTGAGGGAGGAATTTATAGTATTCCCAACATCTATTCTCTCTTTACACAGAGGTTTTTCATTTGGGAACTACTCCTTCTCCAAGATCCATTCAAATAATTGATTCTCTGCACCATTCCTAACATCATGAGGAAGGATAAGCCTGTCATGAAGCATTCAACATATGCCTCCCATTTGGCCAAGCTGATTGAATCAGAAATGTGTAGTTGATCCCCTTCAGCCATGAAGAGGATGTTCAGTAGTTTTATTTAGTGGTATGGTTATTAATGTAGAAAAAAAGCTTTCTCTGTACTTAAGCTTAGGTAGATATAAGTACAGATATTTCAAGAACCTTTATGAGAAGATAGACTGTTTTAAAGAAGCCAAACAAGAAAGCATGATTAAGACATGGAGAGAGATTGAGCTGTGATGACATTATTAAGACCTTGAATACAACGATTGTAATCCTGGGTGTTTTCTAAACCAGCAAATCTCTTTCATGATTTAGTCAGTTTAAGTTAGATTATTTTCTACTCATAACCAAAATATTATGTATTGTTATACCTCCCATCCACCTTTTTTTTTTTTTGATGAGTTACTCAAATTAAGTGAGTGAATCAAAAAAGAGGAAGATCTTGAACACAAGAAACAGCATAAAACTCAATGAAACTGACACTTAGGGAAAGATGTGCATTTTGTAAAGTAATGGGTCACATGGTAGGAACTTCAAGAAAGTTCCAAGAAGAATTTCTTCAAAAATGTGTCTCAAACAACAGAAAAAATTACCAAAAAACTGGAAAATATTAGTAATTGAGTAAACAAAGTCCATGCTTCTTTTTTTTTTTTTTTTTTTTTTTTTTTTGGTGGGGGAGGTCCTGGTAAGAGAAAAGAAAGGTAGTCAGAAATATCTAACCCTACCACAAATAGCTCTACAGGAAAGTCACCATTTGTAGATGATGTAGAAAGTACATTATTTTGTGAAGTTGATGGAATACAGGAGAGGAAGATATGTCTATTTTGGCAGAAGTTAAATGTGTTATCAATATTAACTCAATTTTAAGGTAAAATTGACAGAAGTCTAGAAATAGAAAACTCTTCCATTAAGTAAATAAATACAAAAAGTTGAGAAATTGAGAAATAGGAGTTTAAGTGTCTTACATTATAACTTTATATCAATTGAAAGGTATTTAATTTTCAATGTTTGTAAATGTACTTTATAAGTTAGCTAAATTTTCAATGAACATGGCAGAAAATAAACAGATAAGATCATAAAGGAAAGATAAGTCAATAAAAATAAAGCCATATCGAAATCTAAATATGGAAGTGCGTCTCAGAACAACTGAAGTCAAAAATAAAATGATTGCTTTATTACAAGAAGGCCTGAGAATGCACAGGGTTAGGAAGGACAGAGAAATTTGCTTTTCATCACATGTAATTTTCTACAAACATACACACCTGAATTTCCCACACACTTTTGTGTATTATTTTCATTTTTAGTAAGTGATGGAGCTAAACTCAGCTATTAAAACAAAATTATAATTAAACTGAAATAAAATAAAATTTTGAACTACATGCTGTATTTGAGAATTCACACTGGAAAGCTATCTGCCTAAAATAAAAATACATAAGAATAAAAAATAACAACATGAGCCCTAAAAATGTATTAATAAGGAAACAAACACCCAATTAAAAAAAAAGACAAAAGATTTGAAGAGACACTGCCGAGAATATACACATGATGAAGAAGCACATAAAAAAAAAGTGCTCAATATCAGTAGTCATCAGAGAAATTTAAAATTAAAGCTACAATGAGATACCACTATATATCTATTACAAGGCTCAAATGAAAATGACTTGCCATAACAACTACAGGAGATGTTGTGTAGGAGCTAGATCCTTCTGATGAGAATGCAAAATGTTGCAAATATCTTGGAAAACAGTTTGACCATTTCTTAAAAAGTTAGGGCAGTTAGAGGTGCCTGGGTGGCTCATTTGGTTAAGTGTCCAACTTTGGTTCAGGTCATGATCTCATGGTTCAAGAGTTCAAGCCCCATGTCAGGCTTTGTGCTGACAGCTCAGAACCTGGGGCCTGCTTCTGATTCTGTGTCTCTGTCTCTCTCTGCCCTTTCCCTGCTCATGCTCTGTCTCTTTCTCTCTCAAAAATAAACATTAAAAAAACATAAAACAAAAATAAAGGTTTAACACACATCTGCCATATACCCTAGCCATTCCACCCTTAGATATCTACCCAAGTGGGGGTCTGGGGGAAGCATATGCCCATACAAATGCTTTTTACAACAATATTCTTAGCCATAAAACAAGGCTTCCAGAATGACAGTCTGAGGAGCTCCTTAAAACTCCTCTTTAGTGAAATATCATAAGGGTAAAAAATTCCCTAAAAAGACATTTGGAAAAATGTTGCTAAGGCCAATGCCAGTGAATTACTGCCTCTCTTCCAGGATTTTCATGGTCACCTCACATTTAGATTTTTAATTCATTATGAGTTTATTTTTGTGTATGGTATAAGAAACCAGAGATAATATGGGGAGGTAGGTGGGGGGATGGATGAAACAGATGAAGGGGTTAAGAATACATTTATCATGATAAGTACTGAGTAATGTCTAGAATTATTGAATCACTATATTATATATTGGAAAATAATATAATGGTGTATGTTAATTATACTGGAATATTTATAAGTAAGTAAGTAAATAAACAACAAAAATTTTTTAAAAAACTAAAAACCAAAAAACAAAACCCAATCCTTTAAATTCACTGGAAACTGTCCTAAGGATATACATCAAGTGAGTAAATATTTATTTAATAAAATCTACCAAATGCCAAAAAGAACAATGGGTGTCTATGGTAACTGACCCACAACCTGCTCCCTCTTTCCCCACTCCCAGCTTCGCATGGCAGAAGCTCCACTCTGATCAGGTGTGGTTAAGATACTGGGCTTTCATCTTGTCCCAGATCTGCATAAGATACTCTAGTATCTCCCCAGAAGGAGACGACTGCACGCACTTCTCAGCCTCCCAGACTGTCTGGCAGAGGCTAAATTCCAAACAAATCCAGTCCAGAGGTAGGGGTCTCCCTTCCTCCACTGAGCTCTAATTCATTGCCTCAGTCTTTGATTCAGCATGGTCAGCCAAGAAAACCGTAGGCTACTCGCCTTGCCCAGCACTTTGTTCATAAAGCAAGGGAGTCACTCCAAGGGAAGTGGTCCACTGTCCTCTCTCTCCATTCCTATGGAAATGACTGAAATTTTGCCCATAAGATCAGAGAGCTTCAGCAGTCACTCTGAAAAACAGTATGAAGGTCCCTCAAAAAATAAAAAATAGAACTACCCTACACCCAGAAATTGCACTACTAGGTATTTATCCAAAGGATACAAAAATGCTTATTTGAAGAGGCACATACACCCCAATGTTTATAGCAGTGCTATCAACAATAGCAAAATTATGGAAAGAGCCCAAAAATCCAAAAACTGATGAATGAATAAAGATGTAGTATATATATATATATATATATATATATATATATATACACACACATATATATACATATATATATACACACAATGGAATAATACTCTGTGATCAAAAAGGATTAAATCTTGCCATTTGCAATGATGTGGATGGACTTAGGGTGTATTATGCTAAGTGAAATAAGTCAGTCAGAAAAGACAACTATCATATGATTTCACTCATGTGTGAAACTTAAGAAACAAAACATATGAACATAGGGGGAAGGAAGGAAAAATTAAAGAAGAAAAAAACAGAGAAGGAGGCAAACCGTAAGAAACTCTTAAACATAGAGAAAAAACTGAGGGTTGCTGGAAGGGAGATTGTTGGGGGGAATGAGCTAAATGAGTGATGGACATTAAGGAGGACACTTGTTGGGATGAGCAGTGTTATATGTAAGTGATGAATCACTGAATTCTACTCCTGAAATTATTATTATACTATATGTTAACTAACTTGTATTTAAAAAAAAAAGAAAAAGAAAACCAGAGAGCTTCAAAATACTCCTCAGGTGAACAAACTTTATCGAGAGTAGTGTGGGAAATTTCAAACCTAAAAGGACACTCTTGAAAACAGTAAGTTTGGAGGGCAAGCAGTTAAGAGAAGACTTGTAGGTCTAAGAGAGCAACAAGGCAAAATACAGGCAATATCAAAGGGAACAGAGGAAGAAACAGCTAAAAATACCCCTTCTAGTTTCAAACAAACCTCAAAGACTGGCTTCAGAAATTATACACACACACACACACACACACACACACACACACACACAGGACCTCTTAATTGGATCAGACAGTGCAGCAACTTATACCCCAAGGAATTACCAAAAACAATAGGGTAATCACCTGGCAATTAGTGGAGCCTAACAGCTTGGTGTAATACCAAGCAAGGATAACACCTTGACAAAAAGAATGAGAGAAGAGTCAAAGAGACCTTTGCCAGAAAATTGTCATCCTTAGATAATTGATTATATATTTGTCCAACCCTGCACCCTCTGAGGAGTGACATCAGAAATTTCGCACTGCAGGGAAACAGGCTTCATAAAAAATAGTCCATCCAAATCACTAGCCAAATAAACAAATAAGCAATAGCAAAAAAAAAAAAAAAAAAAGCCCTGAACAGGGGGGCCGAGCACCTAGAGTTACTACCATATATTATCTAAATGGCCAGTTTTCAATAAAATATTATTAGACATGTGAAGAAACAGGAAAGTGTGATACACACACACACACACACACATACACACACATAAGAGCAAGTAATAGAAACAGTCTGTGAGAGGGCCTGGCATCTACTTCAGCAGACAGAATCTTCAAAGCAAATATTATAAATATGTTCAAAAAGCTAAAGGAAATCATGTATTAGGAAACAAAGGAAGGAGTTGTTCCGGTTGACAGTGTGAGGGGTTCCATGGACCTACTTCTCAGTGAAAATGGTGAAAATAATGAACAAACAATCATTTACAATGATTTTGTTGAATGCAAAATGCCAGAAAAAAGTAGGTATATACTTTAAGAGTTTATATAAAACTTTAGTAAATGTAAACGAATCTATAGTGACAGAAGGCAGATCAGTGGTTGCCTGGCTATGCCAGGGCTGGGAGGGAAGTCAACAGGTGTGATGGAGTACAGGGGATCACAAGGAAATTTTTGGGGTGATATATAAATTATTTTGATGGTGGTGATCCCTTCATAAGCATATACATATATCAGAATGTGTCAAAGTTTACATTTTAAATATGTACAGTTTTTAATGTAAGTTTTTAATAAAGTTCTCCAAAAATAAAGTTGGACAAAAACACAATAGGGAAAGGCCAACAAAAGAATGTAGGGGTCACAATTCAACAGTTTTATCATAAAAGCATTTAACTCAGGATATGTCCTTAAAAGCTGACCTCCCATAATACGTATTTCATTATTGCACTACAAAAAAATGTTGATTTTTTTTGAAAACCTTATAGAGGATTAACATGAAAGCATTGAATTAACCCTGCAGGTAGACAGAAACATTTTGAAGTTCTCCATCCATCCTCATACTCCTTTGCAATTTGAGGGTTGTTCTAAATGCAGAATGGTTTGATTACTTGAACATCTGCAGAGATAACTTGTTCCTTTCTCAGACTAGTGTTTAACAAACTGCATAAGAATTATTGTGCTTATTTTATAAACAAAATAAAATTATGTATATGGAATGTATGACCAATTTAGGGAGGTTTCAAGTGTAGTTTGGTTAAGGCATGGTTTCTTTGCCTTACAAGCACGAATGCAATCAAAATCAAAGTCAAAGGCATGAAATCAGACATAGTTACTTTATCACGATGGGTATATAATCAGAATGACAAAAGTATAGTAGAGAACCTTTATTCCCTCAAAAAATTATCATCAAATATATGGAAAATAATAGCAAGGTTTACAAAGTAGTGGCAGAAAAACACAACAGAAGTTTGAGACATTTTCTTAGTCCTTCATGATTATTTAAATCTTGACTAGTGTCCAGATAAATCCAAATGTTTAGTAAATAAATGATATGTCCTATTTTCAAGAAGCTGATTTTTGTTTGTAGTACACTTAGTAATATAAAATACTTTATATTTATTAGTCACTTAAGAAGTATAATTTGACATTAAGAACCTTGATTTTGGAGATATGTTTGACTCCACTCTGGAGACTGCCATTCATGTTAATTTATTAACATTTGCATTTGCCATGATTAATATTGGGTTTTAGAATGAAGATCATATCAGACTATTAACTACTGCTGCTCAACAAACCTCTCCAAACCTCAGTGGCATGCCAAAAAAATGGAACTTCATTATTTTTCTGTAATCTGTAAATGGGCTGGTGGTTCCTCTGATATTTCGCCTAGACTCATGTATGCAGCTTCATTCAGGTGGAGGGTTAGCTGGGACTGGAATACGCAAGAAGGGCTAACTTTTCAAGCAGTTAATGCTAACTTTTAGTGAAGGTATCTTAGTCCTTCTGCATATAGCCTTCCATCCACAGCATTCTTGATTATCTTCTGAAATGATATTCTCAGGGAAGTTCAAAGTGGCTGCAGAAACACTCTCAAGGGCCAGGCTTGAATATCATTTTCTATTGGTCAAAGCAAGTCACAAGGTTAGCCCATATTCAAGTGTATGAAACTAGGAAGGGACAACTGCCCCCAAGATTCTTAGAGACCCTTCTGGTCTTCTCTCTTCCTACAGAGAACGAAAATGAGGCACCAATTTAAATCTCTCAGAGAACTTAACAAAAATCATATTGCCACAGCTTTGATTAGAACTTTTCCCCTGGGCTCATTTTATGTTGAAGACTTTTTACTGCTAGACAGAAAGAATACAGCTACTTCTAACACAACATACTCTGGGCCTTCTATATTTTTCTAAATTCTAATTGCAAATTATTTCCTTCTTTAGCTCATCTTTTCTTCCAATACCTTATCATATACAGCTAAATGAAACCAACCTGCACTCTCAATATTCTGCCTATGAATACCCTTAATCCTGTTTCTTAGTGCATTTTCCACTTTCAAGCTCTTGTAGTCAGTATTTGCGTTAATTTTTTGCTGCTACATCACACTGATTGACCTTTCTCTGGCATCCAACAGCCCCTTTTGCCATTGTCCCTTTCTTTGCTTACAGATTTCTCACTGCTTTTCCAAATTGTACCTGCTGCCTAGGCTCAAAGTCAATGGCACAGTTATTTTAAAGTTATAATGGGGCGCCTGGGTGGCTCAGTCAGTTAAGTGTCTGACTGCAGCTTAGGTCATGATCTCACAGTTTGTGGGTTTGAGCCCTGCATCGGTTTCTGTGCTGACAGCTCAGAGCCTGGAGCCTGCTTCGGATTCT
>CM053571.1:28050611-28090873 GCA_028646485.1 Cryptoprocta ferox
CTGCTTTTCCAAATTGTACCTGCTGCCTAGGCTCAAAGTCAATGGCACAGTTATTTTAAAGTTATAATGGGGCGCCTGGGTGGCTCAGTCAGTTAAGTGTCTGACTGCAGCTTAGGTCATGATCTCACAGTTTGTGGGTTTGAGCCCTGCATCGGTTTCTGTGCTGACAGCTCAGAGCCTGGAGCCTGCTTCGGATTCTCCCTCTCTCTCTCTGTCCCTCCCCTGCTCACGCTCTGTCTCTTTCTGTCTCAAAAATAAATAAACTTTAAAAAAAAATTAAAGTTATATTATAGTAGCCACCAACTTTACCCGACTATACTCAATGGCTGCTGGAGGACAAATTGGGAAGGAAAATAAGTTTTCTTTTACTCTTCTGAATTCTCGCTGAGGACTCTGTAATAAAACATAAATTAACAAGAAAAAATAAACAAATTTTATTACATGTGTGCCTCATGTATACACGGGAGCTAGCAGGGAAAAATCAATAACTCAAAGAAGTGGCTTAGAGTTTAGGCTTACATAGGAGGAAAAAAGATATAGACCTCTTAGAGGAAAGTAAATAACTTTTAGGAAATATGAATGGGCCCTTAAAAGAATATATGAGAGATATGATAGTTTCTGGCAGTTCGTCTGGGTGTCGTGTGGACTTAGTTTTCTTTCCTATAATAAGAGACCATCTTTCCTGGTTGGTAAAACTCTTAGGGAGGGAAATTATGACAATTGATCTTCTTTTGGAGGTCCTGTCTTTAGACAAATAAGAGGAATTTGTAGAATGCCTCTCCCTGTGTTTGCTGTTTTTCAAGTGCCTATAGTTCAAAATAATCAATATGCCAAAGTGACATGTTTGGGGATGGAATGTTTTGTTACCCTTAGCTATAATGTAAAATATGGACTCACTTACCTATCTGAAAATTGATACTATGTCCGTTTTGTGACAACACAGTTTTCCAAGTTGTCTCTTATCTTTCAGTGGGCTAGACCACCTTTTTTAGAGTAGCAATTTAATGGAGTAAAGGCAAATACCAGTAAGCCTCTTCAGGCCATAGCTTCTGAACTCACACAACAGAATTTCCCGTACATTATTGTTCGCAGGATGTTACAAAGCCAGCCAAGATTCAAGGCATGGGGAAATAAACTTTAACTCTTCGTGCTAGTTGTTACAAAGACTTGGTAGTCTTATTTACTGTATCCCAAAGATTAATAAAGTCATAAAGGTGTTTGGAAACATTGGATTCTCAGTGATATTAATTTAAAAACACAAATACTAAAGAGAAAGAATAATCACAATTTCTTCTAGCTTTTATAGAAATTAAGATAAATAGTAAACTGAAGAAGAAGAAGAAGAAGAAGAAGAAGAAGAAGAAGAAGAAGAAGAAGAAAACAGCTAGTTCCTTCACATAAGGAACAGTTTTCTTTATTTTTTCTGTGAATGATTTGACCTAATACTTTGGTTTTAATTTTCTTGAACAATTTAGGTGTTCCAATGATGGAAATTGTCATAATAAAAATTTTCTGGCATGGAGAATCTTATTTTTTCATAATAAAACTTGGGGAAACAAAAAACACAGATTCTTCATGAAATAGCTTCCTTTGGTGCTACTGAAACACAGGAAGGATGACTTGCAGGTGTCACAAAAGTTATTTGATCTATATATCTGTAATTAAACTTACATAGAGAGATTTAAAATCAAATTAACATTCTACCATAAACAATGTTGGAAAGTAGTGTCATGTCTCCTTTGCATATAGAGTCATCATTTTTACATATTCTATTTAGAGTAAGCTTTTGTATAAAATTTGGCTTTGTTTATGTGATATTATGCTTGTGAAGTTTATATACATTGACATGATGACATTAGTTAATTTGAGTAACTGTTTTAATTAAAGTGTTTCAACTTACATAATATATTTGAAATGGTTTATCCATTTCTGTATTGATAGTATTTCAAAATGGGCTATTATAATCAACCCTGTTATAAATATTTTGTTTATAGCTCCTTGTTTAGATTTGCAAAATTTTGTCAAGGAGTGGAAATGCTGAGTTGTGGGATAGGAACATTTTCAAGTATTCTAGATATTTCCAAATTTTTCTCCCAATGATTGTGAAAAATTACATCCCTACTGACCCAAAGTGTACAGCTGTTCCAGGAGGTCCACATCATCTCTCAATGCTTGAAATTGCTGGATATTTTGATTTTTTATTTCAATGTGTGAACTATCTCATGGTTTCAATGGGAATTTGCCTTATAACCATTGGTGTTGGGTTGTTTGGCTTTTTCTTATTGATTTATAATTCTTTATAAATTCTACTTGCCAGTTCACTGTCAGTTATATATGTTGCATTAGTCTCTTAGGCTGTGACTTGAGTTTTAACACCAGCCTTAGGTATCCGATGGCTCACACTTTGAGAAAAAATATTCATAGCTTAGAGTGAAAGATAATGTCTTTAAAGTGTTAAGATTCACCTGGAAATTAAGTAACAGAGGTATGATATAAATTTCTCCTTTGTATTCCAATCATCCTCATAAAAGTATATTTATGATACAGTAACAGTCAGTGTTTAATTAACTTGTTGGTAGTGTTACATCTTGATGGGCATTCTACTCTTATGTCCACCCAGTAATATTTGCTTAGACACTGTTTTTAGACTTTTTCCCTATTTTCAAAGTATTCTTAATGTAAATAAAGATTATTTATTTTAAACTCATTCATTTATTGAACAAACACTGATCCAAGCTTCTGCATGCCTGGCACTATACTCATCACTCAGGATAAAGAGTGAAGAAGATACTCAATTTGCTCACTAGCAACTTTTTGTCTGGAAGAAATAAAAAATTAAAATATGAATATACTCTGAGTACAGTTTGCATCATATAAGTGCTGTTATAAAAAACATAATAGGATCATTTAAGTAAAACTATGAGGTCAACTAATGTTCATGGGAGATAGTATCTAAGTTGAGCTTTAAAGACTGAAGTGACATAAATTGGTCAAGTGTTTCAAAATCAGTCTGATTATCTCAATCTCTTGGGAGTCTTTTATAAATATAAGATTAATGGTACCACTAGGGATCTTCTAAATCCAAATCCTTGAGGTTGGGTACCTGGAATATGTATTTTTGAAACTCCCGAGTGATTTTAAAAAGTCAGCTATTTTGTTGGAACCATTAAACTAGACAAATGTGAAGGAAAGCCATTCTTAGCATAGAAACAGGATAGGGAAGATGTGGAAGTATCTTGAAACCTGACCATGTATTGGGGATGATCTACCAGGTAGATCAGGATGACTGTCATGAAGAGTGTCATGGTTGGAGAAAAGCCTAAAAGCTAAGCAGAAACCAAATGGGCAATGCAACTAGTAAAGAACATGACATATAGTAGATGCTCAATAAATATTTACTAGATAATGGATAATTCAATAAATGGATGAGCCATTATAACTTCATATACCTTGGTTAGTGTTATATGTTTATCTTGAACTTCATATACCTTGGTTAGTGTTATATGTTTATCTTTAAGTTTATGAGGCAATGGCAGACTTCAAGGAGTGGGGTGGATATTAAGATTAAATTAACACAAATGAAATATTGTAAAATGACAAAAAAAGCCCGTATGTTGTTTTAGTTTCTTGAAGACTCTTTGGAGCTATGATCAACATTCATAAGTGATGTTTTTTTTAATTCCTATTAATGTTCTATTGATAGTACTTAGACTTAGTAGAACTGATAATCAAATCTCACTAAATCCATTGACCTATGAAACAATTCAAACCTGACACAGAAAGGACTGACTGTCTTATTTTTCACCTATTATGTGAAATATGACATGCATAATCATCTTAATTTTCTGCCATTATAATGAATAATTTAAACATATAAATGATACTCTAAATATTTTATTTTATAATGGAGCATATCATCACTTTTGGTTTTGATAACATACCTTTTCTTCCCCACTAGTTCATGTTTTAAAATGCTGCACCTTGGAAGAGCACTTAGCTGATTACAAAAGTAGGAAAAAAAAATCCTCCTAGCCCTCCATGAATAGCAGGTAGAAAAAGAAAATAAGACGAAAATATAGAGGAAGGAAAAGAAGAGATCACAAGTGGGAACCACAGTCACCTTGAACTTTAAGTAATGTACTTTACAACATGTCTCCAGAGCTTTGGTATGAAGGAGCAGCTTAGAGGCCAAGGTATGTGATTTAGTCATTTGGAGTGACTCCCTCCCTTGAGATGGATGTCACTTTAAGGATAAATCATTTTAAGTACCCAGAGAAAGCAGCCCCAGAGAGCAGATGCCCAGGAGGACTGTGAAATTAACTCAGGACCCAAGTAAGTAAGGATTAGCAGAATTGGCCCTGCAAACCAAATAGGATTGGGCCCAGAACAGTAGACACTGTCATCATTAAACATTTATCTTCAAGCTAGTTGTTACCTGGATAATATGAGTTACCGTTAGTACTAACATTCTATTTTTAAGATGAATCTCAGACTTCTTATTGAAGTATAGAGGCCTTTCTCTACCTGGCTTCAGACTCTGTTCTTCCGACATCTTTTCATCTTTTGCCTCTATTCTTATAATACTTTACTATGTGCTCAGCTACAACACATGATCCACCTCTAGTTGCCATGTCTTTTTAAGTGTTCTTCCTTTTGCCTGGAAAACATTTTTTTAAATTCTCTTTTATACTGAGATAACAATTACTTGTTTTTCAAATTTATCTGTCTTCATTTACATCAAGATGGGTTGTATACTTTTCTGCATGTTCCCACAGTGCCCAGTGCTCTTTGCAGATGAATTTATTGAATTTGTTTAATTAAAGAGCTCAAAAATAAAGATGCTCCACTTTATTCTAAACTTGGGATCATTGGTTCAACACCTTTAAGGAGCAGGTGGGGGATACAACTAGCAGAGAACCAGGTATAATAAATAGGGAATGGTAGAGAGTTACAGATTTAGATATGGCATGTGCTCCAGAAAAGAACTGTAATACTTAATTTTTCATATAGCTTTCTTTGACAAACAATATACAAGCATAAGTCAAATGTAGTTTGTTTTACAGCTGCTACTTTCTTGAAGTCACATACCGTATTTTTCTTTGTGTTTTCATTTCATTTCACAGTATAAAACCGGCACAAAAGAGGGATTCAAAATATGAACTGATAGAAAAAAATAAATAACTGAATGAATAGATGGGATTATTTCTGATCTCCAGGAGGCCCAACTTTCTTGGTTCTAACTATACATACTTCAGTTAGTTGATAGACTAGGAGGTGCTGCAGAAAAATGAGAAAGTATGTGAGAATGACTTTCAAACAGTTAGTACCAGATAGATACAAAGTTAGGACCTTGAGTATGTAAGTTCCAAATCTTGAGGTTCTTAACAAGAATTGGCCTTTAAAAATACTCACTTCTAGCCTTCAAAACTAATGTAAGATAGGATTTCTTTTTTTTAATGGTTTTATTTATTTTTGAGAGAGAGAGAGACAGCATGAGCAGGGGAGGGTCAGAAAGAGAGGGAGACATAGAATCCAAAGACAGGCTCCAGGCTCTGATCTAGCTGTCAGCACAGAGCCTTATGCGGGACTCAAACCCACAAACCGTGAGATCATGACCTGAGCCGAAGTCGGATGCTTAACTGACTGAGCCACCCAGGTGCCCCTGTAAGATAGGATTTCTAGCAATCAAATAATTAGTATTGGTTAAGATGGTTCCTTTTTTATCTTTACTTATTAAATTATAATTTTTAAAAGTTATTCCAACAAAGTCAGGATACTATTCATATTTCATACCTTCTATCCTTAAAAGTCATCATTTTGGATGAGTCAATTTGATGTTGACTTTTTAGCCAATTCTCTGTATCCATCTTTATTTTGAAGAAAATAACTAAAATTTAAAAAAATATTAAATTCTAACTGGATACTGTTCCTGTTAATGATTCTGAGCTGAGCTCTGTTCTCATTATAAAGGAAAATTAGCAAATATTAAAGAGATATTAACTATATATTCCAAAAGTAATACATAAATAAATACATACATACATATATACATACATGCAAAGGCTATTTATGAGGTCAACAAAAGGATTAAGAGAATAGAAAATTGAATATTCCTCACCATGAGTCAATGTTATTTAATGCCATATCTTTTGTTATAACTCAAATAGTTTCAGATATAACCTGGGATATGCATTCCACATTTTGAAAATATAGGGGCTAGATGAAAACCACTGACCTAGCATGACTAAATTAAATTCTTGGACTCAATTCCAATGTGTATGAATGGAGGCTTCCTCCCACTGACAAGGAACTCTTGGACACTAGCTGGGTGTCATGCAGTTCAACTCAATTCTGATACTATTTACCTAGACATAGTGTCAGGTTCTACAGGTTAAGGGTTCAGTCCTCCAAGACTGCACACTTCCTTGCCTCTTCACCTCTCTCCCCAAGACACCAATCTCAAGTTCAAGCTGCTATACTTCTGACTAACTGGGTATAAATCAAAGATTCCCATGACACCCTTGTTGGGTTTTATTAGTTTGCTAGAGTAGTTCACAGAATTCAGAGAAACATTTTACTTATTAGATCACCATTTTATTATAAAAGAATATGACTTTGGAACAGCCAGATGGAAGACATGCATAAGGCAGGCAAAGTGCACAAAATTTCCATGCCCTCTCCAGGTGTGCCACTCTCCAGCACCTCCACATGTTTCCCAACCCAGAAGCTCTCTGAACCTGGTCTTCTTGGGTTTTAACAGGAGTTTAATTGCGTAGTCATGATTAATTAAATCACTGGTCATTGGCAATTGATTAAACTCTCTCCCCTCCCTGGAGATAGTGGGTGGGCCCAAAAGTTCCAACCTCCCAGTCCTGTGGTTTGTTCTCCCAGCCACCAGCTCCCATCCTCCAGCTTTCCAAAACTCACCTCATTAACATGACAAAAGACACTTTTTATCACTTTCAACACTCAGGCTATTCCAAGGCTTTTGGGAGCTGTGAGCCAGGAACTGTGGTGAAGACCAAATACAAATGAGAAATATATTTTGGTCATCTAAATGACCATATATATATTTCTTATAAATTGCAATTCGTAATGACATTTACTGTGTTGTAGTTTTATTACGTTGGCTCTTAGTTTCTCTTTCCTGAGAAAAGTGTCCCACTGAGTAGACAGTAAGAGTGGTGTAACCGGAGCACAGGGCCCAAGAGCACCTGGCTCTGGGGGTATCACTGGACCAGATTTGACTGCTCACCACTAGCAAAACCCAAAGGCAGTGGGATGAGTGGTGATGAAACCAGAAAGGCATTTATTTCAGTGAGCCCAGCACTGGAAAGACAGCAGCCTAATGTCTCAAAGACTGTCCCCAAAGTGCTGAAAATACTAGGTTTGTATAGGGAAAATGTGGGACAAAAGTCAGTGAGGCACTGCAACTGGGTGGTGAAAGTCAGGTAGATCAGGTCTTGGAATCAACCATGTAGGGTGTGGGATGCTAGGCCTTTTGCCTGAGTTAAGACATAAGCTGGAAAGAAGAACTTAATTAGAAAGTACAAACTGAGGTCAAAATGGCAGTAGTTGAAGTCCTCTTTCATTGGGATGCTATCTCCTTCTACTGACTGTTCATGTACACATCAGAAACAGACAGGCTTATGTACCTGTGTCACTGGTACTTAAGAAAGGAAAAGAGTTCTAGGAGAGAATTTATACCTCCCTTATCCTCACTTGATTACTTCATAATGTGGCTACAATTTAGTTGTTTTTATAACTTAATTTTTTTGAAACTATAGAGGTGGTTTTCCTTAAGCAAACATTTGCTGGAAGCACATTATGCATTTGCCTGTCCATTAGTCCATGATCACCTTAGACATTTCCAGGGCCAGGAGACTGAATCAATTAAAGGACTCAGTGAAATAAACAAAGCAGATCTGTTGTTAGTAGCACTGATTAACTCTATGAGAATGAATGGTTTATGAAGGTAATCAATTCCAAGGGAATGAGGTGGATTTACCCAGAAATACTTCCGTCAGACCACTTCCTTTTGGTTGTTTGATAGAAACTGGCTCTTCATGTCCATTTTAACCAGTTTTCAGAGGTAAGAAAATGTTATGGGTAGAGGGGGACTGGATTAAATAGGATTAAGCTTGGAAAAAAAGCTGGATAGCCATGTCTTGTAAACCCCAAGAGGGATAAATGCAGCCATCAAGATGTGGCATTAATTTATTTACACACAACAATTTGACATTGGCTGACAACAAAACCGCCAAAGCAGAACATGACACACTCCTTCCTTTCTAGGTGTTTGATAAACACAGAAGATTTGAGCAGATTTGAGCTCTGTCATTTAGCCCTTATTCATACAGCGACCACATATGCATTGCTGTGACTGCAGTAAGCACTTTATATCATAGATTTTTTTTCTTACAAAGCTCTGTACACAATAATTTTTTTCCCGATGTTTATTTATTTTGAAAGACAGAGGGTGAGTACTTTGCATATGGTGGAGAGGAGCAGAGGCAGAAGGAGAGAGAGAATTCCAAGCAATCTCTGCATTCTCAGCATGGAGCCCAACAAAGGGGTTGATCTCATGAATGCCTGAGATCGAGACCTGAGCTGAGATCAAGAGTCAGATGCTTAACCAACTCAGCCACCCAGATGCCTCCTGAATAGATTTTTAATAAAGATGTATCATTAGTAATGCAGAGCAGGCTTCTAGGCAAGAATTGTGAGTTTAGCTTCTGAACAAAATATTTCAACTCTGTCATCCCCATTATTCTGATAAAATAAAATATTTAAGATTTCGATGTATATCATGAAATATTTCATTTGATTGCCACAATTTATCATACCATTTTCAAAAGGCTTTGTGGTGTTTCCCTCAAGGTATTCCAATGACAAAATGATTAACCATTCTTGTAGTACACATGGCTGTTACTTGAAAATTTGGGTAAAATTCAGGGAGAAGCTTCAAACTTGAATTATAGAATACAACCTAACCTTAAATAATTGAAGAGGAAATAAGAGGCACAAAAGATTTTTTAAAATTTATCTCTTAAATATAAGCCCACATCACTATTTCCTTTAAAAAAGATGGTTTCATAATTTTCTTAGAATATCCCCTCACTTTCACTACATATGGGATAGTTCAGTCTAAAGCTATATTTTGGACAGAGTAATGTTCTACACGTAAAGCTAAAATAATTGTATAAATTATCTAAGGAATCATACCAAAGATGCAGTTCATCAAGACAGCTGACTGAGAAAACATAAATCTGATGCAAAAGTCTTTACCTTCAAGTCTTTACCTTCAAATTTAGGAGACTTTAGATCTCTTGACTTCACACAGAAGTTCAAGAGGACTGAAATGCCACCATGAATGCTAAAATGTTGAGACCAAGACCATAATTTACAGTTCTATAATTTAAATAACATTAAAGAGCTCGGAGCCTTATATTTACACACAATAACTGTTTTAGTAGTTTATCCTCAAATCTCTCAGAAGTTACCTATTCATTCTTTTTAGCATGGTATGTGATTTCTGGATGGTAGAAACAAGCTAAAGTCAGAGACTGTGAATATTTTTTTAAAATATATCTTTATTCTCTCCTTATAGGCAAAAAGCATGGTCCAGTTACTTCTTAGATTGCAGTTAAAAATGTGTGTGTGTGTGTGTGTGTGTGTGTGTCCATTTGAGTACATGTATGCAGCTCTCTGTTTTGTTGTTCCTAAGGGGAAACATTTCCTCTCTGGGATTTTTGCTTGTAGATGTAGTATTTTCAGGATGTTTGCCTCCACTCATCTTTAAATTGTCTATCCTCAACTCTTGGGAAATGAAATTTGATATGAGTACTTTTAGCCAAACAGGACAAGATGTCAAAACATAATGATTTTTTTTAGCAGTAACTTAGGTGAATGTAAGCTAATGTTATTTAGACTATTGGAAGTTTTTCAGATTTCTTTTCATATTTTAATATATGCTAAATAAATTCTTGATAAATGTATGCTCAAAGACCTTCAGGAAGCTTTACCACTTTCACTACCTAAGGCACCGATATAACAGTTTCAGTGAGTCTCTTTCCTAAATAGGCTGTGTTCTCTGTGTTATACCACTGAACAGATTCTTAAAAACAATATATTCTAAAAAGCAATTTCTCCATATTTTTAACATTTATATTTCACATTGGATTTCAGCAGTGAGGATAATTGGAAAATGTCTACTAAAAATTATCAACTTCAAACTTATATTTTGATTTGAGTAAAATGCCACAGATGTTGACAATGAGTTATTACAAAGAAATTAATAAGGGTCAATTTCTACTCAACATTTCAAGAAACCTCAAATTATGTAATTCCACAGACCTGATAGATAGAATGCTTTTGTTTTCAATATTCACAGATTCTGTCCTTAAAGATTGATTTGCCATTATATTTACTGCTGGTTTTCTAATCAGTCCTCCTTTTCTAGATTTGGCTGGTCTACCTTGTATAGGGAATAGAGCGTGTTTACATGAGGTGAGACTCACTTTTGAACAAGGACTCATGGCCTCATAATACTGAATATGTATAATGGAAGTAAGAAATGAAGTACTTTAGAGGAGAATAACACAACTGAGACTTGGATACTATGATATTTATCTATTTTATAGGTAATCGAGCATATAAATCCTTTGTTTTTATTGGTGAGACCAAAGGACCTATACAAGTTACTGGACTCACTCAAAATCACAAAGCTAGTTGTGGTAGGCCAGGTTAGAAGTGAGGTGTCTTGGCTAACAGGAATCCTTTTCATTAAATCAGTAGATGATCATTTGTTTACAGTGGTCATCTACCAAAAATATAGCAACTTATCCACACAACCAATCATCCAATGACATTCTGAATCCCTTTTTACAGAAGGCTAAGTCAGATAAATAAAAATGTACAAGATATTTGGTTAGCCTCAGGGAGAGTTTACAGGATTATGGCATTCAGGTAGAATTGGTTACTCATGTAGAAGGAGGCCAAATTCACCCAGGAGTTTAAAAATAAATAAGTCTCCAAAGAAAAACACCAATTGTGAGTGATTTAATCAAAGAATGATTTCTTCTATTTAAATCTACATTTTAATAATCTTAGTTTTCTTTTATAAAGTATATTTGCATTTTCCCTTGAATGAAATGATATGATGTCCTAAATTTGCCTCACAATAACCTAGTATGAGTTGTAGGGGGAGGGAACGGGGGTATAGATGAAACAAGGTTGGTGATGGATGCATGTGACTTTATCATAACATTATCTCTACTTTATAACAGTTCAAGTGTTTTCATAATAATGAATCAAAAGATATATATTTCTCCATGTATTTTAATGTTATTTTGGGTATTTCTAATAAACAGTAGAGATCTGTAGGGAATCATCTTAAAATAGGTATAGACCCATTGTTTAGTTCACATCACCTCTTCCTAACTGCCTTCTCTGCATTCATATCTTTAAAATGCCACCAACATAGAAACAACATAAATGTCTTGTTCTTAGCATTTGTTTTAATTTTTCTGTATTCTTCAGACTTCCCAACTCTAGGGTGAATATATAACACATGCACTACTTACTTTCAGAGGACTGTAAGATGTAAAAGGCGCTGGAGATGAAAGCACTTTGCAATCTATGAAGAGTTAAAAAAAAGTTAGTTGCCATTACGATAAAGGTCATGATGGTGAAGACGATGATAATTGCTCTAACACATTTTCTTTCTGTTTTATCTTACACAGCCGAATATGCAATTAAAGTTATTAAAGCTGTGTTGCTGTTGATTAGTTGCTTATAGCAATATAGTAAATCAGTGGAATTCTGAATTTTGATAAGGACATTCATTTAAATTATTAGAACATTGGTAAGTTCCAAATCCACATTTGAATATTCTTTGTTATATTGAGACAAGAATTTAAAAAGAAAGAAAACGCTGTTTTATTAGATCTCAAGAGAGTGTGTGACTCATTTTAATTTTGAACTTTTTAAAAAATCCTAGAATGTTTTTAGCTAATTGGGAGGCTGGAGGCCCTCGATAAAAGATCATAATTTATATGAATAAAAAAAAGCTAACACATATATTACTTTTAATGTCTATTTCTATTTTAATTCTTATCCTCAGAAACTCTTAGATATCTTAAAAAGATATCACTTTTTAAGTTTACATATTTATTTTGAGAGAAAGAGTGAGCATGAGCAAGGGAGGGGCAGAGAGAGAGTGAGAGAGAGAAGTTCAAACACGTTCCATGCTGTCAGTGCACAGCCCAACATGGGGCTTGATCTCATGAATCATGAGATCATGACTTGGCTGAAATCAAGAATCAGATGCTTAACTGACTGAGCTACCCAGGCACTCCTCTGGTACCAATTTTAGTGTTTTCCTACTTTAATTTGTGGGAATTTTCTAAGCTACCTCAAGTTTATTCTCAAGGAAAGAAAGTAAAAGCTTTCTCTCTATCCATTTCATGCATTTCCCCATTTTCTTTCCAAATAACCATAATTCCTTTATGGAAACTGTAAAAAGAGCTATTCTACAATGATGCAGTGACACTATTGTGACAATCCACTTTCATCACCCTCGATGCTACCTTTCTTGATATAATATATATGAAGAAGGGCCCAAATATGCATATTTCACAATGAAATCATTTATTTCTAAATTTAAAGGCAGTAAGAGGATTATTAAAATTCATATTTTTAATGTATGAATATATATTAGGTAACAAATAAAACACTATTAAGAGAGATGAAATGAAGTCAAAACAGTAAGACACTGTCAAAGTTAGATTACTCAACCCACAATTAGCTCCCAAAAGTGAGTAGGATTTTTTTTAACCTAAATTAAATAACTGAGTGATTCAGTTCACAATATAATAGTTACTCCCTAAAAGTTTGAAAAAAGTTAAAAGAGCTTGTTTTTACTTTGTAATCCTATAATTCCTTTCTTTTAAGTACATTTTTGAACCCACAACTAAATGGTTAATTAATCTTCAACAAAGCTGGAAAGAATATACAATGGGAAAAAGACAGTCTTTTCAACAAATGATGTTGGGAAAACTGGACCGCAACATGCAAAAGAATGAAACTGGGCCACTTTCTTTCACCATACACAAAAATAAATTCAAAATGGATTAAAGACCTAAATGTGAGACTTGAAACTATAAAAATCCTAGAGAAGAACAGAGGCAGTAACCTCTTTGACATTGGCTGTAACAACTTCTTTCTAGATAAGTTTCTGGCGGCAAGGGAAACAAAAGCAAACATAAACTATTGGGACTTCATTAAAATAAAAAGCTTATGCATAGCAAAGGAAACAATCAACAAAACTAAAAGGCAACTCATGGAATGGGAGAAGATATTTGCAAATGACATATCTGATAGTATCCAACATACAAAAAGAACTTATAGAACTCAACATCCATAAAACAAATGATTCAATTAAAAATGGGCAAAAGACACAAACAGACATTTTTCCAAAGAAGACATACAGATGGCCAATAGACACATGAAAAGATGCTCAACATCACAGATCATCAGGGAAATACACATTAAAACCACAATGAGATGTCACCTCAAACCTGTCAAAATGGGTAAAATCAACAAAACAAGAAACATCAGGTATTGTCATAAATGTGGAGAAAGGGGAATCCTCTGGCACTGTTGGTGGGAATGCAAACTGGTGCAGCCACTGTGGAAAACAGTATGGAGGTTCCTCAAAAAGTTAAAAATAGAACTACCCTGGGGTGCCTGGGTGGCTCAGTCCACTGATTTGTCCAACTCTTGATTTCTGCTCAGGTTATAATCCCAGGGTAATGGGATCGAGTCCTTCATCAGGCTCCATGCTGAGTGTGTAACCTGCTTATGATTCTCTCTCCCTTGGCCCCCTTCCCCAGCCCACAGTCTCCCTGACTCTCTCTCTCTCTCTCTCTCTCTCTCTAAGAAAAAAAAAATAGAACTACTCTATGATCCAGCAATTGCACAGTTGCACTATTAGATATTTACCCAAAGAATACAAAACTACAAACTAATACAAAGGGATACATGTACCCTTTATAGCAGCATTATGTACAATAGCCAAATTATGGAGACACCCCAAATGTCCATCAACTGATGAATGGATAAAGAAGATGTAGTATATTACATAAATGGAATATTACTCAGCCATAAAAAAGAATGAAATCTTGCCATTTGCAATGACATGGATGGGGCTAGAGAGTATCATGTTAAGCAAAATAAGTCAGTCAGAGAAAGACAAATACCAAATGATTTCACTTATATGTGGAATTTAAGAAACAAAATTAATGAACAAAGAAAAAAAAGAGAGAGACGGAGGCAAACCAGGACACAGGCTCTTAACTATGGAGAACAAACTGATGGCTATCAGAGGGGAGGTAGGTAAAAGTAATGAATTAAATAGGTAATGGGGATTAAGGAGGGCATTTGTTGTGATGAGCACGTGTTATATGGAAGTTTTGAATCACTATAAGGTACACCTGAAACTATAACACAGTATGTTAACTAACTAGAATTAAAACAAAAACTTTTTGAAAAACTAATAAAAAATATATTTTTTAAAATCGTAATTAAAATATTTTAATGGACACAAATTACATACATAATAGTTTTAAATATGTTACTATATTTTTATATTCGCATCTCATCTTTAAAAACTAAATACAGCTAACAACAAAAGCCTCAACCACTATCTCAGTGTTTTGCCTCCCCAGAAACATTACCTAATATCAGCAGTATATTGCTGTGAATGTGTTTACACCTTTATCACATATGTCTATACCATTGACAATCATGTTGTTTAGTGTGCTTTAAGTTTTACATTATGATTTTTACATTGTACATAGCACTCCATTGTCTTAGTTCCCCCAAATCATAAGTAAAATCACAAAAAGCTCAAATAATACTTTTAGCTATTTCCATTCATTGAATGTGCCTTTTAATTTTTTAATGTTTATTTATTTTTGGGAGAGAGACAGGCAGAGTGTGAGTGGGGAAGGGGCAGAGAGAGAGACAGAATCTGAAGCAGGCTCCAGTTTCTGAGCTGTCAGCACAAAGCCAAGGCGGGGCTCGAACTCACAAACAGTGAGATCATGACATGAGTCAAAGTCAGACCCTTAACTGACTGAGCCACCCAGGCTCCCTGAATGTGTCTTTTAAAAACCTCCCTTTCTGTCCCCAGTTTTTATCAAAAGATATTTAAGAACAAGAAACCAGAAAGGTCAATAATAACATTCACCATTTGCAAGGGCACCTGCGTGGTTCAGTTGGTGAAGTGTCCAACTCTTAGTTTTGGCTCAGGTCATGATCTTGTGGTTCGTGAATTCCAGCCCCCGTAATTCCATGCACTAACAGCATGGAGATTGCTTGAGATTCTCTCTCTCCTCTCTGCCCCTCCCCTGCTCTCTCTCTTTCTTTCAAAATAACATTATAAATAAACATTAAAAAAATTCACCATTTGCAGTATCTACCTATAGCCAAAACTATAGTTTTTCACAATCTAGTAAGGAAATACTCCTTGGTTTTGTCTCCTCTTAAGCAACATGATGTTGACAGAGGAATGCATTAGTGTGAGAAATTATTAAGATCTGATATAATACATGTAGCTAAGTCAGTGACTTGGCATCATGAAATTCATTTCTTTATTTCCTGAACTGGTAAAATAAGTGTATAGGGAGTTGTAGATCTGACACCTGTTTCATTCAATTTCATTATATAACTGAAAAAAATAAAGCAGGGAAATGAGCTTACCAATTACAAATTGGTACAATGCAAATGTTCTTTGGAAGTCAATTATTTGGAATTTCAGATATGTCTTCATAGATACAATGTTATACACAGTGATTATTATCCATTCAGCACAGGGAAGTCTAGTGAATTCATATAATGAGTACAAGGTTTAGAACTCTATTCAATTTAAAAAGTGCTACCAATGCTTATATGAGAAAATGCTATATGATGGAAAATTTGAGTTTCCAGGCATATGTACATCCCTACAGCAATAATTCAGGAAGTTCTATCCACAGACCTCCATCTCTACCAAGCACGAGGAATAAGATATCTCCAGATACAAATACCGTTCTTGTTTGACAGCACTTGGGGCCAAGGATCCAGCTGGTGTCTCAAGAGTTAGCAGCTGGGGTGGTCCACTCTTTGATGAAAGATGATCTGATGAAAAACATCAAGGAAGGAGACTCCATAAGAAAAGGCCGAAGGAATTATGGGTGTCAGGGACCCCTGATACTATGTGCCTCCATCTTGAAACAGTTTACCAGTCACCTCCTTTCTCTTATTCCACTTGCTTTAGGGATTGGTCTAATATTCCGTCTTTCATTCTTCCACTTTTCCTTTTGACAAGTATTTCCCATTATGTGCTCCAGTGGAGGAAATCAGTCTGATTATATGGTCTATTTTCAGAGTCAAATTCAAGGGACCATTTGACCAAATCTCCATGAATGAAAGACCTCAAAATTTTTGACTTCTATTTTTTTTAAGTCTATTTATTTGAGAGAGAGACAGAGATAGAGAATCCCAAGCAGACCCCATGCTGTCAGAGCAGAGACTGAAGCAGGACTCGAATTCATGAGCTGTGAGATCATGACCTGAGCTGAAACCAAGAGTCAGACGTTTACTGGCTGAGCCACCCAAGCGCCCCTTGACTTCTACTTTTATCACCAAATAAGTTTATGTACACAGTCATGAGACTACATCAAAAGGAATGAAAGATGATACTCATAAATCTTTAATTATTAAATTTAAGGAATAATATATTTTATAATATTTATAATATTGTTTTGTACTTTTTTGATTTTTAATATAGTTGGATCTCAAAAGTATGTTTGAAGACTGATGTTTTCTGAACTCTGAGAAGGCATGCCTACACCATTCCTAAAGACAAAAAAGACCTGCTCATTTGAACTTTCCTTTTGTAGTGATAACTCTCATCATCCTCATTTTATTTTTTTGAAAGGGCACCAGGATACAAACACCTGGCATGAATGCCATTGCTTCTCCTCCTGCAACTGAGAAAGACGTCCCTAATTGATGAGGGTGTTCTTTCTTGCTGAGACGACACATTGGTCTCAAGCCTTTCTAAACATAGCATTCCAAGGAGTCACTAAAGATTTATCAGTTAGCAAGTGAGGTGAACTATATGTATGACCTCTACCTTAGATCATATAGGAAAAACCAAATTATAGTGATTTGCTAAAATGAGTCTCTGAGTATAAAAGGATTGAAGATTTAATTACCTCTGAGAAGAGGGAGAAAAAGAGACTCTGCCTCTCTAAGGCATCAGATTAGCTGAATGTGAAGGAATGCAGGATGTAGAATAATGTTGGGGCAGTGTGAGTGACCTGAGAAAAATAGCATAAGGAACTGAAGATGCTACCCTGAAGCCTTAGAGGTGGGAAGGAGAAGTGCTTAACACAGAAGTTTATTGGTGGGTGGCATTCCATATGATCATTCAGGAACCCTGGTTTATTCTATCTTGTATAATTTCCATGTTCAACATATGGATCCCAAGGAGGCTTTGTAGGTGATCTCACTTAGCCTGCCAGAAGGGGAAACAACTGTTTGCTTGACTGTGGAGGTCTTTACAGTCCAAATCTAAAAGTGGTTCACACTCCTTCTGCTGCATTCCATTGGCCTGGATTTAGTCACATGAAATCAACTGACCACAAGGTGTACTGAGAAGCACATTCTAGCTGTTTGTCCAGAAATAAAAGAAAATGGATTTGGGAGAACACAAAACCATCTCTTCCACAACCTACTATAGACCTACTGTTTGCTAGGAACTGTGCTATACAGCCTCCTTGTGTTTCTCATGTAGTCCTGAGAACAAATTAACATGAATATTATCTTCATTTTATAGGTGTGGGAAATTCAAGATTATTTGGACTGGATCAGGACTTGCCGTATAGAGAGCATCAGAGCTAGAAATTTACTTATTTCAAAATTTACTAAATGGATTCCAAAGGCCAGTCCATGGGCAGCTGCAATACAATTATTCAGAGAACATGTTTAAATATAGCTTGATGGGAATAAGGCCTGGAGATTCTCATTCAGTAGCTTTGGGTTTAAGCCCAGTAATATATATTTTTAAAAGCTCCCTAGGTGGTTCTATGTATGTCCAGAATTGGGACCAGCTGCTCTAAGTTTTCTTGAAATCAACCACTGAATGGACACTACAGGGGCATGAAAATTAGCTGTAATCAATTGCTCTCACAGGACATAAACAACATCAGACCATTCCCTCATTCTATCAATCTTTCATTAAACATGAAGAGAGAAAGAACATTGAAGTATTCAGTAGCTTCTCAGGACAAACTGGTAACATGATGATGATATTTGAATGATGGCATTTGTCCATATGGGAGTGAACTGAAGGATATAGTAATTCCAAGTGACATTAATCACCAAGCAGACATGAAATAATAAGTTTAGTAACAACAACCAGATCATTACTCAGCTGGGTGGCATTTGAATTGGTATCCTAAAAAGCTCCCACTGTTTTGTTTCCAAAGCTGAGTCTCTATCTTAAAACACTGTGAACATTAGCACTACTGGAAATGATAATGGTTAGACAAAATTTTCCTAATTTGTCCAAACTAAAAATGTATACTATACTTTGCCATCTTCCCCTAAATGGCTGTTCTGAAAATCTTGGAGACATGGAGAAACTTTGCTAAAGGACAATTTCCTGTTTTGAGCTCTTTGATATTAGTGTAATCTCCCACTGTTAACCTTCAGAGTACATCTGAGTTCTTAATCTAACATTGTTCTGTGTCAATTCTGACAACAACACAGCATATTTTAGATTCTGTTAGTCTTTGTGACACTTTTGGAGCTCTAGCTGGAAACATAAAGATGTATCCTATAGTTTTAAGTTAGGGGTATATATATATATATATATATATATATACTAAATTACCAAACGCATGAATACACTAGTGGAGAGCATACACATATTGAGATTACCAGCTATTTCTTAAATCCAAATTTACAAGACTATCAAACACCAGAATAAGAATCATTTACATAGTTCCCTCCATTTAATTTCAAAAGGGTTCAGAGAACCGATGCTTGCTAAAGCACTAAGTCACACAACATTTGCACATTTGGACAATACTTAATATAAGCCATTATTTGAAATTACAAATAGCTCACTTAATAAAAAGGTAAAATCTGCTGTTCTCTTTGTCTTTTAAAAATTATTTCCATGTGTTATAATTTAACATGGTATAATTTGTTTGGAAAATTAAAGTAATAAAACCTTAGTTTGTTGTGTGTCTGAATGGTGGCAATGATTGTCTCAGTGGGTGGCTGCAAATGTGGGGAGAAGTCATTGTCAAGATATGCAGACAGAATAAATACTATTTACTAAGTGCTAATGTATAAGAACTAAAAATAGACATATTGTTGCATGAAAAAATTACCTCTCTAGGAGAACTTGAACAGTTAGCTTCACTGCAGTTAGCATGCATATGTTTTCCTTCTAAACCACTAAAATAACCTTCTGGAGAAAAAAAAAAGGAATCCAGAGTAATCTTCTCTTTGTCATCTTTTCGTGTTGCATTATCTGGGATTGTGTGGTAGCCTATGAAGTTAGTAGTAATTAATGATGATTATAATCATTAGATTATTAATATTTTAGAAGCATGTTAAAATGATTATTGTAATCATGTGAAGCACCATGAACACATGTAATTGTGATAATGCTGCCTATTACTTTAGTAATTTAAGAAATGAGTGCATAAGAGATCAGTGAGGGACAACTTCAAAATGAGTGCATGCGTATTCATGTAAGAGGAAAATTATTAAAACACAAAGTTAATCAGTGGACAAAAAACTTTCAAGAACTGTTGATTCTCAGACCTTCTTTGGCAGAGGGTTTTCTCAATGCAACATCCCCTACAAAGAGTGAAATTTTGAAAAGCTCTCTTGGATCCATAAAGTTCCAACAGCCAAGGCACAGAAACCTTCTGTCAAGATCTAATGCGCTGAGATTTGAAAATATTGACATAGATTAAAAATGAAGATATGGATCTCATATATTTTTTTCTCTGATGAATTCTTTCAAAACTACAAATGAGTTTGTCTTTGCTTTATAAGAATTTGGTCATGAATGGTAATTTTGATCCTATTAAGTGGAAAATACATGGAAATGCCAGGCTCCTCTGTTAAGCACCTTCTGTTGAATTTTTAAATTAATTTCACAACAGCTCTATGAGATCAATAATATTATTAAACACATTTTACTAACGAGGAAAGAGAGACATAGGGATATTAAGTTGCTTGTCTGAAGATGCACAGTTCCTAGCAGCAAAGTTATCAACCCCCCACAGGCTGTCTCCAGAATTTAAACCCAAGGCTACTTCTCTATACTACTGTACATAGAATTTAAAAACTACATGGGCAGAAAAGCATTCTTACCCAAAGGCTTACAATTTAGTTGAGGAGATAGAACATAAATACAAAAAACGCATTTTCTGAGTTGTAAGTAGGTGTTAACTTTCTAAATTCAGGTAAAAGAGTGGTTAGGTCTCTTTCTTTGCATATATATTGACTGAAGTAACATTCAATGAAATACTTAGCTCATGCAACTGCATTTAAAAGGACTGATTAGTACCTTTCTTATGCTAAAATTCATTCATCCACTATTTCAAAGGATATAGTGAAATCTGAGGTTCTATTTTTATAATGTTTTTCTTTAATATAAATTTATACTTATTCTCTTTGCACAATAAGACAAGCTATGTTCTTTTAAAATACATTAATCATCTGTAATTTGTTCATATGAATTTAGTGAGTGGTTTCCATTCATTTGCTAATAGTTTGCCTGTGTAATATAATATTATAAGTTTCAATGAACGGAGTGAAAATATTCTTTCTTTTTATAATATTTATTTTTATATAGAAAAAGTAATTCAAGTGGAACAAAAGTTGCAAATGCCCCTCAACAAGAAAATAAATAAATGAAATTTTACTAAAAAGTTTACTTTAAAAAATGACATGTAAAATACCTTAAGTTGCATTAAAATAGAACATAAAAATAATGTGAATATTCATTAAATATTTTTCATCGATTAATACAATGATTTGAAGAATATTAAAATCAAATTAAAGCTAAGATAATATAGAAAATAATCCAATAGTCATCAGTTTAAATCCCGCAAATGGGTTTGCTTTACATCTTAAAAATGAGGGAAAAAATCTATCTTAACATGTTTTCTTTTAAATTAAAGTTTATTTACTTGAAGACAAAAATCAGAAACAGAACATACAGTAAATATTGGCATTGAGAGCATTACACATTGACATTAAAGGAGTTTCAATAAAGCCATATATTTGAAGTTATGGTCATAACTTCAAAAATTTTCAATTATTCAGGAAGAATGAGAATAAATAGACTAAGCCAAATGTGTTGTATGTGAGAATTATCTGTGGGGCTCAGTTATATAAAATGAAAAATCCACAAAATTTCTGATTATTTACATTTGATGTTGGGGAAGAAAATTCTCCTTAAAAACTCTTCTCTTTTTTTAAATGTTTACTTATTTTTCTGAGGGGGATGGGCACAGAAAGAGAGAGAAAGAGAAAAAGAGGGAGAGAGAGAATCCCAAGCAGGTTCCACACTCAGTGCAAGTCCCATGCAGGTGCACTGTCACCACCACGAGATCACAACCTAACTCAACATTAAGAGTCAGAGGCTTAACGGACTGAGTCACCCAGGCGCCCCATAAAGTCCCCTGAATTCTAGTAGGTGATATTTGGCCCACTTTGAAAAACAGTAAGTAAACATTAAACTCAAGATTCGGCTTTCCAAATGGAAAGGGGAATATCTAGTTTTAGGCAAAGCTTTTTAAATACTCAATTGTCATAAGTATCCAACACAGCACAATTAAATCTTATGTATACTACTAGGAGGCAAAACAACAAAACTGTACAGGAAGAAGAATAAATCTTTTACTTTCTTCCCTATACATTCTTTGATCTTGATCCCTGCCTTAGAATTTAATTCACAGACATGGAGTCATTAAAGCTAATGCCAATGTTTCTGTTTTCTTTGAACTAAGACTCTCTGAAGGTGTGTGCCTCAATAGGGTGGCAAGGCAGAACCCCAGAAAATTGGAGGCCAGTACTGGATTCTTCTCTAAGAGAAATGCCCAAAGGTCTTTAAGAAAATATTCCCTTATATTTGACTTTAAATTACTCAGTACTTTCTGTAACTGTCTATTGTAGCCAAAGAAATTGAGCCTTAGGAAGAGAAGGAGCTTATTCTCAAATTTTTGTTATCAAAAGAGAACCATGAAATGGGAGAACTGTATGGTATATGAATTACATCATAATAAACTATTTGAAAAATAAAAGATGAATCAAGATATTTGGAACAACTCACAAATCCAATTACAAGGCAGTCTGAATAACTAATGACAAAAAAGCAATATATAGGAGGAAATATCTCCCTAGTATCCATGAGAATACTGGAAAGGATGTTGAACTTGTCACAATATTAAGTGATACTTCACAAGTTATTTTAAATAATAAAAGGAAGGATAGCTCTAGACTGCTAGAAAATTTAAAGACACAATAATTAAGCTTAGATAACCACAAAAAAGCTAAAACTAAAACTAAAAAAGCTGAAACTTTTTATAATATTTAAATTTTATAATACCACTTGATTGATAAACTTTCCTTGGAACACAGTACATATTGTAGCTCATGGGGTTCTAGAAGAGAAAACAGCTCACATAAAAAAGATAACATTTGTGCTAACATTAATATTGAGTAAATCAATGACCAAAAATATATTAATTAAATTCTGGTTTTTACTTTCTATATATTCACCTAAATATATGAGCAAAATATGAACTGACCAAATTATCAAATAATTATGTACTAGAATTCTTTTTACATTGAAGATTTTTCTTGGGTTTGAAGAAAAACTATCACAGGAATCAGAATATGAGTAAACATAATGAAACAATAGGGAAAGATCAGCAATCTTACATCCTTTGCAGAACTCTATGGAGAATGAACAAATGAATGAATTAAAGAAAGATTAGCAAATTTGAAATATATATTTTTTTCTTTTGTAGAATTTGTGTCCTACTTTATCATTTACAGCTTAGGATGTAAATAAATTCAAGATTTATATATAACTGAAAATTAAGATACTCATAAGTCACTCTTTCAAAAGAGGGTGGTAAAGCCATGTAAGTTCTATATATTTGAACTTAGAAATTTGTGATCTTTCATTAGAAAAACAAATTTTTTTAGTGGTCATGCCCTCTTTTTAGTATCAATTATGTAGCCATTGTTATTCTCAGATAGAAAAAATAGATTTTTTTATTTCCCTTCTATGCTTTAATTGCTTTGAATACCACTAGTTAAGGTTTCCACAGAGAAATTTTTCTTAACATAGTTATTTTTTCTTATAGATTAGTTCCAGCTCTGCAAGTTCTATCTCTGAATAGACTAAAATACTCTAAGAAAATGAATAAGGACAAAGAGAAATTTATATGCGATATTAAACAAACTGACTCCATATTATTGTTGTCCAAAAAGACCTAGTACTCTAAGTTGTATTAATTTAAGGCTTTATTGTGAAATCAATCTTTTCTAAGACATAAGCAGAAGAGAACATGGGCCAGAGAGCATTACTTTACTTAAGACTTAGTAATATTTAAAGATCATAGTGGCAAGATCTTAATTAGAACAAATATTTGTTATTTTAAAGGTTCCAAAAAAATATATATGATTTTTAAAATTCCTTCATCTTAAAGCAAACAAAGCTTGTTCTTCTTTCCATAAGATGTTAATAAGATGCTGACAAATTCTTGGTATTTTTAACATAACTAACAGTAGATTATTTTGGATCTTTCAAGCTACTTTGCAATGTGATTTTTGTTTTTTAACCTCCTTATAATTAGGCCAAATATAATAGTTTAAAATAAAAATAAAAATTGCTAAATTTTGATGGATATTTGAGATACCCTACTGCCCAATATCATAACTCTTCAAGTAAATTTAGTATGCCGTGATTGTGACAAAATGACAAAGAGAGTTTTGTGGTTGTAAACCTTAAATATGGCTCTAAAGACAATGACTTTTATCAACTTAAGTTAGAGAGCATAATCAGAATGTGAAAAAAAATCAAACTGGATCAAACTATTAATAAGTAATTTAATTTTTTTTTGCCTTGGAGGTAATTTATATACATAATTTGATCAAGTAGGATGGAAAAATCATTGATCACAGAGTCAGAATCCCTGGAGACTTGGCCTGTTCAAATCAGTTATGACCTGTTTCCACATCTATAAAAAGAAGGTATTGGACAGAGTCCTTAATGATCCTTTCCTGCCAGATTTCACACTTCATTATTATAACCAAAATATACATTTCCTCTAGAGATTTTCTTTTCCCTACATTATAGAAATTGCATAGTTCTTGGGTATTCATGTTCCTGGAATCATGAAACGTATTCTGTTTACTATTAACTTGAAAACCTCTGGAAAATATTGGAATTATCCAGTAGCTGTCTTCTAATTCAATTTGATAAATGTTTATCAAATATTTATATCCTGAGAAGGAATTGCAATGGTAGAAATATGAAAACATAAAATTCCAGGCCAATGTTGGGAGATAAAGTATTACATGGTGAGGTGTCATCCATGTTGTTATGTGTTACATTAGCTATAAAACAACTAAAAAGGGGTGATCTCTTTTGTCATGAAAGGGAAGTGTTGTGAAAGAAATAGGTTTGTGGCAATACTTAGATTGTCTGAATTTCAAAATGAAAGACTTTTGAGCGGCATAAAGAGGAATGGAATAGAGGAAGCAGCAGACTTACAGATAAATAGTTGTAAAATCACAGAGTTCAGGTTATGGTGAATTGTAAATCATACTGATTAAGCCAACTTGCTAGTTTTTCTAATCTAAGAGTCTGACTTTCAGTGAAATGTGCCCTTCTCTTTTTTTCCTTTATGATTGATGGCCCCTGGTCCAGCCACATTCTTCTTCTCATTCTTCTTCTTATAAACAACAATACAATTTTCAAAAAAGAAAAAAAGTATGTCTCTTCAATGATTAAAGAATTGCTTAACCAAAATTAATTAATTGCACTTAAAGGACTCTTCTTTTGTCCATCTGCCTTCTGTGACACTCTAGTGTGACTGGTTGGATTTTTCTAAGAAAGAACTAAACTATTCTTCACCTTTGGTTCTCTATTTCTTTTTTCACCTAATAAATATTCAGAGAACCAACTAAATGTCAGATTTGTTTTAACCAATAGACATACAATTATGATAAAAAAAATAAGATACTCAACTATAGAGAATAAACCAATGGTTACTAGAGGGGAGGGAGATGGGGAAAGGGTTAAATAGGGGTGGGAATTAAAAAAATATGCTTATGATGAGCACAGGGTGATGTGTGGAAGTGTTAAATTACTATATTCTACACCTGAAACTAATATAACATTATATGTTAACTGGAATTAAAATAAAACTCAAAAAATGATAGGTGCTAGCTTATATTCTAGTTGGGGAAAATGGTAGATAAATTACAAATAAAGAAATTAGTTTTACATAAGTTCTCTGAAATAAATAAAAAAGGAAAAACTAGAATGAATTAGGGGGAACAAATGTGAGAAGAGTTAAATTATGAGAAGGAGGAAGTCATAATAACATTGAAGGAAGGACCTCCTAGACCTGACTACCTGCCTGCCTATCTCACTCTCCTCTTTACCAGGCTTATTTCAACACCACTCCAGGCTCAGTTCAGATGTAATTTCTCTGGGAAAATTTTTCTGATGAACAAGATTGGATTAAGTGCCCAATCTCTACTCCAAAGTTACACTTATCCCAGTGAATTGCAATTTCCTGTTTCCTTGCCTGTTACCCCACTAGATATATTGCAAGTAGACTAATGTAAAAATGATAAACTATGGCATTCTATAAAAATACATCTTAACTTATCTCTTGCGGCACTGGTAATTCATGTCTCATCTCCTGAGACACAGGGCTTGATGTCTAAGCCACACTTTTTGGCAAATTCTTGAGTATGACCTTTCTTTAATATAAGCTTCATTTCTCCTTTTTAAAAATAAACTATCAACAAGGACTTTCTGATCAGATGATGTTTTAGAGACAGAAAACTTTAACAGATCAAAAGAAAAAGTTAAGTTGCAATTACATTTAACTTAAAAGCACCAAAAGTGACAAGTCTCCAGGTCCCTTCCAAAGATTTAAGGTAAAAACAATGCCTTGATTCTGCAAAGCTAGAAAAGTGGCTCAAATCCTTAGAGTAGTTTCCTGCACTTGGGGAGGCTCCCAACACCTGTATTTTTTTTCAAACATAGAAGTGACCTTAGATATTATCATACTGCTACTCCGCATAATAACATTTAGTATAGATGAGAATGCATCTCTATACTTTTACTTTGAAGTATAACCTTTTTGTGTATTAATTACATTATCATTCACTTCTCAGAGCATGTTTTGTTTCACAGAAAAAAAAATCAAACAGTATACCTTTTCAAGCAATGTTACATGGATGATTATGCGTGTAACTTTTTACAAGTATGTATATCTAAATATATATGTGAATGTGTATGCATGCCTTTTGTTTTTCTGGTTTGTCATATTCCTAGCCTACTAAGACTTATTTCCATAAATTCTTGTTGGATTATGTCTTTTAAAAAGTATCGAACCTCATAATTTCTTTCTTACTTATTCTCAGTGGCCTGAGTTCCATGGTGCCCCCTAGAACTCACAGTAATCTTCTGCAACTCACGGATTTCAACTCTCAGAACAAATACTAGAAATTAGTACATCCTCAATATGTATTTCCTTCAAAACCTATTTCTTAAAAGTACTGGAAATAGAAGTTTCAAACGTGGGATTATTTCTTAAATACATTCTAATTTTTGTTAGTAAGGCAATTTGGTGTTGTCCTGCAAACTACAATTCATAATTATGTTCACCTACCCTGTTTGGAAAGGGTAGGAGTTTTTTGTTTTTTAGCTCCTTAGCAAAGTCTCTTCCTGGATAACAAAAGATGACTCAAACATGATAGGCCAAAAACCAAAACTTTGATTTATTCTTCAAAAAACTACTTCTGCACACTCCTCCATCCATTCTCCCAGTTGTTATATTCAAAATCCTTGGACCCATCCTCTCTCTCTCTTTTGCTCATATCCCATATTCAATCCATCTATAAATGCTGATAGCTCTAATTTCAAAATGTATCCAGTATCTTTACCATTACTACTGTCAGATAAAACTTTGACTATGATAATCTACTAAAATGATCTACCTTTTTCCATCCTTGTCTTCCTACTCTTACCTAGACTGCACAAAGCAGTGGTAGTAGGCATTTAAAATCATGAGTCAGATTATGCCATTTAAAGCTTTCCAAGGTTCTCCCATCTCATTCAGATTAAAAGTAAAAGAATTTCTATGATATGTGAGACCCTACATAAGCTGCCTCAATTCATTTCTCTTATCTCCTACCTATTCCTTTTTCTTTCTTCCTTTCTTCCTTCCTTTTGTACCCCATCCATCTCAGACAAATTGAGTCCTTTACCATTGCTTAGTCATGACAAGCAGCCCCCTGCCTTCAGATTTTATGTACACTATTTCTTTGTCATGGAACATTTTTCTTTCAGATATTGACTTAGCCCTATCTTTAATATATTTAGATCTTTGCTCAGAGATGTCTTTCTCAGGGAAAGTTTTCCTATTTACCCTTTCTAACATAGCCACTCACTCTCTTCGCACAGTCCATGCCTATTCTCAATTTCCTTACCTGTTTATTTTTTAAACCTGACTTTATATCATATATGTGGTCATTTTTAATACTAGCCTCTACCACTGGAATATAAGCTCTGTGAAATAAGACTTCATTTTGTTCAGGGCTGCTGGAGAGATGTATCTTATCAGAGTAATAAAGGTAGTGCTTCCCTCTGGGGCAAATGTTGGGCAGGTTTGGTAGCACCCCCCTTTATAAGAAGGGGGTTTCCTAAACTGGGGGTTCATCAGCTGTGACCCCACTGTGTGCACAGGATCTACCTGAGTTATTCCTCATTATCCCCATGGAATGAGAGAACACGGAGCTCTTGTAGCTTGCTGTGCCATAAGTTATAAACACCTTTCTCTCTGACTCATGATTCTGCAAGCAACTATGTAACTATGGAAGGCTACCTTATTCACTGCAAGTAGGGCAAAAATCTCAGATCCTTTACAGATCTCACCACATAGGATTCGGCATTCACTACCAATGCTGTGTAATCCATAACCCTCAATTTACACTGTCATAACTAATACAGTTTAGGACCCAGAAAAATGCTTCTCCATCCCTCTTGCCCTATGCTTTTGAGAAGACAGACAACTGCCTCCCAGTTCTTGAAGATTTATGGGTTTTGCTCCTCCCTTTATCATTGATAGACATTACTTTGGAATGCAGGGAAAATTTGAAGGATGAAAATCTTAAGGTAGAGAATGATTAATTAACTCATAATTAATCAGAGGAATTAACTCATAAAATTCTCTGATTACATGAATGCAATATATTTTTGCATAAAGTATCATTTTATAGTAGTCTCAAGAGTTGCACATGGTGCCTGAGGACTACTTTACAATATTTAAACAATTCATATTATTCTTTTCTTAATGGTTACTTATTTATTTTGAGATGGGGTGGGAAAGAGAGACAAAGAGAGAAAGAATCCCAAGCAGGCTCTGTGCTGTCAGTGCATAGCCTGACTTGGAGCTCGATCCTACAAACTGTGAGATCATGACCTGAACTGAAATCAAGAGTCAGATGCTTAACTGACTGAGCCACCCAGGTGCCCCCAATTCAGATGATTCTTAAAATAGAATACATGTTGTTTTAGATACAACATGGATGGGACATAATACCTATGCTTCGAACTGGTTTTTAGATCTAGATACTGCTTTATGAGTCAGCAAAAATTGTTTCTATAAATGATAATAATTTATATGATAAAATTAACATTTCTGTAACATATGCTCCAATAAAAATAATTTATGCAACTTACTTTCAATGTTTAAAAATAGTATGTGAAATTCATGGTTTCTGTCCAAGTTTTCATTGAGAATTTTGTTCATAATTTCAGTTGCCTATATTTCAGCAGTCCAAAGTTTCTCTAAATTAAAACATTATCAAAGAACTACAAACAGTTAAAAAAAGTTAATTTGGCATTATTATCAATAAAACACAAATTATATGAAAATTGGTAACAAGAATATACTTGCTGATTTTGTTATAGTAGAAACAAGAAAATGGACATCATAGAATAAATATATAATAATTTATGAATTATGTATCCATCAGTCAAACGTCACTGACTCAAACACACAACATCAAAATATAGGTAAGAAAATTTAAATTCCATCATATTTTTATATTTTGCTCATTTTCAGTCATACAAAAACTTAATTTATCACATATTTTTGAATTTTATTATAAAAGTATATTTTTTAAAGTAATTCAATTTATAAATTTTAGACATTAGAAATGTGGAGTCTAGGGCTCCAGTTTTACCCTGCCCCTGGTATAATAGTTGTTAAGAATGAAACCAAATGCTTTATTTGGAGTATCCAGATCAGAGCAGGTATTTGACATATTTTTTTTATTTTTAATGTTTTATTTATTTTTGAAAGAGACAGAGTGCAAGCGGAAGAGGGGCAGAGAGACAGGGAGACTCTCAGCTCGGAGTCTGACACAGGGCTTGAACTCATAGACTGCGAGATCATGACCTGAGCCCAAAGTAGGATGTTCAACAAACTGAACCACCTAGGCACCCCAACATATTTTTACTTAATAAATAAGTGAAAAGTCACATCTGACTTTATCAACATCCGCAGTTTCTCACTTGTAGTATATAGTTTCAGCCATTTATCTTTTCATGGTTAATATTTTCCATATTCACTACCAGTTCTTTTTTCCCACAATTAACCTAATCCAAACTTTCTAATTTTTAAAGAAAGATAATTTGTGTAGCTACAGTTACTAGGTTACATTATTTTCCCCTTTAAAGCTCTATACACATCATTTCTCTGCTTAGGAAACTTACTGTTTTACTGAAGTCTCTTACTAATTTACTCTTTACTGATTTTAGTTCTTTGGGGGATAATTTATTTTCTTTGCTTGGATACTCTCAGAATTCTTTCCTTATTTTTGAAATTTAAAATATTCAGACATGCTTCAAGGTAGATGCTCCTTTTATTCACTTGTCCTAAAAATATATTAAGGCTTTTAGTTTCCAGATCCAGAATCTTTTCCTTTTTATTTTTTTGCCCTAATGTTCTGGAAAGCTTTCTTCTGAAAAATGTTTGATTTTTGCCTCCATTTTCTTTTTTCTGTTTTCTTCTAAATATTTGTCAATGTATGTATGTATAATAATTTATTTGTGATGAAAGAGGTAATGCAAGTTATTTGAGGAATTAATCAGTTTATATCCTCACAAAATTTCATGCCAGGAATATTATATTTGTAGGTTAAAAAATAATATAGGGGGCACCTGAGTGGCTCAGTCGGTTAAGCCTCCAACTTTGGCTCAGGTCATGATCTCGTGGTTCGTGAGTTCAAGCCTCATGTCGGGCTCTGTGCTGACAGCTCAGAGTCTGGAACCTGCTTCAGATTCTGTGTCTCCATCTCTCTCTGCCCCTCCCCCATTTGCTCTCTCTCTCTCTCTCTCTCTCTCTCTCTCTCTCTCTCTCAAAACTAAATAGACATTTAAAAAATAAAAATAGGGGTGCCTGGGCGGCTCAGTCGGTTAAGTGTCTGACTTCAGCTTAGGTCATGATGTCACAGTTTGTGAGTTCAAGCTCCTCATTGAGCTCTGTGCTGGCAGCTCAGAGCCTGGAGCCTGCTTCAGATGCTGTGTTTCCCTCTCTCTTCCTTTCTTCCCTCATGCTCTTTCTCTGTCTCTCAAAAATGAATAAACATTTAAAAAATTAAAAATAAATAAAAATAAATAAAATAAAAGGAATCTGAATCTGAGTTTTATTTCATAATACAACATGGTTTTCTCTCTGAAATTTAGTATCAATCTTTAAAACCATGATTCACAGCAACAAAATAAATAGTAAACAGGCATGGTAGCCCATATTAAAAGTTTTGGTATCAAAAGAGGGAGAGATATAAATTCAACTCTGGAGAAGGCTATTTTCCTATGTTGTTAAAATTATCTTAATGTAGCTTTTAGTTATAAAGCTGCAAACATTATTTCAAAATGGCAGTGTTTGTAAAAATGTGGCACTGAGGAGCTAATCCATTCTTGGCAACATAAAGGAAGAAACAATTTTCTTTGCTGTCAGAGGTATGTCCCTGTAGATTATGTTCTGCCAGTTAAAAAAAAAATGTTTTTAAAAATTTTATATTTAGATTTTATTTGTCTGAAAATTATGCTTTTACTTGTGTAATATTCTGTGTGTAGGTATGTGGTTCTTAAGTAGTTACTTGGGTGGGGAGGTAAAAATTGAAGACTGTAGAAAGGATATTAGGCATGATCCTCACCTCACCTTGACAGAAGAATGGTAAATGAGAGTGGAATATTGATTTTGCAAGTTAAATCCCACTGGACTAGACATTTGCTGTTCTCCACATGTTGTCATTTTTTGCATACACTGTTGTCTTACTCAATCCCAACACTCTTTTCTCTTTACTGTGATTTCCTATTTCCCCCAACTAGAGATGGTCATGTGGCACATTTTGGGACAATAGGACACAAGTAGAGGTGTGCTGGGTAGGTCTTCTGGAGATGTGTTTGCTCTCCTAATAGAAGAAACAGAGGTCCCCATTCCCCACATCTTCCTGCTTTAAATGCAGGTATGTTTCTGCATCTGAGCCAGCTATCTAGCTATTATGAAAAAGCAACTAAAAAAATTACAGAAATGATGAGCTTGCCATTGTTGGGCCATTGACACATTAACAACATCCTCTTACTTCTTGATAATTATATTATATAAGAAATATAAAATTCCACTCTCATTCATGGACACTGGGATTTGTCTGCATGATAATGACTATAACTCTATCAAATATTCCAAGACACTGTATACTTTGCATAAAAGTTAAGACAAGAGTGTTAGATTTTATCCTGGAAAATATTCTGGAAAAGCTTTATTTGCATTTTTTTTCTCCAGACCTTACATCTGGAAACAAAAGACCAAATATCTTTGATGCATCCTCAGTGGTAAAAGAGTTGTTGGCTCTTCCACAAGTGCAGATAGAGAGACTCAGAAGGGTATTATCCTATAGGGGATGCTGAGAATGAGCCCATGTTCATTGAGCTCAGCCCCCTATAGTGGAGAATTTTCCTGAGTGCTCTCTTTCTCTTCCCTTATTCATCATCTCTGAAAATTTAGTAAAGTATTGCTGAATTTGAGTCTGGAGTCAATTGAATCATGAAGAGATAAGTAAACTATTTCTATTTAGAATGATTAAGTGGGGTGCAGTTGATTCCTTAGTCCACAGTGTTCACAGCAGATAATAGTGGTGTATACTTGAACAACAGTCTCATTAGGATTAGAGGAAATGATATGTGGGCTTTAAGGAGAATTCAGAGGAGAATGGTATATGGGACATTTTCCTGAGTACCTGTGATATAACTCTCAGAAGCAACAGAGGACACTGAGATATGCTCAGCACATCAAAGACCCTACATCATCATACATTGGGTGCTCAAGAAAATGCAATTAATACATAACATCAGGAGTTAGTAAGTCTAAAAAAATTGTTAGTAAGTCTAGGAAACAATTGAGTTACATGAGTTTATATTAATGTAAAATATTTTACTTGCAAAAACAAACAACATACTCTACTTTCTTTTTTTTTTTTAATTTTTGCATTCAATGTGATGCTGTGATTTCCAGTGTATTCATTCTGGGAAAAGAAAAAAAATTGCTTACTTGAAGGGTGTTGACATGGCCTACAAAGTCCAGCATCCAGAGAATTTCTTCTCTCTGTCTTGATTTTACTATGGTGAAACCAGAATCTCATAAATTGCAGATAATGAAACACTATAATTTTTCAAGTTTGTCAGAGCACTAACTGAAGAGAGATGTCCGGCATTATACAAATGGGGTGGTTTGACACACCATTGTTTGTGTGCTATAATAAACTAAAAATGACTCTGATTCACTGGTTAGTTTGATTTTTTTGTCTTAGGGATTTTTTATTAGTGATGAAGGTGGATTGATGGGTTTTACTCTATCATTGGTGCTTTAATTATCATCACACATAAAGAGTATCAGGTAACTCATAGTCTTGAAGTCCATGCCAGTGTATTCAACTATCCAACTTTATTTCATTGCCACAATTTTGTCAGGCACAATAAAAATATTCACATTCTTTCTTGTAGTTTTTGATAAAGAATGATCAAAAATGAAAGAAAATAAATTAATTGTTCATGTCATTAAAATAAACTGCCAGAGTCCAGCTCCAGCAGGTCCAGGGCTCCCTGAAGGATGGATGGTGTCGGTGAAAGGGGGAGTGAGAGAGCTTCGAGTTTCTTTCTGATCACCAGGCAGGCATCTCTGCTCTTCAGGCAGGCATCTCTGCTCTGACCGGAGAGTCAGCTTTATTTATTGAAAAAGTGTATGGGGTAGAAAACAGAAGTGGCAATTACTTTAGACACAATGACTTCTGATGACAAATTCTTTGGTATGTAAAAATTTCCCAGAACATTGATTGGTAAAAGACTCATGCATAACCTTTATTAATAGTGATTGATGTAGGTGATTTAGATGCTTATATGGGGAAGGAAGGTATCTTCAGCATTCAAATATAAGGCAATGTTTTTAGCATAGCAAAGGCAAGAGTTAGTTCTTTGTGAGCAGGGGTCAATAGCCTGTTTTCTCGAGGGAAAGAAAAACAGGTTTCTCAGGAAATGTAATATTTGCTCCTATAATCACAAAAAAAGAAACTCCTATAATAAGTTTTTTCACAAGGTATAATTCGCATATTTTTAGCATAAGAAGACAAGTCACTCTTGATGCCAGTCGGCAATGCGCCCTGGGGGTCAGTGCTCAACCAAAAATAATTGAGTGGGGGTAGACATAGGTTGCCATCTGATGGTGGGAGGCCTTGCAACCCACCTTACCTCACAAGGAGATTTTCTCCACTTCGTGAGTTCAGAAACAGCTTCCAGCAATAAACAATGAATGAATTCTCATACACAGTTCTTTACCATTTGTTTTGAAGAAATATTTTCTTCATTAAAGGATACTGACAATACATATAACACTGATTTTGAAAACTCTGACCATGATCTTTTCCAACAAAGCATATTTGTGTATTGTAAATCTGGTTTTAAAATTCCTTCTCTATTTCCTTATAAATATTCCTAGAAAAGATGTATATTCAAACAATTGCTTTTATGAAATCTATCACTTTATATCCTAATTGGCACCTTGAGATAAACAAGAGGCAAATCTTTGGAGAAGAGACATTCTAACGAATGATGAAGTCACTTGCAATGACTCTAAAGTTGGCCAGATGAGAGGCTGCGCAGACTAACATTTCTTCCATTTTGATTGTCATTCATTTGGTCCCTTGTGACCATTTGTCAATATATTTTTCCCAATTTATTCAAGTTACATTGATAAATTTAAGTGTTAAATTTTTAATACCTTTTATTTTCTAAGTACTATGCTTAACATTTCACCTGTTTTATCTTATTTAACACTGTCTCCCCCACATATATACAAAAACATAAAAAAAAAACAAAATAATGGTAACAACAACAGAACACTTAATGATCTAATTAGATGTCAGGAAATTTCTCATTTTCCACAAAGTGGTTAAGTAATGTTCCCAAATTTTATTGGCTGATGTGTTGCAGAGACAAGATTTGAAGCCCATAAATATAACTAACTCCAGAGAACCTTTCTGAACCTCTCATTTGTCCTTCAAGGGACTGAGTATAGGTTTATATTCATAGACAATATCCTTATAAATACGGCAATCAATGATCAGTAATGCTGTAAAAGCCCTACAATCTTCTTCTAACTATTCCAAAGCCCTATTTTCTTCTTCTAACTGTTGGATGGAAACCTTGGGAGCTTCCTTGGGTGAAATCTGAAACTGGCCCCTAGACAAGGAGGGCAAGGGGAGACCGAAGAAAGAGGCAGACCACTCCAGGTTAGTATGTGGCAGATTTAATAAGAGAATTTAAATATTCAAGGATTCTCTTGAATGTCTGCAAGATGACTAAATTTCCCCACATGCCCACTAGCATCTTAAAAGTTTATAAAGAATCCTTAACTGAGTTTACTCACATATGCCAAAAACAACACACTGCTCTCTAGGCTGCATCCTTAATATTAGTTTCCACTGTGGGAATGGTGGGCAGAATGTACATTTCCATGGACAGAGAAGGGGGTGAGAAGCATCCCATTGCCTGGGTCTAGTTTGTGGGTCAACTGGAGGTCACATCTCCTCTATGACCTCCAACGTAAGGCATAGATCAAATTGTAACTATCAACATATTGTAAAATACATTGCTTACATCATAAGTAGAACATATTATTTAAGTATGACAATTGATAGAATATTTTACATTGGCCTCATTTTTTTTCAACCTAATATTTAATTGACTCTTTATCCTCATCTCCTATAATTTTGAGTTTTATTTTCTAAGGTACTTCTTTTTAAAAAAAATTTTCTTAATGCTTATTTATTTTTGAGAGAGAGAGAGAGAGAGAGAGAGAGAGAGAGCATGAGCATGAGCAGGGGAGGGGCAGAGAGGGAGGGAGACAGAATCAGAATCTGAATCTTAGGCTCCAGGCTCTGAGCTGTCAGCAGATCCCTACGTGGTGCTTGAAGCCACAAGCCATGAGATCATGACCTGAGCTGAAGTTTGACACTTAACCAAGCCACCAGGCAGCCCCTCTAAGGTACTTCTTAAAGAGAATTTGGAGGAAGCTTCTGGCAACATGCTTACATTTTTGTTTTCTTTTGTTTTTGCCTGTTTGGTTTTTGTTCCTTGCCCAAAGTGTTGTGTAGTTTTAAATTGAACACAATCTAGTAGTTTTCTTTAATTATTTGCATGATTAATTTTTGATCATATCATTCAATTATCAAAAAAGAAAAAAGTGTTTAGGCCCATTTTTTTTCCCACAACAATACAGACTATATTTTAAGGAAGCCTCTAAAAACTATCTGTGCTTTCATAGACTGACTACTGCAGCTTACTTCTAATTGACCAGTTGTGATATTGTTTTCATTGTGAACAATGTCATAAACTTTAATAACCACCAATGATTTGGGATTATTACAAATATCCCTCATTATCTTGAGCATTTTCATCAGATTGCAGGCTAACAGCTCAAATTTCTGTTTTTAATAATTCATCCACTTTCTCAATTGAAAATATAATTTTAAAAAACTAACACTTAAAAATCATAGAAGTAGAATGTCATTTACTGGGCTAATTATTAGCTGTCTACCATCAATTCCCTGTTCCTCAGTGAAGCCTAATTTCCTTAAGGGACAATACACACCCACCTCCCACTAGCAAATTTGATGCTCATGATAACTCCCTCTTCCTCTTCTTCACTCACCATCCTATCTAGTAAACCCATGAGCTGAGCTTGGAATCAGTCAGCAAAAGGACAAACATCTCAAGAATTTAAACTGACATCCTTAGCCAGCTTCTAAGAATCTCTACAAACTTACCTCATAGTTTCTCTATAAATATATCTCCAATAAAAGTTCTGACATAATCTTCATGTATGCTAACACAATTCACTCTTTTTTTAACCTCCAAAAGTGTACCCTGATTTTTCACTCTCATGATACTCTACGGTATCTTTGAACTTCTATAGCACTTACATTTGTAGCTTTGAGCATTAAATTATATACTATAGATTAGTGCCCTTGGGCACTAGATAATACTCTCTTTTGTAATGTTACAAAGGCATTTTCTGAGGCCACATTGGTCGATGAATTTATAGAGACAAAGGCCTCTTTCAGCAACCAGGATATTGTGACTGATATAAAATAACTGTTCAAATTGTTAACTTGAATATTACAGTGTTTTTAATCATTTCTGAAAATCTGTAGAGAGATATTTTAATTACTTAATTTTTATAACTAATACCTTTTGAAGTTCAATATACCCAGTTTTTCTGGCCCATAACAAAGGTGATAAAACAAGTTTGAATCCTGTACATAGTGCATTTAAGTCAAAGTTAGTCTTAGTTTCTTAACCTGAAAATGTACAAATATCTAAGTCAATTCATGAACAATACTCATTTTATGTGACAAGAAGGTAATGTCATTAGACTCAAAAGAAAAGTTAAGATTATTTTGTAGTTTTTTGATTCAATGAAATCAAGACTTGGAGTTTGTGGCATCTATGTCTATGCCACACACACACACACACACACACACACACACACACACATGCATATGTGAAAGGAATGACAGTAATGTTAAAAGTGATGGGAAAAAATAGGAGTAAGTTGTTATTCTACTGCCTGTGATGTGGTATAGTCTTACTCGAAAGAGAACCTAGATTAATTGTAAATGTATATCACAAACCCCACACAAAATGCCATAGACAATTTGAATAAGCCTATATCTACAAGAGAAAATGAGGCAATAATTAACACAAAATAGAAAGCACTGAGCCCAGAAGATGTGTTCACTGGTGAAATTCTACCAAAGATTTACGAAAAAAAAAATTGTACCAATTCTCTACAATTTCTTCTAGAAGATGGAATACTTGATAACTTATTCTACGAAACCAACATTAACATAATAATAAAACCAGAAAAAGGTATTACAAGAAAAGAAAACTATGGATCACCACTGCTCATGACATAGATAAAACAATTCTCTGGGTGCCTAGGTGGCTCAGTCGGTTAAGCATCCAACTTTGGCTCAGGTCATGATCTTGCGGTTCATGAGTTTGAGTTGTGCATTGGGCTCTGTGTTGACAGCTCAGAGCCTGGAGCCTGCTTCAGATTCTGTGTCTCCCCTGCTCATGCTCTCTCTCTCTCAAAAATAAATAAACAGTAAAAAAAATTCTCAACAAAATATTAGTAAATTGAATCTGACAATGTATAACGTAATTATACACTATAACCAAACGAGATTTATCTCATATATATAAGCTGGTTCAACATTTGAAACTCAATTAATGTAATCCATCACATCAACATATAAAGAAGAGAAATGACATGATCATATCAAAAGATGAAGAGAAAGTATTTCACAAAATCCAATAGCCATTCATGATAAAAATTCTGAGCAAACTAGGAATACAGGGGAACTTCCTCAACTTAACAAAGAACAGCTACAAAACACGTATAGCTGACATCATGTGTAATGGTAAGAAACTTGAACTTTTATTGCCAAGATCAGAACAAAGCAAGAATGCCCCCGTCTTACCACAGCTTTTCAATATTGTACTGGAAGTTCTAGCTTATGCAATAAGAAAAGGAAATATAAGGTAAACAGACTGGAAAGAAAGAGTTGCAAATTAAAACAACAAGGAGATACCGCTATACACTTACTAGAAAGGCCAAAATCCAGAGCATGGACGACACCAAATCGTGGTGAGGATGTGGAGCAACAGGAACTCTCATTCATTGCTGATGGGACTGCAAATGGTACAGCCACTTTGGAAGACAGTTTGGTAGTTTCTTAAAAAAAAAAAAAAAAAGCTAAATGTACCCTTACCATATGATCCAGCAATTACATTCCTTGATATTTACCCAAAAGAGTTGAAAACTTATGTCCACATAAAACTTATACATGAATGTTTATAGCAGCTTTATTCATAATCGCCAAAACATAGAAGTAACCCAGATGGAATGGATAAATAAACTGTGGTATATCTAAATAATCTAGTAGTATTTAACACCTAAAAGAAAGAGGCTATCAAGCTATGAAAAGATGTAGAGGAAACTTAAATGCATATTACGATGTGAAAGAATCTGAAAAGGCTATATTCTGCATAAGCTTAACTATGGTACCTCTGAAAAAGACAAAACTATGGAGACAGTAAAAAGATCAGTGGTTTATAGGGGTTGAAGAGAGGGATGAATAGATAGAATACAGGCAGTTTTTAGGGCAGTGAAACTATTCTGTGTGACATCATACATATCATACATTTGTCAATATTTATAGACTGTACAACATCAAGAGTGAAGCCTATGTAAACTACGGACTTTAGGTGGTAATAATGTGTCAGCATAGATTCATTATTTGTTTTTTTAAGTTTATTTATTTATTTCGAGAAAGGGAACACAAATGAGTTGGGGGGAAAGAGAGAGGAAGAGAGAGGGAATCCCAATGTGGGGCTCAAACCCACACACTGTGAGATCATGACCTGAGCCAAAGTCAGACACTGAACTGACTGAGCCACGCAAGTGTCCCACATAGGTTCATCAATTTTAATCAAGCACCACTCTGTAGTGGAGGTGGTTTGGGGACTGGTGGTATATAGGAAGCCTCTGCACATTCCACTCCAATTTGCTGTGAACCTAAAACTGCTCTAAAAAATAAAGTCTGTTAAAAAGTAGTCTTTTCATAAAAACTACAATGATATATTACCTCACACCTGTCAGACTGGCTAAAATCAACAACACAAGAAACAACAGGTGTTGGCAAGAACGTGGAGAAAGGGGAACCCCTCTTGCATTGTTGATGGGAATGCAAACTAGTGCAGCCACTCTGGAAAACAGTTGGAGGTTCCTCAAAAAATTAAAAATAGAACCACCTTACAATTCAGCAATAACACTATTGGGTATTTACTCAAAGAATACAACAACACTAATTCAAAGGGATACATGAACCCCTATGTTTATAGCAGCATTATTTACAATAGCTAGGCTATTATATATATCCCAACTATCTATCAATAGATGTTATATATAATAATATATACATTATATACGTATATATCCCAACTATCAATAGATATTATATATATCCCAACTATCTATCAATAGATGTTATATATAATGATATATACATTATATACGTATATATCCCAACTATCAATAGATATTATATATATCCCAACTATCTATCAATAGATGTTATATATAATGATATATATATTATATACGTATATATCCCAACTATCAATAGGTATTATATATATCCCAACTATCAATAGATGTTATATATAATGATACATATATTATATACATATATATCCCAACTATCAATAGATATTATATATATCCCAACTATCTATCAAT
>CM053571.1:28090973-28190325 GCA_028646485.1 Cryptoprocta ferox
TATATATCCCAACTATCTATCAATAGATGTTATATATAATGATATATATATTATATACATATATATCCCAACTATCAATAGGTATTATATATATCCCAACTATCTATCAATAGATGTTATATATAATGATATATATATTATATACGTATATATCCCAACTATCAATAGGTATTATATATATCCCAACTATCAATAGATGTTATATATAATGATACATATATTATATACATATATATCCCAACTATCAATAGATATTATATATATCCCAACTATCTATCAATAGATGAATAATAAAGAAGATGTGGTATGTGGATAATGGAATATTACTCAGCCATAAAACAGAATGAAATCTTGTCATTCGCAACAACACGGATGAAGCTAGAGAGTAGAATGCTTAACAAAATAAGTCAGAGAAAGAGAAATACACATGATTTTACTCACATATGGAATTTAAGAAGTGAAACAAATGAGCAAAAGGAAGAGAGAGAGAGAGAGAGAGAGAAAGAGAGAGAGAAATCAAGAAATAGACTCTTAATTATAGAGAACAAACTGATGGTTACCAGAAAGGAGGTGGGTAGGGGATGGGTTAAATAGGTGATAGGGATTAAGGAGTGTGCTTATTGCGATGAGCACTGGGTGATGTATGGAAGTGTTGAATTACTATATGGTACACAAGAAACTAATATAATACTGTATGTTAACTAACTGAAATTTACATAAAAACCTGAAAAGACAAAAAAAAGACAAAAAAATTAAAAATAAAAAAATAGTGGATTTCAAGTGTTCTTTTTATTTTGTCTCATGCTTCTTTTCCTCAGGACTACCTTATTAAGGAGTTTTTATTTATAAATATTTAAAAATATATAATAAATGAACATATACTATATATGCTATGGTGATGTATTAGCAAATAAACTTGAGATGATTTTACGGTCTGAATTAGTCTTTTCAATTGATTTAATGTTGTTTCTCAATTAACAGAATCCATTAATAGGTGGTTATGAATATGCTCCCAAGGATGTTTATTTTAGGTTTATTAGTTACTTGGGGACTTAAAATTTTCCTAGGCTATAAACTTTCTTTTTCTACTCTTTTTCTTTTCTTTCTCTCTTTCTTTTCTTTTCTTTTTTTTTTTAGAATTAGATAATGTGTAGAAATAGATTGTTTCAGTGGTATACCCTCAGGATGTTGAAAGAACACATATGTGGCCATTGAAATGAAAACTAAATGAAAATGGAACTCAAAAGGTTTAGGTTCATTTCTTAGTTGTGATTTTCACAACTTGGGAAGTTGTGAAAACTTGGGAAAGTGCTTAATTTCCTTAGATTCAATTTCCTCATCTCTATAACAGAAATAAGAAGATTCATCGTATATCCTTACTATGGTAATCACTGTGAGAGCAGGTGAGGTGAGATAGAGGGGAGCCAAGCCCAGTGACTGATAAACAGGAAGTATTCCAAAATCATTAGCATACATTGAGCTCTTAATATATGGCAGGCACTACTAAATACTTTGTGAATTTTAACCATAACACCAACATGATAAAGACATTTTATCCCCATTTTATGAATAAGAAAATGGAAATGTGAAAAATTCAAACAATTTTCCCAAAAAATCAAACAATTGATTGCTAGAAATCAACATGGTGCTCAAAGTCATATCAGTCTGATTAACTAGCATCCAGACCTTCTTGGGATATCCTGGCATTGATTGAAGGATGGGAATTCATTTATATTGACAAACAGTAAAATATTATTATTTACTATTCTCCATTAGAGTCTGACATAACAGAAATGCAGTGAAAATCAAAATGGAATGGTACAGGGATGTGCTGTGAATATGAGGTGAATAGCAACAGAAATAGCAAAAAAAAAAAAAAAAATTTATCTAGTCAGGGGAGAAGAAATGTGGATGGAAACCATGGAGGTTCTGTCCATAGCTTCTTTTTTATTTTTCTGTATTTTTTCCCTTAACATGCATTAAAGAATGAGAAAGAGCCAAAAAACATTAACGTTTCTAAGCAGAAATTACTGAGGAAAGTGGTTGCCTAGCAGCAAAAATATACTGTTTTGACATTATAGTGAGGGTTGGATGAAACCTTAAAATAGTTCATTTTAAAAGCTTATGGTTGCTTTGGAAATGTAAGGACATCTGGTCTTTTTGTAGAAGTTTTTGTAAGAGGCTTTGTATTAGTTTTATATGCTGTGTAACAAATTACCAAAAACTTAGCATTAAAAAAAAACACTTTATTATTTCACAGTGTCTGTAGGTCAGAAGTCTGGGCACAGCTTAATGTGCTCCTTGGCTCAGGGCCTCTCAAGGTCTCAGCTGGGCTGCGCTCATATCAGGGGGCTGGACTAGGAAGGGTCAGGTTCCATACTGCCTCAGGTTGGGCCCAGCTCATTACTTTGAGACTGGAAAATTCCTGGAGGCTTACTTCTTCAAAACCACAAACAGAGAAAGTCTCTCCCATTTGGAGTCTCTGCCTTCAAGGCAAGTCTGGGCCTGCTTTTATAGGACTCACCTGATTAGGTGAGGCCCACTTAGGATAATCTCTTTCATTACTCAAAGACAACCAGTTAAAGACCGTAATTATAGTTGAAAAAACTCCTTCACCTGTGCAGTATAACTTAATTACAGAAGTGATATCCAATTAACATGGCATATTCTATTGGTTAAAAGCACATCACAGTTTCTACCAACATTCCAGGAGCAGAAACTAGGTTACAAAAATCATGGGGACCACCCTATTGTATGTCCACTACAGGCACAATCTGCTAGTTCTAGTTTTATTTTCCTTATCACCACTGAGACAGAGATATAAAAGAGCAAGACTAAAACTGTTTCACATGGATCAGCATTCTTTTACTAGACAAACTGTCTTATAGTTACTTTTAAAAAAAAAAAACAACTATTCATGAATTGCATAAAAATAATTCCTTCATTCTTAAAGTACAGCTCTTAGTGAATTATCCACGATATATGTAAATAGGAAATAAGCAATAATTCTTAAAAAGGGGGGAAAAACAGATGTATGGAACTTTCTAATACCACAAATAAAGTAAAGCTATTTTACTTATTTTAACATATTTTACCTCTAATCAGTCCATGTTATTAAAAAGAGCTTATTGGATTTTCCAGTGTTTTATGTGTCAGAGTCTGAAAGGAAAATTAATGCATGAGTATAAACTAAAGGTACACTTTTAAAACAACAAATATATCAACTTTGACAGTGATCTAAATTACTTTCAAGTGACAGTGTATTGATCTTAACAAAATAACTTTATGCTAATGTCCAGATAAATGTTTTTCATATTACATTAATTTTTGGACACAAATTATTCTAATGAGTTTGGGATTTTGCATTTATTTCTTGAGCAGAATCAATTTATAATTCTGTGTATTTTTTCCCTATAGATGAATCTTAAATACTTTGGTAAATGAGGTTCATTTGAATAGATACGAATGTCAAAAATAATTTTCCCTCTAGTTTTAAATAGGGTAAAATGCACTTAAGAAAAAATAATCACAGAATCTGGTTGAATCAGTATAATTGCTTTACTTCAATTTGTTTTTGATTTACCTTTCTAGATATCTTGGCTCCATTTAAAAACTGAATAATGAAAAGTTTAATTAGACTTTAAATTTTTCACGAATCACTTCAATTGATTTTTTAAAAAGTCATCTAACTCAGATAACTTATATTTATTAAAATCCTAATGTATGTTGATTATAGAAATGTACTACCTATAGCTTTCTGAGATTACTGTTATTTTATAAATAGATAAAATGAGCTGAATTCTCATTCCCTATGGGAAGTCAATATCATTTTCAACATTTTGAGGCTAAGCAAGGGTGGGTCTTACTTTTTCTTGTTTTTTACTTGTTACCTCTTCTGCTGATTTGCAACTTCACTGCTCAGCGCTCATCCTCTGGCTCTCTCACTTTTAAAATTTTTATTTGTATATTTATCAAAGTTAGTTATGCATATAGTTCATTGAGGCAAAGAATTTTATAAGATATTTATATTAAATATAGTAACTTTTATACGCTCAAATCCAATGATCTCTCTCCCATGAGAGAACTTCCTGCTTATACTTTAGGTACTTATCTATATATCAGTTGAAGGCATCAGTCCAAGGCAAAAAGCACCACTGTATTCCAACAAGCAGGAATTCTGAGGGCAGATTATAAGCATAAATTAAGAAGTGGTTGGTAAGGAAAGTGTAATTCTTCCATTTAAAATCCAACTTGTTATATTTATATATGTTCTCACTACCTACTGACCAGAACTCTATTATAGAATGGTTGCTTACATTCTAGTCATTTTTATCACCTTCCCATTTAGACGAGGAGGTCCTTACATGCCCTTAATATTCACATTTAAGGCTGTATTTTCTAAGAGAATATCTGCTATAAAGTAAGTTCCTAAAATAGACTTAACTGAATCAAATTTTAGCAATTTTGGGATGTCTACGTTGCATGTGTTGTATGCTAACTTGCTGTTGTACTAGATTTTTTTGGGACCTATGATTCTCTAGGTTTCAAGTGTCATAAAGCACCTCCTGGAGAGTCACCACACTCAAGTACCTTCCCTATCTTCTCGCTAGAACCCTAGCATCCTAAAGATACCTCTTAAGTTCATACACTGCAAAGGGAAATATATAAAATAAAACAATGATCATCCTTGTCTTATGAAATCCCTTAGCAGCAGCATAAAACTGAGAGAAAGACCTATCACCCAAGAAGAGAAGGGTAATCGAGGAAAACTAGCGATGTTGCCATGCTTCCCTACAAGTATTTTAATGCCAAGTTTAAGGTATCATAGAATCTCTGGCAACCTGTAGTCTGTTTTACCACTGGTAATTTTAGGACAGACATCCAGACAGAACTCTAGTCTACCTTTAATGTTTTGCACAGAATAGTCTTAAAGTAACCCATTATGCATTCTAAAATATAGACAATAACAGTTGTAAGAAAGAATATCTACCATGTGCAAAACACTGTTCTAACATTTTAATTATTTCTAACCCATTTAAACACTGACACAGAGAATATATTAGGACTGGCTACAAGTAACAGAAGGCAACTTGATCTAGGTTAAGAAAAATGGGGGGTTATTATAAGGATACAGGAGTGGATAATAGAGCCCAGCGATAGACATATAAGCAGAACTAGGAAAAATTGAAAGCAGGAACTTGACATTTGCCAGAAATGTTATGTTTCTTCTTTTATCTCGTTTCCCCCTATACACTGCCTGGGTTTTAGTCACAAGCCCAGGCAACACTAAGGACTTGGGGTGTTGGTGCAGGTCAGCTTAGAAATTCTCTAGTGTAAGCTGACAATGGCATATATTAGAATAATATAAAACCTTATTGGCCTCAATATCCAAACAAAAGCAAAGAAAATAATTTATGGTATAGAAATATCAGTATAGGAGATCATCAGTATTGTAATTTAGAGCGCTGTTCAATAATTAGCGCAACTTCAGAGAGAAGCATTTATTACTGTTATTATTATACCCAATATGGTTGTAGATGTTCAGCCAAACCCAATCATGTTTTTTTTCTTTTCCCCTGGCAGTAAAAAATAATAGATTGTAGCCATTGTAAAATTAGTCTAGATTTTGCATTTAATTTGTCCCCTGAAGGCCTAAATGGAAAAAGAAATGGCCATTTTCAATACCATTTCTTGAGTTTGTGATATTTTGCTCTTTCTAATTTGCAGAACAATCATAGTTATTGCATCTCTTATAATTCCATTTATGTTGGAGCACCGAGAATCCTCTGGGCAATGTTGTTTGTAATTTGAAAACTATATTGTACTACGTTAGAGACTATTTTAAACTGTATTAATTATAAAAATCAAACAATATACCACTTCATGAAGTCAAATCAAAATACTGTAGAATATCATTCTGGGGACAATATGTGTTTTGAAAAAATAATATATGGATAAATTAAAGAATGTACTTTTCAAAAGTTTTGAAAGATTTTAGAGTTGATATTTGGAGAACACATAAACTTAATGTGAAAGCCATATTTTATTGCCCTGTTTGCAACTTATAAAAAGTACTTGTAATTAATAAAAATATACATTCTAAAGTAATCCTAATATAAATGAATTTAGGATTGGTCAATAAAATATTTTGACTACTTTCATCATGGCATGTATCAATATGTATTGATATTTTTATTGGACAAATTAAATTTGATCATTCTTTAACTGAACAATAATTTCTTAAATACCTTCTATGTGTCTCATGTAATAAAAAGTTAAACAGATGTGATATAAATTTTCTTCACAATGTATCCAGTGAAGTCAGAAAAATAAATAACTGTCTTTAAAATACATATATAACAAGAACTTTAGGAGAGATTTTGAATAAAAACTTTGGATACAGAAGGGAACAATGTTTTCTCACTGAAGCACATTACCGAAAACTAGGTTTTTGTTTTTTAAGTATCCATTTTACATATGAGAAAACTGTACTTCTGACTGCACAAAGAATCCATCTTCTAAGAGTCAATCATATAGATACAGAGTCTGAAATTAAAACCCAAGTCATCTGATTTTTACTTCATTGTTCCTGTGATTTGCTGTCCTAAAAAAACTCTTCCATGAGGAAATACCAGAAGCAGAACATTAAGGGGTGAGAAGTATTTGTACTGTGAACAAAGAGGGGCTATGGAGAAGACAATGGCAGAATGAGGAGCATGTGGGGATAAATGAAGGGTTGAGCGTGGCTAAAATGTAGGATGTTAAGGTAGAAGTGAGGAGGGCAGAAGATGTTTAAATTATAATTGGCCCTTAAATCATTCCAAGTACGAGCTTCATGCTGAATTGTGGGTAAGACAAGAAAAAATATTGAACATATACATCTGTTAAGAAAATGATTTCGGCATCATAAGAAGTAATCAATGGATAAGGAAGAAATGAGAGCCAGAGATCAGATAAGCCAGCTCTTGTTTTGAGTCCCGATTAGAAATAAAGTAACCTGGAAGGCAGGGGATGGATGGGTTAAAGAGATAATGAAGATTAAATCAACCCACTGGGTCAGTGAGGGAAGAGATAAAATGGCAGGTGAAAAGGAAAGGATGAAATGAATAACTAGTTTTGTTTATTTGTAAACTATTAAGTTGATAGATTTATTTTATACTACATCCATCCAGCATTTATCTATGCCTGGTATTAAAAAAACAAGAATATTATAATTTTAAATGTTAGAAAATGATTTACCATAGCTTTATAAGGTAAAGAATGCACCAACTACTTCAGGTTGTTTTTGTACAAAATATTGTTTTCATTTACTCTTTTACTGCTTCATCCCCCCTTCCAAATTTGGGGGGGCATTTATTTATATTAAGCTGTATGGTAGGCACTGTGTGTTCAATGGTAAGCATAGTAGACATAATGGTTGTTTTCAGAAGCTTAGTTTAGTGAGTGAAACGGATTTCATTCAAGGAATTACATAAGGAAAGAAGTAAATGCTAGGAAAAAGGAGGAGATGGTTCTATAAGATATTTTTTAGAGAAAGTTAAGCTGGTCGGGTAAGAGTAAACCTTCAGAACAGTTCATGACGAAAAATGTGAAGATGATAAGCGTTTCCTTAGGTGAAGCAAGGGGAAGAGAGCACCTCGGGCAAAAATATGTCTTCTGTTCACTTTTAATGGTTGTACGATACCATTGCAGTGGTGAACTGAGACTCCTGTTAGTTACTACATGTTCCCTATGCTTAGTTACATCTGGCATATCCCTGAAAATATGTTAGGCATTTGACTTGAATTTACCAATAATTAACAGTGAAAAATAAAAGGAATAAGTACAAAATAAATAAAACTAAATAATTTATAGTTACTTTTTTAAAAGCCGTGTTTAAAATACAAACGTGTGCATGTGTACACACACACACACACACACACACACACACACACACACACAGACTATGCCAGAACAATGAGGATATAAATATGGATATTAATTTTCAAATTATATTTTTATTGTATTTTTACATAGTACACATTATATTTTTCATCTTAAACTATAATAAAGGTTAATCATGTGTTAAACATGTACTTTTTTATATGTCATTGTAAGTGTGATTAATCAGATGTAGTCCTTTTGGAAACTGGGACAAAATTATGAATTTGAAAATGGCAGTTATTTTTTCCCTCATTTCTTAAGTAAAGTTTTAATTCAATGAAACCAATTGTGCTAAAATCATTTTTTTAATGTAAAGCATGAATCATCTGGTAAAGTAAATTTCAAAATTGACTTGAAAAGCTTTTTCCAGATAGAATAAAAGTGAGAAAGGGAAAATGCACAGTATTCTTTCTTGCTTTTAAACAGACCTACTCAGATGGAGCCATCAAATTTCACAGCTGAAAGAAAGCAGTGATCATGTGATCAAATCTCCACATCTTACCAATAAGTAGTCTTTCCATGTTTAAACATCTGCTCCCTTCCAGCCCCCAATTCTTTTATAGACTTTAGTCTCTATCAAAGGACTAATGAATGATGTGAAAGGAACTCATGTTTACCTTTTATTTTGAAGAAATATGTTATTATTGTTATAACATTCGAAACATCTGAAAACTCTAATAGGATGGGAAGGATGTCCCAGTAACCTGAAACCACCCTCCCATTTTATACTTCTAGTTTCCTTTTTAGTCAAGACAGTGAGAGAGGGAAAACAGAGATCACTGTCCAAAAGTTTTCACTTCTTTCGTATCAGAAGATGAAAATCAACCCCTGAAGCCAAAGACAGACTCAGATGGGTGGGACAGACAAGATAAGAGTTGAAGAAAGTGGCCAGATCATCTTATTTTGATGTTTGGTTAATAAAATTCCCTATTTCACAACTCTGTACTCACTATAAATCAAGCTTAATAATGGTTCTTTATTAAAATCTGAACTTCTGATATGGACTTCAGATGCCTTCACCAATTCTTTTCTCGATGTAGTGGCATTATTCTCTTTTCTCACTTGAATCTGATTGTCCAGCAGCTCAGGCCCCCTGCTGCCTGGAGGATGCAGAAAAAAAATACACATGGAGCTCACAATTTCCCTAACTTCCTTCAAAAAATAATAATAATTTCCTTAATTTAGTGAGACACTTGGCATCTAACATAAAACAGTCTGTGTGTAGTTAATATTAATTACTTGACTCCTTAATGATATTCATCTAAACTTACATATTTAAAAGGAACAAGGCTACAGGCATTATATTATTTTTTTGTTTCTTTTGCCGACCCAGAATTAATTCTTAATATTCCTTCTCCCAAATCTCCAGTTTTGTCCAGATATCTACTCTTCATGAACTGACCATGAGATTTAGAGAAAGACTACTTCATTGGCAACCAAAGTAAAAGTCCTACTGGTCTAAAGGCAATCATCCTATTCCTCTTGCCAGCTCTTGGTTCACTAAAGAACATGCTACCCAATTTTCACCGATGTGATTTGAGGAAAAATTTCCTGGAGTTCAGAGAATATTTAGACAAATTTTCCTCTCTGCTAAAAGAGATGCATAACAAGTGATGGAATCTCTTTTTTTCTGGGCATTATAGTAGAAGAAACTTCTGTATCTATCTTGCTACCAGCCTAAAGAAGAAAGACAGCAGATCTGAGAGATAGAAAGAAGCCACATGGGGGCTCCTGGGTAGCTCAGTTTGTTAAGCATCCTACTTGGGCGTAGGTCATGATCTCACAGTTCCTGAGAGCAAGCCCCACCTTGGGCTCTCTGCTCAATGCAGAGCCTGCTTTGTATCCTCTGTTCCCCTCCTCTCTCCGCCCCTCCCCAACTCGAGCATGTTTGCTCTCCTTCAAAAATTAATAAACATTAAAAAAAAAGAAAGAAACCACATATTTTACATCATCATCAAATTTCTCAGTTAAACAACCTATACCCCGCCTTATCTCTGGGTTTCTATTATGTGAGATAATATATTCCCTATTCATTAAGCAAGTTTCAGTTTTCATTTCTTGAAGCAGAGATTATCCTAAGTGATACAGATGGGATAATTATTATTTAGCTAGAGTTAAAGAATTTTACTTAAAATATTCTATGTTAGTTCTAACATTCTCAGAATATTACTTTGTATGAGGAAATAAATTTTCATTAATATCACTTATATAGTGTATTACAATCTTAAGAAAAATATAGTGTAGGACTGCATCCTACTTGGTGCACTGATTCACCTGCCCATGTACTTGGTGTTTGGCAAAAAACATAATGCAGAAAGTAACATATTCAAAGGCTAGCTGCATTACTTGGGGAAGAAACAGCTGTTTTCAAAGTTCTTTTGCAACAACATTTTGATGACCTATGAAGTAGAAACATGTGGATTAAATTTCCCACAAATCAGTGTTTAAAATAATGCAAATAATTAGAAAATATTTTTACCAAAAAAGAGATACTCCCCAAAACCTCTGAAGATATCCTCAACTTTTTTTTCAAAGTTCAATCAGTTCACTATAAAAATTTTAAAGAGTTAAAAGTAGCTAAATCATGGTCACAAATGTGTATGAAAAATCTTGGGAAGTCATACCAAAATATAGAATGGAGCCGGGTAAAAAGTAATACTTCTTCTCATACTCAGAATCAAAAGTAAGCAAACTTATGATCACCTCTGACTCATAAGTTGGGAATGTAACTTTTTGAAATGTTTATACGAAAAGAAAGACTAATTGTTTTAAGTTTTAAATGTTAGAGTACATGCCTTCTTTCTCTTTTGGAACACATTCCATCAGAACAATAGCTAGAGATAATCTGCTGCTCTCAGGATATCCTCCCTGTGTGAGCTGGCATTTTGCAGCTCATAACCCATACACAAAAGTATAAACAAGATGAAATATAGCCATCCTTAGCACTGCCAAAAAGATGTGTTTCTCTCTTTTTTGTTACTATAATTTTCAACTTTTTCATTAAAATTTTGTTGTACCTCTTTCTTTTCTTGAAGACATACTTGAAATCACTTACCCCTAGGTTTCTTACTTAGGATTAAAAAAAACTTGATTTTTTAAAAGTGTGAATAATTCAAAGAGATTAGGATTTTGCTTCTCAATTTATTATCATTCAACTTTAATGTGTTAAGCACTTACATGGCAGGTACTGTACTCAGTGCAAAATGCATGATGATGAGAGGATAGCACTGTTACTGCCCTCTCTGTATGTTCTGTCTTTGGCAAAGGTAGAAAGTTAAATAATAACCCCCAATGTGTCTAGGGCTATAATATGGGAGTACAAGACCTAATGGAATCAGAACACAAGCATCAAGCTAGTCTGAAAGGATCAAAGAAGACTTCCTAAAGTAAATGATCTTTAAGTCACGTTTTCAAATTGGAACCTGTAAAAATCAGTTTAGCAAATCAAGAAGAGTAGAAGAGAATAGAAACTAGAGATGCACTGTACATAAAGTGTATGAGTATGAGGGCACCTGGTGGCTCAGTCAGTTGAGCATCTAACTCTTGATTTTGGCTCAGATCACGATTCCAGGCTTGTGGGATCAAGCCCCATGTCATCTCCATGTTGAGCGTGGAGCCTGCTTGAGAGTCTCTCTCTCTCTCTCTCTCTCTCTCTCTCTCTCTCTGCCCTTCTCCCCCACTTGAAATCTCTATATATAAAAATTTTTTTTTAAAAAGTGTGAGTATTGTTACATGAAACATCTTTTTTTCAGTTGTATTTGTGTGTGAGAGAGATCAGGGTTTTAAAGTAAAAAAAAAAAAAATATATATATATATATAAGATATTTATAAAAGATATATATTTAAGATATGTACACAAGATATATATAAAGTATATATATATATATGTGTATATATATATAAGGGATGAATAGAAATTAGGTAATCAAAAATAAGAAGACTTTTTCTGTCAGGATATGAGTTTTTCTGGCAGATAAAAGTATGTGCAAATGCCCAGAAGAATAAAAGTTTGCGTAATTCTAAAAGATGCAAGGAGTTCAGAAATGCTGGAAGAGTTGAGTGGAACAGCAGTACATGAGGGAAGGGGGTTGGTGGCTGAATTCAGGGTGGAAAGGGACTATAAAGCTTCATCTTATAAGCCATGCCATGAAGTTTGGGTATTATTTTCAGCGCAGCTAACTGTTAAATGGTTTTAAGTAGGAGAATACGATCATGGTTGCATATTAGAGAATAGTTCTGACTATGTTTTACAAATGGGAGAGGAAAATCAATATGGGAGGTTTGAGGTTTGCAGTAACTCAGATGGTCTGCTCAAGCAGAGTGATTTGGAGGCTACAGACAAGTGGATGGATGTAACTGCCTGGTGGAAAAGAATAGCAGTAAGATGGATGTTTGGCATTGGGAAGGAAGGGTAAGGGAAGAACCTGCAATGCCTGTCAAAAGGCAGGAGTGCTAACTCTAACTGCCACGGTAAACAGTAGAAAAGAAACAGGTTTGGTGGATAAGGTGAACAAACATGTTTGGGTTGGGACATGTTGATTGCTAAATCTGCTCATCCTCCAGGAAAGAGTAAAAAGACTTCAAAAGGTTTTTGCTAAGTGTCAATTCCTGGTGCAGCATTCTGGAAGGTGTGCTAAGTGAGGAGCTCCATTTTCCAACTTCTACACATTTCAATATAGGTTTTGCTGTACTGATTTTCTCACCATAGTTTAAATAATCATGATTAATAAGTGGTGTTTCAATATGCTAGCCTTTTGAACTTTACATTTTCTTTTCTTTTCAAATTCAAATTCATTTTTCTATTGAAAAATCTAAAATTAGTAATCACTATGCTAAAACAGTTTAACAAAAGCAATTAATCTTCAATATGACATATCCAATTACCCAACACATGCTAGAATTGAAGCTTCATTTTTTATATTTGGATACATGGAATGAAGATCATTTATTGTTTGAGCTGATGCATGTGTTTTGAAAAAAAAGAAACTAAATTGTATAGATATAAAATTTTCATTTTGAAAAAAATAAGTGGAGATATATTTGGACACATGAGTAGTTTTATGGATATATGCATTTTTTTTAAAAAACCCAACAAATTCACACTGATACCACATCATTGTAATGAAGAGGTTTTTCATCCTGACAATGATAATTTTCTGCTGGTTGAACACTCACAATGTACCAGAATCATAAAGCACAAATCCTGAGTCTGTTCCTGTGTCTAGCAACTCAAGAGGAAATGTCCATAGAATTTTTGTAGTAAGTTAATTTCTGTTTCTTCAGTTTGGGGATGCATATATATACAGCCTTGCTATGACTTGTTTATGTCAGAAAATGCTATTCAGTTCAATAACATTACTGATCAATTGTCAGATGATTGCCATGAGCAAAGAGTTTTGCATCACATGTTTGCTACCTCAAAGTGTTTACATTCCTGTTGTCACAGGTTTTTTACCTCAACACCCAGGTTTGTTGTCACACTGCTTGGAAGAATGAAGAGGTGGACACAGAATAAAATGAGCTGCAGGCAAGAGTATTAGAGTCTAAGATCAGAAAGTAAGAATAGTATGCAAGCTCTTTTTACAGAGAGGGGGTATTCGAAAGCGATGCCCCAACCATCGGCAAGGGACTTTGTTTTATAGGGTTTTGGTCAGTCCCCTTCCCTTCCCCCTTGTTCCTTTTCAGGTCCTACCCTTATTGGGTCAATAACTCTAGATGCTGGGTTGTCCATTCCTTTTTTTTTTTTTCATTTTTTAAATGTTTATTCATTTTTGAGACAGAGGGAAAGAGAGACAGAGTGTGAGTGGGGGGGGTCAGAGAAAGAGAGAGAGACAGAATCTGAAGCAGTCTCTAGGCTCTGAGCTGTAAGCACACAGCCCAATGTGGGGCTCGAACTCACGAGCTGTGAGATCATGACCTGAGCCAAGGTGGGTTACCTAACCAACTGAGTCACCCAGGCACCCCTGGGTTTTCCATTCCTGATTAGTTTGATTCCATTGTGTGAGGAGTTAGACTATGGTCATTCTGTCCTTAGTATAACATAAGTTTTTTATGGTTTACTTATTTTAGTTAGGTACCTGAGGGGAGTAGGTGGTGTCTGTTACATTCTTTAAGAACCTTACTTCTGAGGGAGTTTGCTCGAGGTCAGATGCTTCCCAGTATTATTTTAAAATATATGTTGGGGATCCTGAGTGGCTCAGTTGGCTAAATGTCCAACTTCAGCTCAGGTCATGATCTCACAGTCCGTGGGTTCTAGCGCTGCATCGGGTTCTGTGCTGGCAGCTCAGAGCCTGGAGCCTGTTTCAGATTCTGTGTCTCCCTCTCTCTCTGCCTCTCCCCCACTCGTGCTCTGTTTCTCTCTGTCTCAAAAATAAACCAAAAAGAAATAAATAAATTAAATTAACTATGTGTTTTTCCCCACCCAGGGACCTCAGGTCCTAACCTTTCCCTCTCTTCCAATTTTCTCCTATCTTTCTCTATTATACTGTTGGGAGGATAGAGCCTTCTCTGAAGAATAAATGGTCCAAGGAAAATGTTCCTATTAGCTTCTCCCATTCTTCCCTAGAGGTAAAGTTGGTTTAAACCTGAAATTAAAATTGGACTAAAACCTATAGGATGTGAAAGTGATAATGTAAAAAGGGGCATAGAGCTTGGCAGGTTATGTATGAAGGGGTATGCATCCCAGGTCCTGCCTGCATACACATTGTGCAGCTTCTACATGTATGTGGAAACTACACATTATTGTTCCTGTGTTTGAGGTTTTGTTTTGTTGATTTGAATTTTTTTCCTCTCTGAAAAAGCATGACTCTTGAAAATTAAAAATTTTGGCTTTCAATACTGGCTCTCTGTTATCATTTCTTTCAGTTATTTTGAAAGGGCAAGGCATGAACTGTCTTATTGGTCTCTTTCTCCAGCAGTGGAGATTCCTGAGTATGTGTGAGAAGAGACTTCAGGAATAAGCTGGAAAGCTGTCCTCAGTTTCATCCGGTCACACAAGTAAGGTCATTGGGTACACTACCAGTGAATGTGGCAAATCCATTTCCAAAATAAGAACTAGATAAACCAAAGCAGAGCCTCCATCCAGACAGAAACTATTCCATTAAAATATTTATATGTTTACAAAAGAAATATTTGGTAGTTTACAAAAAGTTTATATTGACATGTAAATATTTATATCATAAAGAAGGCATAATTAGCAAGGTTTATCATGGTAAATAGTTTTCCAGAAAAAATCAACATAATAAATATATAGACTTAAAGGAATTTTACACAATATTTGGAGCATTCATTTCTGAAACATAAGATCACAAATAACTTTTTCTTTTTCATGTAATTTAAACATATTTTAAAGTGAAATGGATTACTTATGAATGCAAAAGATAAACTGTTATAAATAATTGTTTCCTTCTGCAAATATATACTCCATCGTATTATCCAAAAGACAAGTAAGCAAATAGACAACCACAAAACATCCATCTGCAAAAGACAATTAAGCAAATAATCTGTCTAGATCCTGACCAACTTTAAACTATGCTACAGTTTGGTAGAAGAGAATTAACTTTGCAATAGTAAAATTTATTTCAATGATATTATCATAATCCATTTTCTTTCTGTACAAATTCACCTATATAGAACTTGATATTTAATAGGTAGACTCTAAAAATCTAGCTCCAGGGGCACCTAGGTGGCTCAGTCACTTAAGTATCCAACTTCAGTTTAGGGCATGATCTCATGGTTCATGAGTTTGAGCACAGCATAGGGCTCTCTGCTATCAGTGTGGAGCTCGCTTTGGATCCTCTGCCCCCTTTTCTCTCTGCTCCTCCCCTACTCTCTCTCTCTCTCTCTCTCAATCTCAAAAATAAATAAACATTTAAAAAATAAAAATAAAGAACATAAAAATATGAAAATCTAGCTCCAAAAAATGCACTATAATAAATATTTCCATATCTGGATCCAAAGGTTAGACATTCAAATCAATATATTAAGATGACCGTTGAGATCGAAAGGTACAAAGTGGTGCTGAAAACCATTCACCCATCATTTTACATCCTGAAGTCACCTTTCTACCACAGTAGAGGAACAGATAATCTCTCTCGCTTTCTCGCTCTTTCTCTATTAGCATGAAACCTGCTTTGCAGTTCACAAAGCTGCAATCCAATCAGACACATAGAGTAATTCCCTGTTTCAATGCTTTTTTTCCCTTAGTCTAGTTCAGAATACAAATGCAGACAATATTGCTTTCCCAGAGGCAAGCTAGGGAAATCTTTTTCTTTCTATAATAGAGGCAGAGAATAAACATTTCAAGATTGAAACCCACTCATCTGTAAACAGAAATGACATAGCTGACATTTACTATAAAAAAAATAAGCAGAGATTATCATTTCATAGCCTGCAGTAGATTGAAACTAGTTGAAAAGCAAATACTTCTTTTAGCATACCATTTCCTCTGTCTGATAATGGGTGTTGATCTTTGTCTTGCAGTCCTTCTAATTGCTTTGCTTTTATTTTTAATGAACCCCCATTTCATATACTCATCAGCCACATATGGGTGAAAATGGATGGTGATGCACAATCATTTACAGGGGCATGTTCATTAAAGATAAAAAGCTTCTGGGACTGTGGTCTTCAGGGGCAGCTAAACGGTTTCATTCTGTCTTCCAACTTCTTTTAGCTACATCTTTCAAGTTCTATAAACCCTCACAGAAAAGGAAAGGAGTTCAGAATGTACATAAAATAAGAAACCCCTGAGTTATTATTATTTAATTTGTATGTGTACCCCAGGGAACTGAACATATTGATTTGTGTTTGTGTCTCCATGCCCTAAAAATTGGGACGGGTGAATTCTAAAGAGAAATGTAGAGTTTTTGACATGTTACCAAGTGCCTGAGTTATCTGAGATCAAACGTTGTCTGAGGTTACGTACTTGGAGGAGGGAAAAGAGAACCACTGTCTAGAGCTTGAAGCCATTTAAAAATCACACTGAGCCAAGAAATCACAAAAACAAAGTGGATGTGACCTTAGAGTAAGGAATGGAGCATAGGACTTGGAGGTCAAACACTGGAATTTGAATGCTTGCTCAGTTTCATGAGAGCTGCTTAGCCTTAAGCAAATAAATCTGAGCCCCAGTTTCTTCACATCGAAAAAGGAGGCCACAATACTATCTAATGAACTTACCTCACAGTACCACAGCTAGGATACACTGAGAGAACATTGGTGAAAATCTTCCAAACTATGGCTGTGTCTCAGGATATTGCATCAAGAATTATCTTTGTTGAGAAAACTGCCTATATGTTTGAAGGAGAAAAAAAAAAAAAAAAAAAACTTAGAGCCCTGGTACACACCTTTTACAAAAACAAAGTATGGGTATATCCAAAACTTGAATGTATAAATCTTACCTACAACATACTAGAAGAAAATATTTTAATATATGTTTATGAAGTTTAAGTAAGAAAAAGCTTTCTAAAGAAGACACAAAAAGTGAAACCCTGCATGAAAATATTGAGTATGTAACAATTTTCATACATGCATATTTAGAAAATAGAAATATATAAGGATATTGTAAAAGTAAATGAGATGATTCATTTTCAGAAATATCAAATAAAAGCTGTGCTGTCTAGTTAACAATAGGTTTACAACCTATTGGAAATATGTACAAACCCCTCTCCCTGCCCAATGGAGTCCCAAACCCTTAGTCACTTTATTTCCTCATTCTTCTTCCCCTCTCTATTTCGCGGGCTTATTTTTGGCAGGCTTTGCAATGAGCATGCGCCAAAGAACTGAAGTCTCTGTATCACCTCAAGGAAAGTGCATGTGTTCCAATCAGACTACTTTTTGGCCTTACAGGGGCACTGGTGACTTCTAGGTAAGGCTGTAACCTCCATACTACTCAGCCAATGAGGAATCAGGGAAGGGACTTCACACTAGGGGATAAATTGCCTTTTGTAACTGCCTGAGTGTGCCTGTCCATCAGACACACCTGCTCTTGCAATAACGTTGATTAAAGTCTTGCTCTACTGTGCTCCAAGTCTCTGCATCCCTCCTTTGATTGGGGGTAGTGGGCTTATTTTCCAAAGATACATTCTTTTGAAAACAATAATAAGACAAATATCCTGATTGAAAATAGGCAAATAGGTGAACATATATTTCATTGGAGAGGATATACACATGATATTTTATGCATAATTTTAATGAAGTTTTAATCCTTTATTATATTCATTGGGGATGAAGCTATGAAGAAATTATACTTCTATATTTTGTTGGGAGAGTGTAATTGGTACAGCTACCAGAAATTCTATAAAATTTGAATGCCACTCATTGATGTGGAGAACAAAGACGAAAGAAATGTAGATAAAATTAAATCTCCTTACAACTTACAGCCCATTAACAAATACTTAAGACAGGTAGAATATGAGTACCTCCAGGAACTCCCAACTGTCTTAATGTTAATGCTTTGCTAGAGGCAAAAAACAACCTTTGCTTGACAATAGCCAGGCCTCCAGGATCCTGCAAGTCTTCTTTAACATACAGAAATCCCTTTGGAATCTTCCTTTGTCTCTACCCCTCAACTTAAAAGTATGTAAACAATCCCTTCTCACAGTCCCATTTCTACCTCTTTCTACCCACAAAACCAGTCCTCATGATTTACTAAAACCACCTTTTTGCACTAAAAAGTCTCAAGAATTCTTTCTTGACCATTTGCTTCCCGACCCCACATCAGATCACATCACTGATTATTACATGTTCTAGAGAAATACCCACATTAATGCATTAGAAAGTATATACATGGGTATTCATCATGTCTTGCTTACAATAGCAAAATATTAATAAAAAATGCTTATCAAAAAGAATGGCAAAATATCCATATTATACTCAAATTATATAATGTGATGCAGTGACTCAAAAATTATGACTTAGTCCCACATATGACAACTGTGGAAAGAACTGGCAGTTATATTACTGTGTAAATAAAAAGAGCAGTTACTAAATGACACATATTAGAGGATTCCATGATATCAAAACATGTACAAGAAGAGACAATTTAAGTGAGCCCTACAGTTGCCCCAGATGACTGACTTGAGAGTCTACAACAAATGGCTCAGAGAGAGGGAATTCGGCATCAGGCAGATTTGGCCGAGTTAAAAGAGACAGAGTAAAGGGTCCATGAAACCCAAGAGCTAGAGTTCACAAAACAGAGTACTGGAAATGAAAGAGCTTAATGGAGAGAATTCTGGAGATCAACAGAGAGAGTTCATTCAAGCAATCTGAAGAATAATGATGAGTGCATGCATTTGAGGATGCTATCTTAAGGAGAGAAGAGCACCATCCAAAAGAATTACAGGGAACAGTACACTGGGTTCATATAAAGAACAGAGCATGTTCCAAAAATCCATAAGGAAAATCTTTAAAATTCACAGCCACTGGTTAGAATACTCAGAACGGTTTTACTTCAGAAATGAGGAATAATTAGCACTAGATTAAATGCTGCTCTGCTCCTACCAAAAAAGAAAAAATAGTAAAAGACCTAAAGGATCAAACAGTTAATATGAAACCTAACTGTGCCCGGTATAAAGCTCCATAATGTACACTTGACCCTTGAACAGCATGAGCTTGGACTGTACTGGTCCACTTACACAGTAATTCTTTTACAATATGGTACTGTTAATGTAACTTCTCTTTCTTATGATTTTGTTAACAACATTTTCTTCATATACATACAAAGCATGTGCTAATTGGCTGTTTATGTTATTAAGGCTTTTGGTCAACAATAAGGTATTAATAGTTAATTTTTCAGGGAGGTAAAAGTTATACACAGGTTTTTGACTGTGCAAGGGGTTGGTACCTATAACTCCAGTTTTATTCAAGGGTCACCTATATATAGGGATACAAAACCATGTGGCATCAAACAAGGTAATCTTCACAATTCCTGGCATACAAGCAAAGTTTTTCAGACATGCAAAGAAGCAGGAAAATATAAACGATAACGGGGAAGAAAATCAGTCAATCAAAACTGAGCCAGAACTGAAATAAATGAAAGACTTAAGAATATTCAAGGCACTTGGGTGGGTCAGTCAGTTAAGCATCCAACTCTTGATTTTGGCTCAGGTCATGATCTCATAGTCATGAGATTGAGGCCCATGTAGGGTTCCATGCTGGACACTCTTTCCACCTCTCCCTCTGCCCCTCCCTTGCTTGCATGCACTCTTTCTTTCAAAAAAAAAAAAAAAGAATATTTAAATAGTTATTGTCACTGCATTCTATATGCTAAAAAAACATGTCCATGAAACCCTTCATAGTATATTATGAGGAGGAATATAAAGACAATATTAATTTAAAATATTGTCTTTTCATTCTTTTTTTTATTGCTTCCTGCTCAAAATACTCATTAGGTAGTTATTTCATATAGAGCAATATGCTAGGCAAAGGATATTCCTTAGGAAGCACAGTACACATGAAGACTATCTTCAAGGGGGTTTGTAGTTTAAACAAAACTGGTAACAATGTGGCATGGAGTTTATATTGTGTATAAAGGTAAAAATCTATGAGGGAGGGAAATTATGAAAATATACTACCTTTAGATTTCAATAGTTTACATATTATATCATATCACTTACAGGTAGATTGTGATAAATTAAAGATGTAAAATATTAAACAACAGCTAGCATAACAAAACAAAGAATTATAAGTAATAAACCAACAAAGATTAAATGGATTATAAGCTATACTAAATCCAAAAGACGGTAGAAAAAGTAAAAAAGAATCAACAGTGAAGAACAGATGAGATAAATGATGTGGGGAACAAAGGCAAAAGAAAAAAATTAAATTTCCTTGAGACAGGCAGAGATCTTTCTCTAAGAACTCAACTGCCTCAATGTTAATACTTTGCTAAGGGCCAAAGGCAACCTTAATATTATCCTGACCTCCAAGATAGTGCAAGTCTCCCTTAACATATAAAAATTCCTTTGGAAACTTCCTTGATCTCTACCTCCCAAGATATGTTAGCAATCATCCTTCAAGCATATGACCCATTGATATGTATCTGAAGAGTCTCATAACTAAGGTTTATTAGACAGTAATAAATGACCTTTTCCTAGTAATAGCTAGCCTCCTCAAAGTCCTGGAAACCTTGCTTCCAAAATTCCTTAGAGACTTACGCTATCCCTAACTCCCTAACAACTTGAAAGTACATATAATCAATCACTCCTCACAATCCCAGTGTAGCTCTTTCTACCCATGGATCCTGACCCTGTGCTATAATAAAACCACCTATTTTCACCAAAGATGTCTCAAGAACTGTTTCTTGATGTTCACTCTGAACCCCAACATTTCCACATCAGTGAACAGAAACAAGTATCAGGATGATGATTTATACCTAATAATACTAATAATCACATCAAATGTAAATAAACACCCCCCCATTAAAAGGAAGAAATAGGCATATTGAATATAAACAAACAAAACCCAGTTATAAGCTATAGGAAACTTAATTTAAATATGAAGACACAAGTAAGATAAAAGTAAAAGAATAAAGAAAAAGTATGCCATGCTAAAACTCATCAAAACAAAGCTGGTGAGGTCATATTAATAATATCAAAGTAGATTTCAGAGCAAAGAATATCACTCAGGAAAAAGAATCTCATTTCATACTGATAAAGGAGTCAATTCATCAGGAAGAAGCAACCAACAATTCAAAACACGTATGCACCTATGGAACTTCAAATACTCAAAGCAAAAACTGATACAACTTCAAGGAGAAATACACAAATTCACAAATATAATAAGAGATTTCAATACGTCTCCTTAAATTATTAATAAAACAAGCAGGCAGAAAATCAGTAAGGATATGGTAGACTGAAAAACACTATTACCCAAACTTAATTTGAATAATTTTTAGAGAACACTCCATTCAACAATAACAGAAGGAGCGCCTGGATGTTTCAGTCAGCTCCTGAGTTTGAGTCCCACATCGGGCTGTGCGCTGACAGCACCTAGACTGCTTGGGATTCTGTCTCCTTCTCTCTCTACCCCTTCCCCACTCGCTCTCTATCTCTCTCTCAAAAATAAATAAACTTAAAAAAAATAATAACAGAATATGGTAGTTTGTTTTTTCAAATACAACAGAACATTTACCATATTTAGGTAAGATGCCAGTTTAACAACAGCAAAAAAGGACACACACTTGAATTTGAATTTCAGATAAACATCCAATGATACTTATCTTTCATTACAGACTTTATTTTTTAAGTAGTTTTAGGTTCACAGCACAACTGAGAAAGTTAGAGATACCCATGTGCTCCCAGCACCCCTCTCCTATTATCAACATCTGGCACCAGAGTGGTACATTTTTTTTTCAATTGATGAGCCTACATTGATACATCATATCACCCCAAGTACATAGTTTACATTAGTGTTCACTCTAGGTGTTGTACATTCTATAGGTTTGGATAAATGTATCATGACATGTAGCCACCATGATAATGTGATTCAGAATGTATTCACTGCCTTAAAAATTCTGTGTTCTACCTATTTATCTCTTCCTCACAACTAACCCCTGGGAACCACTGGTCTTCTACTATCTCCACAGTTTTGCCTTTTTTTAGTGTCACATAGTTGAAACCATATAGCACGTAGTCTTTTCAGATTAGATTCTTTTACTTAAAATATGCAGTTAGGGTTCCTCCATGTCTTTTCATGGCTTAATATTTCATTTCTTCTTAGCATTGAATAACATTCTATTGTTTGGATGTACCACTGTTTATTTGTCACCTAACTGAAGGACATCTTGGTTGCTTCCAAGTTTGCCAATGATGAATAAAGCTGCTATAAACGTCCTTCTACAAATTTTTGTGTGGACATAAATTTTTAACTCCTACAGGTAAATACCAAGGAGTGTAAGTGTTGGATTTTATGATAAGAATATGTTTAGTTCTGTAAAAAAACACCAAACTGTCTTTCCTAGTGTCCGAATCATTTGGCATTCTCAACAATGGTGAATGTGTCTGCTGCTCCACATCCTCACCAGCATTTGGTGTTATGAGTATTCTGGATTTTGACAATTCTAATAGATATGTATTGGTATATCATTGTTGCTTTAATTTATAGTTCTCTAATGACATCAGGTATGGATGTCATTATCTTTTATACCATATAAATATCTTTTCATATGTTTATTTCATACCTGTATGTCTTTCTTGGTGAAGTGTCTGTTAAAGTCGTTGGCCTACTTTTTATTCAGATGACTTGTTTTCTTACTATTGAGTTTTAAGATCTTTTATATATTTTAGATAACAGTTCTTTATTAGATATGTTGTTTGAAAATATTTTCTCCCAGCCTGTGGCCTGTCTTTTCATTTGTTTTGCCAAATAATGTTTATAGTAGAACTATGCCCCATGTTATACTTAAAATATACTTACACTCAAAAATTATTCCGTTTTTACCTAAAATTCAAACTGACGAAACATCTTGCATTTTATCTGGCAAATTTAACTCCAGGTCATAAAACAACACACAATTAAATCAGACATCAATAAAAAATATTTTAAAATTTCTAAATATTTGTAATCTAAATAATACCATTTCATATAATCAATGGATCAAAGAGAAAAACAAGGAAAACTGAAAACTATTTTGAATTGAATGAAAATAAAAACATAACATACCAATAACAAATACTTCTCATGAATATAGATGCAACACTTCTAAACAAAATTTTTGCTAATCAAATCCAACAATGTATACAACCAACATACTGTGACCAAGTGGTATTCATCCCTGAAATAGATTGATTTTTAACATTCAATAATGAATCAACAAGGGTGCCTGGTGGCTCAGTCGGTAAAGTGTCTGACTGGCATAGGTCATGATCTCACAGTTCAAGAGTTCAATCCCCACATTTGGGGTGTCTGCTGTCAGCACTGAGCACACTTCAGATCCTCTGTCCCTCTCTTTCTCTCTGCCCGCCCCCACCCCGCTTGCATGTGCTCTCTCTCACACACGCGCTCTCTCTCTCTCAAAAATAAACATTTAAAAAAATGAATTAACATAATTCATTACATTAGTAGGGAATTAAACATATTATCATCTGAATAGACACAGGAAAATATTGAACAAAATCCAACATGCCTTCTCAGTTTAAAAACTCTCAGTAAACCAAGAATATAAGAGAACTGTCTCAATCTCCATCTGATAATGGGTATCTATGAGTAACTTACAGCTAGATTCATACATAACAGTAAAAAAATTGAATACTTTCCTTTTATGATCAGAAACAAGACGAGAAAATTTATTCCCATCACTTCTATTCAATATTGTATGGGAGATTCCTGTGTTTGCAATAAAGCAAGGAAAGGAAATAAAAGACATCCACATTAGAAAGGAAGAAATAAAACTGTCATATTCAAATACAACATAATACTCTATGTACAACTCAACACCTCCCAAAAACAAATAATCCAGTTAAAAAATGGGCAGGAGACATGAACAGACATTTCTCCAAAGAAGATATACAGATGACCAATAGACACATGAAAAGATGCTCAACATCACTCATTATCAGGGCAATGCAAATCAAAACAACAATGAGATATCACCTCACACCTGTTGGAATGGCTAAAATAAAAAACACAAGAAGCAACAAGGAACCTTTATGCACTGTTGATGAGATGTAACTGGTGCAGTCACTGTGGAAAAGAATATGAAGCTTCCTCATAACACTAAAAATAGAACTACATATGATCCAGTAATCCCACTACTGGGTAATTATCCAAAGACTATAAGAATACTAATTCAAAAGGATATATGCACTCCTATGTTTATTGCAGTTATTTATAATGGCCAAACTGTGGAAGCAGCCCAAATGTCAAATGTCCATTGGTAGATGAATGGATAAAGAAGATGTGGTATATATATAAATATATATAATATTTTTCATCTATAAAAATAATGAAATCTTGCCATTTGCAACAACGTAGATGGAGCTAGACAGTATAATGCTAAACAAAATAAGTCAGTCAGAGAAAGACAAATACCACATGATTTCACTCATATGTGGAATTTAAAAAAACAAACAAACAAAAATGAACAAAGGCAAAAAGAAAGAGACAGACCGATCAAGAAACAGACTCTTAACTACAGAGAACAACTTGATGGTTACCAGAGGGGAGGGGAGTGGAGGGATAGGAGAAATAGGTGATGGGGATTAAAGAGTAGACTTATCATTATGGGCACTGAACAATGTGTATAGAAGTGATGAATCATTATATTGTACACCTGAAACTAATATAACACTATATGTTAACTATACTAGAATTAAAATAAAAAATTTAATAAAATATAATCTTTGTACAAAATCTGATGTAATCTGTAAAGCTATTAGAACTAATAAGTGGGTTTGGCAAGCTTGTAGGTATATGATGAACATCTAAAAATATTGTGTTTCTAGGGGTGCCTGAGTGGCTCACTCAGTTAAGCATCTGACTCTTAATTTCAGTTCAGGTCATGATCTCATGGTTTGTGAATTCGAGCCCCAGTACGCTGACACTGGGGAGCCTGCTTGGTATTCTCTGTCTCCTTCTCTCTCTGACACACACTCTCTCTCTCTCTCAAAAACAAATAAACATTAAAAATATATATTTCTATTTACTAAAAATGAGCATTCAGAAATTGAAATTAAAGAAACCATTCCATTCATGATAGTACCAAATGAATTAAATATTTAGGGATAAATTCAACAATAGGCATGCAAGGCTTCTATACTTAAAAGCACAAAGCATTGCTGAGAGAAGTAAAAAATATCTAAATGAATAAGTAGAGATACATAGTGTTATTAATATATCAATCCTTCCTAAATTGATCAGTAGGTTTAGCACAATTTCAATAAAAGACCTACTAGGTTTTTTTTTTTTTTTAGAAACCGGAAAGCCAATTCTAAAATTCATGTGGAAAGGCAAAGGACCTAGAAGAGCAAAAACAATTTAAAAAAAATAAACATTCAATATTTTTTCTGTGTTATAATTTTCAACAATATTTTATTTTTTCAACAATATTTTTAATAGCTAAATCCTTAACAGTATAAATCATTTAAAAAGTTTTGCTTTGCTTTAAAGAGATAACACTATTTTCAGAAAAGAAAAGAAAAGAAAAGAAAAAAAAACAGAAGGAGACAAAAATTGTTGGTTAGACTTTATACAGAGCAACCATTTCAGAAACAGGGGAGTAAAATGTATCAAGGTCAAATAAAAGCCATATGAAGAGTTGAAGAAAGTTAAAGCAAGCTCAGGTAGGACATGATGCTAAAAATGCTAGTTCCAGTAAGGCATCCAGTATGCAAAAAAGCCCAAAGAGCTTCCTTCTGTCTTGTTTATAGTCTTTCTTATTTTATATTGTATACGTGTTTCTAAACACAGCATGGGGTAACCACAGGTGAGGCAGATTTTCACTGTCTTAATGCTTTATTTTGGAACTGCTTCTATGCAGGATTTTTCCAATTTTTGAAAACTATCAAGTGGATCACATAATTCATCTAAATTTCTTCTTTTTGTGTTGGCAAAAACAGTAATAATAACAATTAGTACTTTGGTTAATTTAAATTTGATGATCTATGATGCCCCTAAAGTCCTAGTTGGTTTATAATAACCCAGCCTCTAGACAATCTTTCTCTTCTTTTCCCCTTCTCCCTGTTTCTCCTACTCCCTCTATTTCAGGCTTTCTGTTTCTCTCTCTTTCTACAGTTTTCAAAAAGTCCCCAACCTGCCTATGCTGTAACAAGCTCCCTTTTTGCCATTGCTCTGGAGCTCTGTGTCCACTGCCATTGCACATTTATTTCACTGGACTGAAAAACAGGTCTGTTTGCATGTCAGTTCTCCTAATAATTCATGAATTCCTCGGTGACCGTGCCTTTTTCGTGCTTTTATTACCTGTGCCGAGAACAATACTTGGTTCTTAATATTCAATTCCTATTATTGAACAGATGTACTTCCTTTGGTAATTTCTGTAAATACCACACTTGTTTCTTGGTACAACAATTAGACACTGTGGAATTCATGTTTGTAGACTATGTCATGGAAGAAGAGATAGATGAGAGGAGTTTGTGAAATTAAAAGAAAATCCTACCTTAAAAAGGATTATGGATTATTCTTCCATGGAAACATACGCTGGTATTGAAATTTTGGCAAAGATAACTCAGTAGTGGAAAATAAAGTGCTGATAATTCTAGAACACCAAGGTATATCATCTTCCCTTCTAAATATATAATACTATCATCCTCTAAGTGACCCAGGTTAAAAAAATAACAAATACAAAATGACATGTTAAATCATCTTTAATTGTCTTTCTTTCCCTCACTTCCCTCCCCGTATTTAAGCTGTCATGTTGTTGTCTTTTTATCTTTTTAGCATTTTGTTTTGTTTTGTTTCAGATCCCTTCTTAATGAGCAGGATACCCTTAGGTTTTGATTTTGACTCACTCTGAGACTAATTTTAGGAGGTGAGTTTATGCCACTTACCATCTTATTATGAAATATGTTTCTTGACTTTTTAAAAAAAATTGTTTTAATGTTTATTTTTGAGAGAGAGAGAGAGAGAGACAGAGACAGAGAAAGGGATAGAGCATGAAGAGGGGAGGGGCAAAGAGAGGGAAACACAGAACCCAAAGTAGGCTCCAGGCTCTGAGCTGTCAGCACAGAGGCTGATGCGGAGCTAGAACCCATGAACCGCAAAATTATGACTTGAGCTGAAGTTGGTCCCTTAACCAACAGAGCCACCCAGGTGCCCCTGTTTCTTGATTTTTAATTTTAGCATGCCATTTTATATCTTACTTTAATAATCTGATTTCTATATTTTGCTAACTGAATTGACATTGTTTTGTCTTGTTTATAAAATCATTCATTAAATATTAAGCGCCTACTATTTGTGGGCGACACTGACTTAAGTGCTCAAATAAGTATGAAACAAACAGACAAAAGTCTCTTTTCCTCTGGAGCTTCTAGTGGTAATTTGGACTGTTTTCTATTTTCTATTTTATAGTAGTTATCTTTAAAACTTTATATTTCATGTGTAAAACTGTTTCTTAATTTATTTTATTTTTAGATAATATGACTGCCATCACTCCCATGAAGAATGGAGTTTTCTTTCACGTATTTGGTTGACGGTTTTAAACGGCAAGCTTAACCTATATTTCTTGACTTTTCCACTTTGGGTAACAGTTATATTCTGCTAAGCCAGACTAGAAACTTTTATCTTCACCCTTCCTCCCTCCACTAGCCCTTCATATACTGAGTTTTGGTTTTATTTTATTACTTATAAATTGTCAACATTTATAATACTTATTTTCTGTAACCGTACTTGCCTATATTTTGACTTAGAGTTCTGTTCAAATAGATACAATGATCACCATTACATTTGATCATGCTATGATCAGTCTCTGTAGTCTGTTGTTCTGTTTTCCTTTTGCATATTCAGTTTTTCAGGAAGCTCATGGGCTTATTACACAACGAATTCTTGAATACTTGAGAATGTATATCTGTTTTCAATACATTTGAATAATAACTTCACCCTGATTTATTCATCTCTGGGAACAAAATCTGCCACTAAAATTCTGGGTGCCCTCCTTCTCTTGGTCTTCCTTCTTGAGAATTTCTTCATGGGATCTGTTTTTGCAACTAGAGATTCTTCTGGGTGATTATGATTGTTTCTCCCTTCCTCTTCAGCTTACCTCAAAAACATGAAAGTCCAAATTACTCAGTATAACTTGTCTCATTTCAGGTGAAATAATGTTGATGTTTTTTTCTACGTCTTTTCCTTGGGTTGCATAGATAGCTCCTCTATCCATTCCTTCATAAATTGGGAGAATGTCTCATTTCTTGGGCATTGCATCTAATTTCTGAGTCTTTTGTCAAACCAAAGAAGTAAGTTGGATGATTTTTGGAAATGTTCTTCATTTAAAATAGTTTAATGTTCAAAGTCTATGAATGACCAACACATTTAGCTTGTCATATTCTCCATTTAGATATGTTAACACTTTAGAGTCCAGCTTTTGTTAGGTATAAGTTCTATCCTCTGGGGGTAATTATGTATTTGAATTTTGGTGATAATTTTATAATTAAAGAATTGAGATTAATTATCCCAACTTTAGAGGTGAGAAAATAAAAACTCAGAGAAGTTAAGTCACTTGGTACAGGTTATATAGCTACATGACATAATTAAACCTAGTCTGTCTGATACCAAATCCTATTTTTTTTCTGTTTTACTACGTAGACAGAAAAATTTTTAGATACATTTCCGAGATCTTCGTGTCACTTCCTATGCTTGTTTATCTCTTATTCTATTACAAGATCTTTGGAAACATTTCATTCATTTATTCATTAAATCAACACTTTTTTATGGAGCACCACACCAGATATGCCAATGTCTGTCTGATATCTCCTTGTGACTCACTTTATAAAGGCTGCTTACTGGAAATATCTCTTATGTTGTACCATGAGACTGAATTCCCATTTTCCAGATTGAAAACTTGTCTGATGTCACAGTCTTTTAGGCTTTCTTCTGTTCCCTTTCTCACTTCTTCACTTCCCTGCTAATTTTTCTGTATCATTTCTCAAACTACAGGCATTCAAATCCTTGTCTGAAGATATGCTTCTTGGAGAACCTAACCAAAGGCCAAAAAATACTACTTTCTCATTAATGTTGAAAGATTTGAAAATACATGGGCGCCTGGGTGGCTCAGTCAGTTAAATGTCTCACTTCAGCTCAGGTCATGATCTCACAGTTCGTGAATTTGAGCCCCGTGTCAGAGTCTGGAGCCTGCTTCAAATTCTGTCTTTCTCTCTGATGCTCTCCTGCTCATGCTCTGTCTTTGTCTCTCTCTCTCTCTCTCTCAAAAATAATAAACATTAGAAAAAAGAAAAAAAAGACAGATTTGAAAATACAGCAGCAAAAAATTTAAATTATCTGACTTGTAGAAGTAAAAAACTATATATTTGCAACTTGGAAATAGGCAAAATTGATGACTGAGTGTCCTTTCAATACAGTCCTGAGCTTGACTTACTGTCAACTGAGCAGCTATTTTACAACTCTGTTAGACCAGAGGTTAATTTGTAAAATTTGTCCAGTAGAGATCAAATAATTTCTGGCCAATGCAATAGATAGTGCCAAAGGTTATTTTGTATGTCTCTGTAAGATATTAATCAGTTCGATATATAACCCAGTATTTCTGTCATGACATTTCTTTATTAAGTGCCTGGTTTCATCCATCATTTTTTAATAGATTTTAACAATATACTGGTTGTCTTATTAACAACGGCAAAAAAAAAAATAACATTTTGGGCATGTGTTCTTTTTAATGTTTGTCTGAGAGTCATATTTTGTAAACTTTGATAATTATAATTTAACATAACGGAAACAATATATACAAGAAAAAATAAATAATAATAACTCTACACATTCACTTGTGTATATTCATATATAACTATGTCATGGCTTGATAACTGTTAAAAAATAAAGCTGGGTAGGAGTTAGAGACTGATGGTTTGAGATGAAGTGGTTGAGAAGGCATCTGAGTGGAGATGCAAAGGAAGAGAAATAAGGGGTTGTACTGATTGTCTAAAACACAAGAATTCCCAGAAAATAGACAGAAAAGTAGAAATGTGGAAACTCTGAAATAAGATTGTGCTTGACAAATTCAGGTAACAGCAGGAAGACCACTGGGGAAAGACTGAGTGAGGTACAGCATGGGAAAGAGGAGGGGAATGGAAGCAATGAGGACAAAGGAGTAACGTGGGCCGGGTCATGGATGGCCTTCTAGCGTGTGGCTTATATGCTAAGTGACATAGAAAGAAACCACTGGAGAATTCTGAGCTAGCATGATGTTTCCAAAGTAACATAAAAGCTACACTATTGAGATTAGGGGCTAGAGCAGATGCAGAGAGAATAGGAGAATTGTCACTATTTTTTTTTTTTCAATTTTGGCAAGATATCTTGGTGGCCTGGACCCAGTGACAGACGTGATGAGAAGTGATTTGATCCTGGATAAATTCTGATACAGAACCAACATAGTTCTCCCTGATAATTGGATGTTACTTATTAGAATGAGTATCAGTCTTCATTTATTCATTCTTCATTTCTTCAAATATTTAGTGTAAGGCACTGGGTTAAGTGTATGATAAAATAGCTTTTGAAATTCATGTGGACTTTTGTTGCAGGTTTAACAAATTTGAGATTAATATGGTCATGTCACTTCAGAGACATTTTAATATTTAAAACTGCCACTTTCACAAAATGGTGATAAATGCATCAGCAAGAAATCTTATCACAGTAATTTAAACATAGGTTACCTTGACAGTCAATTCTGAGCCACACTCTACTTCTCAGGGAAGATAGTCATAGAAAGTAACAGCAGATTTATTTTCCATTAATGGAACAAAAATAATACAAAATGAAACTTGGAGTATGAATCTATTTACAGCAACTTTAGAAATGTGAAACTGGCATTGTAAAATTTTAGCAATTTATTTTTAAAAATTATATTGGTTCTAGAAACTGGCAGGCCATCACTTAAAATACCCCGAATCACTAACTTCTGTAGTACTTTTGTTTGGTATTGTTTATGATTGTATTGTTCCTAAATCACGTGTCATGCATTTTATGCTAAGAATTGGCCCGTCATTTTTTTCTGTCAACTAATCCTTTTTATCTTTAAAGAAATATTTGACTCATCCTCAGTAGTCAACAAATTGATCTTTAAAGCAAGATGTGAGAATCAGAGATGGTGTGAAAGATAATCCACTGAGTAAAGGGAAAAAAAAATTAGATCTTCAGCTCATAATTAGTTGTATCTTTTTTTCAATATAGAATTTAGTATTTCTTAATAAAGTAGTGCTTGGATATAATTTCTAAATAGTAGATATACATGGGAGTATATAATTTTTATCTAGGGAGGTACAGCCAAAAGGTTTGGACATATATCATAATATACATTGATTCATTATGCTTATTTTTATAATCTGTGTCCCTCTATTACAATGTAATCTCTATGAGGTGTGTGATTTGTTTTTAATGTTGTTCACTGAGGTCTCCACTCACAAAAAACTGTGCCTAGCATATAATACACATACAATAAAGGATGTGCTTAATTAAAAAGATGGGCTAGCATTCATAATCATGTCTTACCATATTTCTTGGAAAAAAATTCCAAGAAAGAAAATTCTCTGGCCTGGAAATTGGATACATATGTGTATTGTGAAGAACACAGAGAGCAACAAAAGAGAAAGATATAAGATCCTCCAAGGTCTTACTTTGGTATTGCTAAAAAAAGATTCTCTATTATTTGAGGGCAGGACTTAACAACAGGCTAGACAGTATAATGAAATAAAAGTCATTTGGGGTAGTAGAAGATGATGTTAACAATAATATAGCTATCATTTATTGTTTACTTTGGGACAGTCAATGAAAAGTATTTTTATGGATATTGTGTTTTTCCACCCCAGGGACTAGAATTCCTGATATATAATAAATGCTCTATAAGCATTTATAAGACTTAAATTTTCTCTTTAATTTGCAAATAACTTTATGAAAAAGGACTATATTTTTATAACCTTTTTTTTCAGATTATGATATCCGCAGCTAGAAAGGTTAAGATACTTGCCCCAAATCACACAAAGAACGAATAAAATAGTCTAGAGTTACATCAAATTCTGAGATGAAAAACTAAGCTCTTAATCAACATGGCTGTCTCTGTTTTTAATGGAGAATAAGATAATTGCACAGAGATGAGTAATATATGTGCAGTATTTTATAAAAAGACTAATAGGTTGGGTGTGCAGACCTAATAAATCAGTTATTTATGTAGAACCTTACATATTTTTACCAGTCTGAAAGGTGAGGTGTACAGTATTGAGTGAGGTATAGTATGGTAAAAAAAATAAAAAAAAAGTAGATGGATAATCCACAAATCTAATTAGTGTCCAACCGATGATTGTTTAGAAGCTGAACTACAAGTAGAAGCTGACTAGAAGGGACTGTTAGACTCTAAGTGTGAAGAGGACACAAGATGGAGCTACTGGGGAAGTGACTGTGTACTGCAAAGGGGAGCTCTTACTCTTTCCCTACCTACAAGAGGGGATGTCACACCTAGAAAAATCAAAATAGAATCCACTATTAAAATGAAGAGGGAAGGGGCAATGGGAATAGCTCATACAGAAAAAAAAAGGCACGTAAAAGTTAAAGTTGGAAGAAAGCAGTGCTTGCGCCAGTTGCTTCGGGCAGGATTGGAGTACTGAACATCGAAAACCGCTCCCCCACACACACACCCTCCCAAATTCTATGGAAAGAAAGAATCCCAATGCTAAGCTTCTCTGCACAATAAAAATTAAAATTTATTCCAGAAAGACATCAAGAGTGTCCTAGTTGGCTCCTTTAGAAAGCAGAGATGAAGATTAAGTTGATGCCAGTATATTTGAGAGGTACCAGCCCAGGGAGGAGAAGGTAAGAAAAAAAGAAATCAAAGAGAAACAGGGGAATATGCAAAGCAATGCAATGTGACGTGTCATTGTTCCACCCATGGCTTCATGACAAGCTGTGAAAAGACAGAAAGGATCTCTCAGCAGGTCTCTGCTCTGCATGTGGTTCTTCTTGAAAAGGGCTGCAGGGAAAAACTGCCACTCAGACTAGTCCATTAAATACAGTAAGAAAGAAAAACCTATCTGTCCAATGTCCCTTTACCTTTCACTTCTCATTTGTCAAGATACAACTCCGAAACAACTGGGCTGCATGTCTAGCCCCTTTGTTGCTAAGAAGCCAGGAACTAAACATGCATTGAGGTGTTTTACCCAATACCAAGAGAAGAGTGACGGCCCAGTATGAGTAGTATGCCAAAAAGACAGAAAAACTATAAAAACTCAGAGTATTTGAGGAGGCGTAAAAAGTTTTTGTCCCAACACGATAGAAGATAGGTCAAAATGATGCATTGCTTCATGCTGTCTCTTTATCGTCATCTCATGTAATGCTTTGAGTAAAAGAGGGAAGAACTGAGAAAAGAAGGAGTTTGCCCTATTATTACTTTAGGACAAAACAGAAATGCTTGGGACAAACAAAACTAAGAGTCCAGTCTAAGCAAAGGTGTGGCAAACCCAGGTGAGACCTAGGTTGGTATCAACTTTCTAAAAGTTGGACCCAAGGAGAAATTGATAGGCAAACTTGAGAAACTAAGAAAAAAATCAGTGGGTGCTGTGGCAGAAGTTGGGATACAAGAGGAATAGAATAATGTGTCAAAAAGGTGATTAAAAAACAGGCTCCAGGGGCACCTGGGTGGCTCAGTCGGTTAAGCGTCCAGCTTCAGCTTAGATCATGATCTAACAGTTCGTGAGTTTGAGCCCCATGTCAGGCTCTGTGCTAATAGCTCAGAGCTTGGAGCCTGCTTCAGATTATGTGTCTCCCTCTCTCTCCGCCCCTCCCCTGCTCATGTTCTATCTCTGTCTCTCAAAAATAAATAAATGTTAAAAATTTAAAAAAGGAAAAAAAAAAACAGGCTCCAAACCTAGGGAAAGAACTAAGTGGATGGAGAATGGGCATTCTCGAATCCAAGGATATGAGCAGAAGGGAGGCACATATATGGCATGACTTCTCAGTGAAGTTTTTCTTTTAATAATATATATGATAATAACATTGACTGACATTTATCCCATTCTTATTTTCCAAGCTTTAGAGAATATTTATCTCTATGAACTCATTTTATTTTTTCCTTGGTATTTATGAAGCAGGTACAGTTATCACTGCACATTACAAATGAAAAAAAAAAAATAAGCCCCAGAAAAGACAATTAAATTGCCCAGGTTACATAGCTAAATAAGAAACAAAGCCAAGATTTTAACCCAGGCAGATAGGCTCCAGAGTCTGTAAAGAGAAGGGGTGATGGCCACCACCAGAAATATGGAAGGATCTGACAACTCTAACTTCCTGTTTCCCAAGGTGGACACTCTATGTTATACCGCATGAGGCTCCTTAGAAAGCCCAGCAAGGCAGTCTTGGATCATACTCTGTGCAGGGTTGAGATGAGTCTAAGAATAGGAATATATATCTCCAACTCATTTAACATAAATTCAGTACACAAATTCTCAAACTGACCAAATTAATTAAAAAGGATTCCAACTTATTTTAATGACAATGAATGCTAAGGCGAATTTTCACACTGAAATATAATATATATTAAATGAAGTCACTTATTGACAAAATGTCCAGTACTCTTCACAATCACAAATACTGAGAAAAAATGAATAAACTGAGAAAACCTCCCCATGACTTAGAAATTCTTATTACTCAGGTAAGTCGGAGTAATCAACAATTGAGAGGAAATATGAAATGTAGAGCTACACTAGAAAAATATTTCAACCAAGAGCACACTGTATGTTAGCCAACTTGACAATAAATTATATTAAAAAATAATGAAAAAAGAAAATATTTCAGTGTCACAATGGTAAGGCTACTATTTTAATTCCTTCCTTTGCCATGAGAATGTAGCTTCTCTTTTACATACAGTGCATCAATGGAAATTATAGTGCATTTTATATAAAAGATAAACCACTGTAACTTTGCTGGAATGCCTCTATCCAGAATGTCCAGGCATCTTTATAGAAACAGAGAGTCTGCCATGTAAAACTAAATGCATCTGGGCTGTATTTAGGATTTTTGCTTCAAGATACTATACTGAGATCTACTATTTTAAATATTTCTTGAATATATTTAAAATAAGATAGGAGTATGCTTTACAGGGACCTTGATTTTGATACCAATTAAATATAAATTAGCTTTCTCACTTACATAGAATTATTAGAAGATTGCCTGCAATTTAAACTTCATCAAGTGTTGATCTGAATATTTTAACTTCAAAGCATTAATAATCACTTATAAAAATCTCTTTATGACATTTTTTTCTTTTTTACACTTTGAACAAAAAGAGTGTTTCTCTTTTGAAGAAAATATTTTAAGAACAAGTATGAATGTCTATTTCATGTTGAAAATAAAACCAATGCAAAAATCTAAAACCCCCATGAAACTAAAGGTTTATTTGAAGAAAAAGTAAAAGTGGGTGGGAGAAATCCAATGTATACTCATGTAATTCTGGCTTCTTTCCTTTAATCTGACAGAATGACAACTAACAGAGACACCCGTCTTCTCTGAAGTAAAAAAAAGAAAAAAACTTTTTAGTCCCAAATTTGAGATATCCACAGAGATTTCACCAGACATTAATGTTTGTTTAAACACCTTTTAGAATGACATGCCCATCTGGGGTCACAAATGAGCAAAGCATTTAAAATATGGTACCTTTTTCTTAAAGCAAATATCATGTTAATGACTAGCTGATAATTGATAAAAAGTTCTTGTTTGATTTTTGTAAGAAATATCCACTGTACTGTTTATAGCTGGCACAAAGTCATACACAATCAGTAGCTTATCTTTTTCCCTGCTAACACCTCTGCAAACTTTTCTTTTGCTTCTCTCACTCACCTTCCCTTCTCTCTTTATTCTTCTACCCTGTGGTTCCCTCTATGTGTTTCTGTCTTGTATTTCTCTTACTTCTGGGCCAGTGACACCCCTAGCACCGAATCTCTCTGGTGTTTTTGTGATTAAGCCCAATGGCAACTATTAGCTATTTTTCCTCTAATGTATTTCAGCAAATTCAAGAAATTGGTAAGTATTTCCATTAATGAATCAAATAGCACAGTTAAGGTGGGTGCAAGTTTATGATTCATCACTCCATTTCCTAGTTACTGCTTTTGTCCATGATAACCTTTGTGAATCAATTTTTTTTTAATTCTAACAAAGTGAAATATCAGGCTCAAAATAATCAGAACTTACTTTCTTTTAATCTTGAAGAATATATCCAATTGAGATAGATATTCTATTGCCCCTAATCTTCATTGAACATTTACTATGGACCCCAAAAGTTTGAAGGGTTTATGTGTATAAATACAGTTAATTCTCACAACAACCTTCTGAGGTAAGTACTGAGGTAAGTATTATCATAATCCTATTTACAAATAAGGATAATACAACACAGAAGGTAAAGTAAAATGCCCAAGTTTACGTAGCTGGTAAATGATGGAGGACTCAAACCCAGAGTGTTTGCCTCAAACAACTGAGGTGTTGGCTGCTATTTTACATTACCTTTTATTCCTGTGTTCTTAGCCACAATCCAGGCAGAAAAATTAATATTGAAAATAAATGTCTCAAACATGGATGTCAAATAGTTCTGCAGACCTTGTAGAAATTATATATAGTGTTGTTTACAGACATGAATGGGACTCTTTACATATTAAGATTGATGTTTAAATAAATATTTTTTGCACTTTATATTTTTATATGAATATGAAGTAGGCTCATCCTTGCTGGTGTTTAAAAGAAATGCAGTTTTTTCTTTCTATGTCTCTGGATTTAAAAAAAAAGATTATTTGTGTCTTGAAGAGCTGTATACTACTCAGGTGTTTTTTATGGCTGGGTTTCACATTAAGAAAACATTTGCCATGGAAACATCTGGAAAACAGATCACACAGATAGCATTTTACGCAAGGGAATCTACTTAATTCAGTTGCTCTTTTTTAAAATGGGCTACCCTGTTCATGCCAACTGTATGCATTTAACGCCTTTGAGCCATAAAAATGTCTCATGCTTAAGCAATCAGCTTTTCATTACTCTTAAACATTTTATCTGCTGGCTAGATTATATTCCACAGTCAAGGCCTTTCCTCTTCCTACTATCTGCCTATTCCTAACTCTGCCCTGAGACAGAGCATGGCTAGGAGTCCTCTTCTCTTTGGCCATGAAAGAAGTAGTTAATGCCAAGGAGGACCTAATAAATGATGAGGAATAGGCCCAAGAAGGAAAATGTCCATGTGGTTATACTTTGGTGTGTAACTAAATAGCAACATATCAAGACTAAGAAAATTAGGTCTAAAACAATGGTTCTTAAGTGTGAATTAGTGTAAGACATGACTATAGAGAAAGTACTCTTCCCTTTGATTCATAAATTTGGAAGGGACTCAGTAAGTGTGTATTTGAAAAAGTTTCCCAGGTGATTCTGATGTACTATTAGTGAAAAAGCATTTCTATAAATCAGTATTTCCAAAAATTGCTTAATGATAAGAGTGGTCTGAGTTGCTTGTTAAACATTCAGGTTGCTGGGTGTCTGGGTGGCTCAGTTGGTTAAGCGTCCAGCTCTTGGTTTTGGCTCAGGTCATGATCTCATGAGTTCGTGAGTTCGAGCCCTTTGTAAGGGCTGTGTGCTGGCAGCATGGAGCCTGCTTGGGATTCTCTCTCTTCCTCTCGCTCTCTCTGTCCCTCCCCCACTTGTGCTATCTCTGTCTCTCTCAAAAAAAGTAAATACATTTTAAAAAAAAATATAGGTTGCCAAGACCTTCATCTGGAGAATCTGAATTAAATAAATTTGGCAGTGTAGAAGGGGTTTGTTTTCTCTTTCAGTCATGCTTCAGAAACATTGCACCAAATCAGTATTTTATTACAGTGCCCTGAAAGATACATTACAAAAAAATTACTGTCTTCTATATCATTGCATATAAGAATCCTCTCCTTGAAGATTCCCAAACATGGGTTAACATAATAAAGTTCTTAAAAGTCTTGCTAGTAGCAGGAAAGTTCTTAATATTGTTTCACCTACATGTTTTATATGAAACACATTTTCTCATCTGACACTCTCAATATTCCTGAAGAATTAGTGTTCTTAAATCCATACTTTGGAAGCTCATCCTAATTCCTAAGTATACATGCATAAGCTCACCTAAGTAAAGTTGCAACCAGCATATGTAGTCCAATTATACAAATTAGAAAAACACATTCCATTTGGGTGGAGAACTGAGATAAGAATTGTAAGAAGATTGATTTTCTAAGCATTTGAAATACAAAACCTCTTTCATTTGGGATTTTAGCCCCTTACTGTTTTAGAACTGTGTGTACAACCAGCACAACTATCCACAGTGACTCTGTTTATAAGAGCAGAATAAAATTTGGTTTTTAATGAAATATGAATACCCTGAAAGAATGTTTGCCCTCAGTCCCACTTTTGCAGGAATGTGCTATAATATCACTGGCACAGAGTCAAAGTCCATAATGTGTTCAAGCAGGAGTCAAGTTGTAGTCACAGGTACACTAGGTGTGAGTCCATTATGGGAACACGCCAGCATAAAGCTGAAACATGAGTATATAAGATGTTGAGCCCATTATGGGAATAGGCAGAAGTCATGTTGTCAGTGAATATACTAGGTATGCAGAGACTGCTGGTTGCCTCATAGTGTTTTTTCCCTCTCCTGTTCTATGTGATAGAGCTCTTGATTTTCAGTTGGGTGAATGACCATCTGGAACAAATTTCACATTTCCCATACTCCTTTGCTCGGAGTTTTGGGTATAACACTAAATGCTTGCCAGTGACAAATAATTAAAAACTGTATGTGCAAGTTCCAGGCAATGTTCTTAAAAGGAGACAGAGCACCCTTATCCTTCTTTTTCTTTCTTTCTGTCAGTAAAATGCAAATGAAAGGCAATGGCATGGCCAAGAGTGGACTCCTTGGAAGATGAAATGAGCTTAGGAATGGAGGCTATACATAACAGACTAACAAAGGAGCCTGGGTGCCTGACCATCTGGGTGGTACCATCTGTCTCTGGACCACCTACCTGCAGACCATGTTGTGAGAGAGAAAATAACTTTTATTTTACTTAAGACACTGTTATTTGTGTTTTTCTGTCACTCGCAGTCAAATTCAATCTTAAAAAAATTCAATATGTGTGGTTGATATGAATTCCCAAGACAAGTTATTGTAATTTTTAAACTTTATCTATGCTGCTTCCTTCTTTCAGTTAACAACACTAATTAAAACTTGACTTTGCTTCTGTAATGCTATCTAAATTTAAAATACCTTTCATATATTTTTATGTACTATTTCATGAAAAGTCAAAGTGTCAATCTGAGTAGCCTTCAAAGATTCAAGAACCTTAAAGTCATAAAAAAAAGAATCTGCAATATGAACATTATTTCAACTTTGAAATTGGATATTTCTGATTGAAAAGAAAGATTAAGATATTCATATAGTAAGTTTTTTTCTAGATTCTTAATTTATACATTGGTATATAGAAAGAAATAAGACACAATTGTCACATTTAATAACTACACAGCCTCAAGAAAAACAGCAAGTAGAAAAATCACTTATAATGCATTGTGATAAGCTCTAGCAAAGACTAAATTAAATATATTTCAGTAAATAATAAACTAGCACAGATTGAGTTAAGCCTATAGGTTAGTTAATATACTAGCAATAAATATAGAAAAAATTAATGCTTCCTGTATCTTAAAAATTGTATACATATTTTCAATCTTTCCTACAATACATATCTCTAGTATAACTCATTTATCTTTAGTTTTTGTTGCTTATTCTTTATTTGAAATACATATTCCACACTAAGGAATTTGACTTTATGTAGACTAAAGGAAGAATACTATAAATCTTGCTGAATAAATTTATTTGAATATGTATTTATATGCATGTTTTTCATATATACGTATACATACTTATATATCCTACACTTTAACATTTATGAGCTACTAATCTGACATTCCTCTCTTACTGGGAATATTTCCTACTCCACTCCATTCACATAGATCTATGTCATGTTCTATGACCTCATATTCCTAAATAGTTAATTAATGGTTACTCAGGGTGGCTCAATCCAAAGAGTTTTGAATTTGAGACCAGAGAAAGTGTCAGTCGTTATTCCCATATTCATGGAAGCTGTGAGTTGTAAAACTCAGATTGCCAAAGGTCGTATTTCTCTCCATGTGAAGAGTACAAGTTTTCAATGAGAGGAAGTAATGCTAAATAGATGAAGAAAAGTATGATCAAGAGAGAAAGAGAGAGTTCTGCATCATTCAATTCTTGGTTCTAACTCTTCTTGAGGCCCAGATGTATTACTGTTCTGCCTGTGGCTAGAGCATTCAAAGCTTCTTTGGAATTAATGGACTAATCCATATCCCTTTGTGCTGAAGCTCCCTTGATTGGGCTTGGATGATTCCAAATCGGTTATATCATGGTCCAGTAACAAATAACCCCCAACTGTAATGGCTTTAAAAAAAAAGATTTATTCCTCTCTCATATTTCATGACAATCAGGGATTGGCAGGGAGAGCTTTGCTCATCATAACCAGTTGGGAGCTCAAGTAAATGATATAGCCAGTTGTCATGCCAGAGAGAAGAGAGAGAGCTTTAGAAGGTCTCACAGTAGCAATTAAATGCTTTAAACCTAAGCCAGAAAGTGACACACATCATTTCCATTCCCAACTCCTCGTCCCGAAGTGGTAATATGACCCCAACCAACTGTAAGAGACCAGGGAGTATAGTCTGGCCATATGTTCAGAAAGGAGGAGAATGGGAAATAACACATTAGCAACTGGGGTCCTAATTAATATAGCAGCGAAGGTTTTCTTTTGCCAAGGCAAACCAAGAAAATGGCAAAGCTGTTTAAAATCTGTTGCAGTAGTCACGTGTGGTTGAGGGTTTAGTTATAATTCTAAATTTCTTTGTTGTGCAGCCAGAACTCTCCATGTTTTATAGGTCTTGATAGCTATGTAGAATTACAGAAAAGTAGGACAGGGTTCCACAGGTAAAGTAGCAACATAAGATGCAGGAGAAAGATTCCTCAGATTGGAGCGTCTGAAGAAACCCAGACTCTGTCTAAGTATGGATGATATTATCCCTGTCCAGTTCTTACTATAGTATGGGAGGAGACATGCAAAATAAAATCTTGAGATAGCAGTGAGTGACTGGTATGATGGCTTTCCAGTGTCATCAGGAATAAGACCCCATGTCTTCCTGCTTGCTCATATTTAGCTCCAGGCACTGCACCATATTATAGGCAGGGGTATGGGCCAAAGAGGCTAGATCAGCTGTTTTCTTTCTTAAAAAATCTTTTATGAAAGTTCCTTCCAGCAGATGCCATGTACTTTTCATTTGGCCAAAACTTTTCCCTAAGGGAACTTGGAAAGAGAAAATTTTAGTTTTCCAGCCTCTACAAGTTTAAAACACTGTATCTCCCACAAGTGCTTATATGTAAATGTTGGAAATTTATGTTCTCGTTGGGAACAAGGGAGGGCAAGGACATTTTGCTTAAAATTACTACTTATGTGTGGGGGAAGAAAGACCTGAATGTCCTCGAAGAAAACAGATTTGTAGTATTGACCTTTCAGATGCTTCAATGACGTATTTTTGACATCTGGTAATTTATGGATTTTACTAAATTAATTCAATTATCAGGGCACAGGCACATTACAAAATAAATAAAGTATGAGATAGAAAATAAAATGCAAGGGATGATTTCTTGATTTAGCTAATTTTATGATTTTGGAGAAAACTGAATTGACAACAATTTATTGGCTTCTGGATAATATCAAAGCGATATTAGTGAAAGGTTGTTAATAGTTAACTTGCTTATGGTAGATTGTATTATTTCTTCATGGTTCTTCCTTCCTTCCCCAACCTTTCTCTGATTCACTGTAAATGATAAATAACACTCTACTCCATTGCCTTTCGGCTTGGACATGTGAGAAGTGACAATATGCCAGTTCCATTTGGAACCAATAATAGGTATCATGTGTTTCTGCTGGTCACTCTTTCGTTTCCACCATCTAACTAAAGAAAGCATACCCAAATGGTGGCTGTTCCTTTAGCTAGGGTCCCAGAATATAGGATATGCAGACCAGAACTAAACAAAGCCCAACTATGTTCAGCCAAGTCCTGCTGAGCTACCTTTGATGAGCAGTCCCATATTTATTGTTGCAAGCCACTAAGATCTATAAGTTGTTCAATACCACAGAAGTAACTAATAGATCTCCCATTTCGCATTTTCAGGTAGATTCACAGAAGCTGTTAATAGGACTGGAAAAGTGACCCCAAAATATGTATGTGGTGCCTTTAAGAGATGTGGTGATCTCTTAAAAAGAACAAAATCATCCCCGAATAACTATAAAGTTAAATGATAAATGTGGTGTATTACAATAAGATAAGAACAGCCTATATGGGGGTACCTGGGTGGCTCAATCATTTGAGCATGGGACTCTTGGTTTCAGCTCAGGTCATGATTTCATGGTTCATGGGTTTAAGCCCCCATGTCGGGTTAGGTGCTGACAGTGTTAAGCCTGCTTGGGATCCTCTCTCTCTGCCCTTCCCCTGCTCATGCTCTTTCTCTCTCTCTCTCTCTCAAAATAAATAAACTAAAGTTTAAAAAATTAAAACTATATTTTAAAAAACAGCCTATATGGAAGTATGGGCCCCATAATCTGACATCAAGAGAAGTCAAGGATCCCTCTTACTCAAAAAAAAAAAAAAAAAAAAAAATTCTGACCTAAGGACAACATGGAAATTCACTAAAAAGGTGACCAGAGAAGTATTTGGACCCGAAACCTTAGCTAGAAGTTACAATGAGTGTACATTTGCCTTTACTAGAGCATTTCTGCATGCCAATTAAGGGCATATCAGAAATGGCAGGTATTTTAGGAGCCTGGCTATAGTTTGCTTTATGTACAACCAAAACAACTTTATAAGCTGGTGTTAGTGTTGTAATTACTATCAAGTAAATTGCTACCAAACGCTAATCATCTCAATACTCAGAGTTTAAACACAGACCATGCTGTGAGACAAACTTGGCTAGACTCCTGGCGACACACATGCTGTGTATCCTCTATGAAGTGCTCATCACAGTGACTGTCGCCTCATAGGTTCTCAATAAATCGTGCAGGAACAAGAGAGGAAACTTTGCAAGTTACTTAAAGTATCTAAGTTTCAGTTCTCTTTGTAAAATGGATATTGATTGCCCAGAATTGAGAGGAATTAGTGAGGTGTAACATTTTACTATAGCACCATGCACACTGAAAGTACTCAAGACATTAAAGTGTTGATTTTGTTGTTTTGCACCATATTATAAAGTTAATGGTATGTAGGCCAATGCTGTCTATAGTATGCCTCCATTCACCTACTGACCTAAGGGAAACTTGAATCTTTGAAATTTCTTCTTTGAGTCAACATAATCTTTACTGTTACAGAAGACCTGCTTGTTAGGTAGCACAGACAATTCAGCTGACATGTAGGATTAACTATAACCCATATTATAGTAAGTTTAAATGTGGACTCTTTATGTGAACTGGTTAAGTATAATTTATTAAATAAAAATATGATTTTATGTACTTTCTTCACCTGTTGTTTAATGTAAGCCATCATGATCATTCTCAGATTCTATAGGGTAAAACTTAAAATACTTCATTAATAGTTTTGCCTTATCTAAAACCAAAACATTTTGGTAAGGGGTCATAATTTAGTATGAAGCTTAAACTTAAATAATTTGACCCTTGGTACCTTTCCTTTCCTTTGGTCAAGCATCCCATGATGTAAGGACACTGCAGTCACTGGTAAGTATCAGACAATGGAGAATAGTGGCATAGATTCTACACTTCTTATTTTTCTATGAACACAGAAGCAAGTGCCTTATTTTTCACAACTTGCTACATTTGAAAAAACATAATGCTGTTCATTTAGCTTGAACTCAACCCTAAAGATATAAAAACATTACCATACTTCAGTAAATCTAAAGCACCACTGTTTTTTTTTTCAAAAAAATATAACACTGTCCCTTGTACCACTAAGAAATTTAAAATTATTCCTAATCAAACTTTGACATCCAATCACTTGTGAAGTCAGATAATGATTTATGTTAAAATGTGAAGAACAATGTGTATCTCAGAACTGAATAATAATATATTTTGCTCATTTGGAAAATGCAGTTTAACCTGAAGACAGTGAGAATATCTCCATTATTACACAAGTTATTGAGTGGGAGGAAAATAAGTTTAGAGATCTGAGAACCTGGCATTCAAATTCTTAACCATTTTTTAGATTAGTAGTATTACCTTCCCTGTGTTCCTTACATTTTTAGTTGAGCCTCATATTTTCTATTCTGTGAAACAGAAATAACTTCAACCTATATTCTATGGTTGGTCTGAACATTGGATGAGAAATTATACATATGAAAGCATCAAGCACAAATCATGGCACACAGGAACAATTCAAAAACAGTTTATTTCTTTCTATCATGTGAAAGTAGGAATATAAACCAAGACCCAGCTAACTTGTCTGCTCATTGTTCCTAGGCTAGTATTTCATCAAAACACATTTGTCACTATCTTCTAATATTTATGTGAGGCTTCCTGTACCATGAACATATTCTCCATTAGTTTTCCTTAACATTACTATCTTATGTAGTTTCTCCCCTTTTCCTTTTCTTTTCTTTTTTTTCAGTTTTGGACTATACAGCTTTGTTTGCTTCACGGGTTTTCTCTGTTTTATCCCTTCAGAGCTTGATGATATTTATACAGCATCTGTTCAAATTTGCTTTCTTGCCCAACGACTATCTGCATTTTACCTGTGCTGTTATAAATTTCCTCCAAAGCAATCATAAGGTTAAATTCTCTGGGAATTGTCATTTTTTTGCTACAGACATTTTGGTTAGCATACAATATCGGTATCTTCAATGATGAGTAAGAACTTTCAACATCTTTTAATTCTCATGGAATCATACCATTTTAGAGGTATGCCAGACTTTATTAGGGAACCAAGTTCACAAATAATTTTTGACAGCCAAATCCTTTCGTTCATTTGAAAAGGAAACAAATCCAAAAAGATTATGTGACATGTCAAACACTATAAAAGAAGGTGGCCCATCTCTCACGGCTTTAAGACTAAATAAGAAAATTGTCAAAATATGAAAAGAATGGAGAAAAACTAATCTTAATATGCCTAGCTTGGACCAGTAACAAAAGCCCAAGATCTTGTAGAAAGTCTAGTGCATCTTGAAGCATTTGTACATGGACGGTTTTTAGAAGGTGACTTCCTTGGATAATACAAAGTACTTCATTTTTAAAAGAGACAGTGTGGGGGAAAAAAACATGTATTGGAAAACATAAAATCTGGATCCTTTTTATAATGCAATTTCTAGGGAGCAACAGCTCTTTACTCCCTAAAACAATTTCTGCCAACAGAATCCACCAGAGCACGCATGTTTTCATTTGCATTTTCTTTCCCCAATTCCAAAGAATTCTCTCTGAGACTATAACAAACCAATTGATGGTGAGGACAAGTAGACAGTTCAAAATTCTAAATTAATTCAGATACTTTTCAAGTAATGTTTTAAAATAATAAATTAGATTAAAAAAGAGAAAAGAATTGCTTTTTTCAATATCAAGCTGAATCCAGAACTTGTAGAAATAATTCAACAAATCCTAGATAGAAATAAAGGAAACAACAGCAAAAGAATCCCAAAGAATGAATGACTAAACAGGAGCCAACTCCATAGAATTACTGGATTAGAACAATGCATTGCTCCAAACCAATGATGAAACATTTGTTTAAATTCAGTGAGTTAATTTTAATTATGTTTGTCTATGGAAATACATTTCATGTGATCTCTGGAACAAATTTTTTGCTGAATTCTGCTTCAATTTCTTTATATAGTAGTGCTCTTGAAATGGCAGAGCATATATATTGTTGGTGACTGTTGTTACAGAGAATTACATTTTAAATTTGTATTTCCTACTATGTTGAGAGGTCAAGAGAACAAAGTTAATTCAGAACACTTTCTTTTGTGTGGGGAGAAATCACTCCATTCTTTTCAGCATATAAAATTAGCATCCTGTCCTAGGGAAAGAGTATAATAATAAAGTAGTATTCTGACTGAACAGTGGGAATCCCACCTTTTACCAAATATTATGCAAGATTCTAAAGCTGTTGAAAAGATGAAACTACAAAAGGGATGAAGAAGGATCTTAAACAAAAAAGATAAAAATCTTTTACTTTGGGGACTTAGGGTTATTAGAATATTTCTGATGGATTGACATTGGTCTTGAATAAGGTTACCTGGAAGAAAACAAAACCAAGAATCTCCCAAAAGACAAGTTGACCAAGAAAACAGTGAGCCTAGATTTATGACCATCGAAGACTAAACTCCTATAAGGACAGATAACTAGTGGACACATACATGGATAAATCTGCACCCCTTCGTTGACATGGCTATCACAGAATTGTGAGTTTGCTGAGAAGACTGTGTGTGACTGTAAATAAAGAGCCAAGACCTGTGAAATAAGGCATGTATTGGTCAGAATGAGCTGGAGGACAGGCCCTCTTTTCCTTCATTGTCCATAGTTTAAATATAAGGTCAGACACTTTGGGTCAAATGTTTTAGATAAAAATGCTGTACCATAGAGCTCAGCTGAGGAGTCCTCGCCATTAGGTAAGATGTGACTTACACTTAGGGCTAATTCTCAGGTTATTTCCATTGACTTCACATTCCAATGGCAATTATGATGACAGTAGCGAGTACAGAATCACTTTGGATCGGCCAGATAATTGCTGCTTACATCATTCTGGTAACATACCAAACTAGTGGATGATTCTGTAGCAACAGTGCTTTCCGGATAGTGTGTGTGGAATCTTCTACCTTCCTTGTGAGTTCTAGCTCCATCCTTGTGAGTTCTAGCTCCATCCTTGTGAGTTCTAGCTCCATTCATGATGCTGACTGATGAGGATTTAATGATGTGAGTAAATAACCTGGAGATTTGAGATTATTATAGGAGTGCTGACCCAATGGAGGAGAGAGGGATAAAGGAGGCTCAAATTAGTTTTGATTTAAATAATAATAATAATCTACGAGCTAGAAAATTGGGTCATACTAATTGCATATAAAATAAAAATGAAAGAACTTCCTTATGGATGGAAAGATATGTAGAAAGGAAAACATGAGTGGAGATAGTTTAAATTAATGGGAGAGAAAACCTATGAAGATATGGAATCATTTATCTTCTAATGGTGATTAACTTAGAAGGAGTGGATCTTAATTTCCCAGAATTACTATTTCCTAGCAAGTTCCAAGCTTCTAGAAGGAAAACAATCTGGTATTAATAAAACCTTTATAATCATAGATCTGTGGATGCAAAATTTCCTTATAATAGGCGAGATAATAAATTTTTTAGTCTTTGTGGACTAAAAAATCTTTGTTGCTATTAAATTAAGCCATTTTAGCTTGAAAGCCCCCATGGACAAAGCTTAAATGAATGGAGCATGGCTTTGTTTAAATGAAACTTGATTTACAAAAATAGCAGGTAGCTGGATTTGGCCCATGCGAAGGCCATAGTTTGCGGACTCTTATGATGATGCACGTATATAAAGACAACTACTTGCTAAAGTTTTGAAGACTACTTAGATTAAACTTGCCTTAAGAAAAACAACAAATATTTATTAAATTTCTATGTTTAAGTTATTATGCTTCTGCCTAGAGATAAAAAGTAAAATAAGACAACATTGCTTCTAAAACTCCAACAACTTAAAAAGGAGGAAAGAAGAACACAACCATAAAGCTCTAGAGCACAATCTATCTCTAGCACAATCATAAAAACATGTACAGAGTGGAAATATAGAAGAGGGAATAATTAAATTCCCCAAAGTGTTTCAGGGAAATCTTCAGAGAAAATGATTTTTCAATACTATTTACTAAAAAAGTTATGCAGTCACTTCTAGGAGGGCCAAAATCAGGAAGAAAGGTATTGATATAGAAAAGTATAGGGAAGACTAGACAAATTAACCTCATACATGCATACGTTATCCCAATGCACTTGGACTGCTTTCTGTAGTTAATAATGATAATGATGGTAATAAAAATGATGATCATGGTAAACATTTATCGAAGACTAGGTCAATTTGCAAAAATTGATTTCTTAAGACTCATCTTATTGCATAATCATTTTTCTGAAATTCTGATGACTGATTTACTGGAAATGGTTTTAAGTGCTTTAACAGGAATATTCAATTTCTGATACTGAATATATATTCAACATTCATCGTTGCATACGGGATAGTGTAAAGCATACTATTTTTTTTCAAAACATGTTGGGACTTCCTTGTCAATGTCTTAATATTTATCTTTTAGCGCTTATAGAATGATTGATTAATGTTTTGTATATCTTCTAAATTTCATACTTCGTATTAAAGATAATATTAGAGATGTATTCTTTATACTGGGTGCAAATTATTTATCTGTTGACTGTCATCTCTAAACCAACCATTCTATACTCTGCTTTGTGAAACAGGCACTGAGGCTCTTAACATGCCTTCCTAGTCCCTAAGCTGGCTACCCATTAGGGTGCACTAGAGAGAGAAAGCAAGGTAAGAGGTGAGAAAAGAAGCTTGCTACTTTCTGCTTTCTCTCTGCTTTCTTTCTATTCCTCTCATGCTTCTTCAGCCCAGCAGGATCAATTCTTTCCAGTAACATCACTTGAATCCAGTTTGCTGTTTTCCTGGCACCAACCAGAAGTAAACGGTTCAGTATTACAACTTTCCTCAAGAAGTGGTATTTTAGCAATGGTTTCTAGACTTATTTGGTTATGGAATCCTCTGGGGGAACATCTTACTCAAAACATATTCCACAAAATACACTTACTCTTGACAACATGATCAATGTATGTTCAATAATAATGTTCACTGTGTTCACTGAGTGCCTACTATTGGGAGAAACTCTTCTAATTCAGAAACTGCGTAAATACTCTAGGAGGTAGGTAGTATCTTTATACCAATTTCACACATTAAAAAAACTGAGGCAGGAGGGGTTATATAATGCTCCTAATCATAGAGCTACCATGTAGCAGAGCTGAGATTCAAGGCCAGAATCTGAAAACATAACTGCTACATTATACTATTACTTAGATTGTTACAGAGAATTCAATAGGGTAGGAAATACCACAGGCTGAGAGATCAGTGATGTTATCTTACAATAGCTTAGAAAAAAAAAACAAATAAATGAGACTTTGAATAAGGCAGTGGCAAGAAATAGAGAAAAGAATACAGATTCAAATATCCAGCAGAGGTTGGATGAGAACTCTATAACCTATTGGATATGGAGCAGAAAAAAGAAAGGGGGGAAAATGGTTATGTTATTTATCTACTGCTGCATTGTTAATACCCACATTCGAACAACAGCACTTAATTTGGCTGTTAGATCTGCAAGCCCACTGGGAGATGACTGGTGTAGGATGGCTTTGCTCACATGTCTGCATTCACCTGACAGGCAGCTGTGAGTTAGTTTTACTGATCTTGGCTGGGTTTTCTCATGCGTCAGGGGGCTTAGTGTGATTCCAGGATTTTGCTTGAATGGCCTGTAAGATGGTGACCATTAAGTAAGATACCTAAACCCAAAGAAAGGAGCATATTTGAGGGGTAAAATGAGTGAAAACATTAGTGTTGATTGAGACATGTAGAACCTGAAGTGTGATAGGTGGAGATATCTCACAAGAAGTCAAATATAGGTCTAGAGGTTGACAAAAATAAAATAGCTAGAAATGGGAACATGGAAGTTAATTTAAAACGCCATAGGTTTATATGGTATCATTCATGGAGATCATGTAGAGAAGTCAGTACCATTCTGAGACTGTCAATAATTCTATTTTATTTTGCTTCTTGTCCTTAGGTAACCTAAGGAATGATTGTCAACAAAAAGACCATTTCATATAATTGAAATTGAGAGATAAGTATTGTTGTCATATAGTCCTTCTGCAATATTAGATGCATTTTACTCTCAATTTTTAAGAAAAAAAAAACTAATTTCCTCTACAGGAAAGAAAATAGAGCGAAGAAGCAGAAATGAAGTGATATTCAATTGCCAATATCCAAATTATAAGAGAAATACAAGGGATGGAAAAGAGCAACTTTCATTTGCTTAGGAATATCTTCCTAACTTTGAGAGGATGACAGTGATGTCTATAGAATTGAGGGCAATATTTTTAAACAGGTTTCCAAATGATACTATGGGAATTCAAGGGAATGTATGAAGTGATTTCATATGGTCTGTACTAGCCCCATCATTCCACAAATACAATTTAATCAAGGACCCTAAGAAATGTGTCTATCACCAGTTTGATATAATAAACAGCACATTTAGAGTCCAAATGTTAATAAGCTTTCTTGAATTTCCTAATTCAAACCTGAAGCATGTGATTTAATTTAAAGGTAAATAACAACCACAATAATCAATACACATTTTAAGTATATGAGAGAATTTTAAGTAACAGGCCTCACTATTATTTCTCACATTTATATTAACCTTTTTTTAAAAAAAAAGTTAATGTATATAATACCAAAAAATCCAATATTTTTTTGGTGTAGTAGGAATAATATTCAATGGTTTTTCTCTTTTAATTTTCTTGAAATTGGCTATCCTCATCAATAATATTCTAGATGCATGGACGTGCCTCTTCAAAGGATCAAAATTATGCAACATATATACAAAATGAAAAAGGGAGTAAAATTCTGGTTTTGTAATCTGGAGTTAAATTTCTTCAGCCCATATCAAAACAATTATGCTGAGAAATTGTTGACATAGCAACATTCAAGTTTCCACACCACAGCATGGATTTTTACTATCTATAAACTAGGGACAGAGGGAAGGCAGAACATGACAAAAAGAAAGGTTGGCGAAGGAAGCACATTTCTTCTAGCTCTGAGCATTGTGAGAATGAGAAACAAGAGAGTGATTTGGAAAGTGGACGGTTACAACTCTGTGCCTTACCCTTCTCAGCATGTCAAAATGATTGGAAATCTAGAACAAAAAAGACCTTTTGGTTAGTTTCCCTTAAAAAGGTGGGGGAACTACCATGTTGCGGGGGCACAACCCAAACCTGGGGGGTTATGGCCCAGCACAGCCAAGAGAGGTGTTTAGATAAGCATGAAGCATCACACCTGAATCTCCATGGTCTGCATGTAGTCTAGACATGTCATGCTTCAGTAAGACAAAGTAGAGTTCTTGAGATGGCCAGGAGATCAGGACACAGAGACAAAAGTGCAGGATCTTTGTGTCAGAGACAAACAGTGGAGACCACAGACTTTTTGATAAGAACCAGCGTGAAAGGCCAGACAGAACTAGTTGTGTACCTCAGTGGCCATCAGTCAGACTAGATTTGCTATATGGAGCTGCAAAGACCAAGAAAATATGACACGGACCCTGTCTGAGTCTCCTATTGCTGCTCTAATGAATGGCCACAAACTTAATGGTTTACACATGACAAGTTTATTACCTTATATTTGGGGAGACCAGATAGCTGAAGTGGGTCTCACTGGGATAGAATCACAGAGTATGGGCAGGGCTACATTACTCTAGGAGTTTTAGATGAAAATCCATTTCCTTGCCTATTACAGCTTCTAGAGACTGTCTGCATTCTTTGGATCATGGTCCCTTTCCATCATTAGCCTTTTTCGCCCTGCATCACTCTGGCTTTGACTCTTCTCCATCTCTTTTACTTATAAGGACACTTGTAATTACATTGGGCCCACCCAGATATTCCTGGATAATCTCCCTCTTTCAAGGTCAGCTGATTAACAAGTTTATTTCCATCTGCAACTTTAATCCCCCCTTGCATTGTAACGTATCCTATTCATAGGTTCCGGGTAGCAGGGTATGAGTATTCTGGGGGACCCATTATTTTGCCTACCACAGAGTTGATGCATTTAAATCTTTAAACCAACCTGCATACCTGGACACCATCTTGGAACAAAGCGGAATACATAGAGGTAATATGAAAGGCAGGCTTTTTCAAAAAAAGAATGAGTCATGCTCAAGAGACTATTCAAAGCTGAAGAGAAATGCCATTGATGCATCTCCCCTTTGCTCCTCACTGCAGCAGCTCCCACCTTCCAGTTGCTTTCCAAGGATAGATGGAGGCTCTTGAGGAAGCTTAGATCAATTACAAAAACAAAGAAGCTCATTTCCCCTTGCATATCTGAGGAGTGAGTGAGTTAAATTTCTGAATCTGCCACATTATTGAGAATCACAATAACGACCCCCTAATGATGAGCTTTAAAAAGGTAACAGATTTATGTCCCACAGAGATGCTTTAAGAAGAAATTTGAACATTGTTATTTGACAGATGAGACTGTTATATGTTAAGAGACCTGTCCATAAAACTGAATAACAGAGGAATCTGGAGGGCCCTCAAGTGGACAGGAACCCTGAGTTTGTATCCTCTACCTCCATGTCACTGTCCCTGAGCAGAGGATTTAAATAAATTAACTTTCCTAAGAAATTGTTGTATTTATTTATGATACATGTCCCTCCTAAATTTTCAGGCATCCTGTCATTTTAGTTACCAGAACTAAAATAGTAGAGATGGAAAGTGAAATGTCACCCTAATTGCACACTGCCTAGGCCCTCCACAGTCTTCCTCAAACATGTATGAAACCATTAAGCAGCGACAACTAATTTAAGAGCTAAGTACACCTTAAGACCATGTCAGAAGTATGTTTAGGGAAAAAGATTGATTTTAGAGGTGTTGGCAGTTTTATGAAGTTATTGTGGATGGAAAGTAAAGTATTTCAGAAAATAAACTGGAGAGAAAATTTCAAAGTCCTAAATCCAAAGAGTGGCACTGAACTGTGAAATTAAGAAGAAACATTTCCAGCAGCACATAAAAGTGTCAAAGTGGCAGTAATGGGGCTTATCATTACCCGGGTGTGTACCTGAGTACATTAAGGTGATGGAAAGGTGGCTGCAGAGTATCTGTGATGCTGGAGCACAAGAAAAGATAGAGTGCTTTTTTCTTTAATTGGCAAATCAACAGCAAGTAAGAGAACTGTCATCCATTTTTAACCACTTCTCTTCATTGCACAAGGACTTTACTCGAGTGACAATTTATCACTGGATAGAAAACAGGACGCATATTCTTTAAGACCACCAAGATAAATAACAGCCAGGAAGATAGACATCAAAAATTACGTTAGAATTCATGATTCCTTAATCAAAATAGAAGCATTCTGAACTGTGATGAAAGAAGAAAGTATATTTTAGTACATATGAGTACATATGTATGAGTATATATTTAGTACATATATATCAATATCTATCTATATTTCTATATATATATCTATTTCTAATAGATATATATGTATGCATATATATGTATATTTCAATGAATAGGTTTTACTAAGTGAGTCTCATTTGTTAATACTCTGAAGTGACCTGGGAGATATCATTTGGTTTCTGAGGTTTTCCTTTTCCCCTGTATTTAACTAACCTATGCATACAGTAAAAGTCAACTGATTTGCACAAGACCTCATGTGGAAGTCACTGCAGAAAGTGCCTCCTACACTTTGAGCACATATGGTTTGTGAGTACTCCAGAATTCTCCACAGATGAGTCCTTATACAGAACCTTTTTTTTTTTAAAAAACATAGTTTAGGCTTAGTGGTTTTATTAATATATCACTATATGATATGTAGTGATTTTTTTCTAATTTTTAATTTTTTTGTTTTACTAACAATTCTAGTTGATATGTGTACAGGTATCCTTTGACCCTTTTATTAATACAGTTTGACCACTTCAATAAAATATATTCTAGGGTCTACTTTTTTTCTTAGAAAGGATAAAGTTATATTAAATGGTTGGGGATTTTTTTCTCTATACCTAGAATTATTACATATAAAGGATTTTAAAATTGAAAACCATCCTAATGAATATAGTAATATAATTTATTTTTAAAACTTAACATCTTTTGTTCTGAAGATATTTGCAATTATACACTGATAGCTAATATTTATATAAAAACATTAAATACATTGTCAAGTACACACACACACACACACACACACAGGTATATATGGTACTGCTGTTGTCAGGGAAGAGTCATAAGAAAAGAAAAGAACATATAAACAATGATTTGAAGGAAGCATGAGACTGACCCAGCTGCCTCTCTGGGACCAGTGGCTTCCAAGCAAAAAGATAAGTTTAGTTTTTAGTCATAATTGATGCTCAAGAAGTGAAGAATTTCTTAGTTGGCCAACTAGGTCAACTTTTGTCAAGTTTCTCAATGTTGAAGTTTGTTAGCTGTAAGTAATAAATATAGTAATGTAATTTGTTTTTAAAACTTAACATATTTTGTTCTGAAGATATTTGCAATTATACATTGATAGCTAATATTTATATAAAAGCGTTAAGTACATTGTCAAGTGCACACACACACATGTACACAATGTGAATGCTATGAGAATCAACTCTATTTTATATATATATATAAAGAATATACTGTAGGAAAATCAGAAAAAATACTACCCACTTTCTATATGCCTACTATCAAAAGGATAATTTAAATCTCATGTATTTAATCAAGATAAGTGTCTTTTTCCTCAAACACAGAATATCCATTAATGTAATTAGGATAGATTCTAAATCCAGGAGCAATGCATGCATTGTACAACTTGAAATCCTCTTGCTACACACCTAGAAATATTATATTAAGTATAACAGTAATAATAGTAAGACTGCCTTTTACACCAATTTGATTGGTAAAAATAACAATAATAAAATGTAACAATACCAAATGTTGGTAAGATCGTGAGCAACAGAAGCTCATACACTGCTGGTATGAGTATAAAGTGAAACAACTACTTTGAAGAGCAATTTGGCATAATCTAGTAAATTAGATGTTTATTCTTCAACTCAGCAGTTACAATCTAGAGATACAAACTCCAAATACATATATACATATATATAAAATCTAGAGATACAAAGAATGTTCTTTGTAAATTTTTAAATAATAAAATGGAAATTTTTAAATAATAAAATGGAAAAATAAAATCCCATAAACTAAAAGGGAATAGGTAAAAAATTTATGTCACTTTTACAAAATGTGATAAATCATATCGAATAGCATGCATAATCAAAAACCATATTTTGTCATTAACAAAGTTGAGGATATATGTGTATAGTTTAATACCATTTATATAAAGTTATAACAATTGGCAAGTGATACATCATGTTTACATATAGGTACATGTATAGTAATGGCATAAATTAAGCATGATAATGATGAACATTAAAATAAGAACAGCTCCCTCCAGATAAATGTGGCCAAATACTATATTTACGAGTCTTTGCCACATTCATTTTTACAATGCCCTGTAAGCTTGAAATTTTTCTAAAATAAACAGTATTGCACTCCTATGCAGATGGAAGTCCCCAGGGTAGAATAGGTTAAAAATACACAAAAATGGGAACACACTGATTTCAAAGGGCAGGAGAAGTGTCCTGCTACTTGAAAATGGTATTTTATCTCAATATTGTTGAGTCAGTATTGTGCCAGGCATTGTTCTAAGTGCTTTACAGCTAGGAAATTGAAACACATAAAGGTCAGTAACTTGGCCAGTATCACATAGCTAATAAGTTGGAGCACTAGAATTTAAACCAGAGAGTTTGAGCTCAATACACAATACACAAACTGCCCTTGGTAGATATGCTTACATTAAAGAAGCAGTTCTCAAAGTGTGTTCCAGGGCCCAGCAGCACCAGAAGCACCTAGGACCTAGCCAGAAATGCAAGCTTTGGCATCTTACCCTAGACCTACTACTGAATCAGAAACTCTGGGACTGAGCTTAGCAAAATGTATTTATAACAAGTCCTCACTGTGACTCTTATCCATGCTTAAGTTTAAGAACCCTTAGGTTAAAGTAATCTACAGGCCTGTAGATCTCACTTGGGAATGAGGTACAATTTTTGTGGTGGAAGGGCAGAATTTTCAAAGAGAATAACTTGAAGAAGAGGAGCCTTGGAGAATCTATGTTAAGCTGCAGGTACACAATCAAGTTAACATAAATGGAAGCTTTCATATGGGATCCCCTTCCCCCTCCCATGAATTTCAATTTCTTACAGGAGACTTAAGAAATTACAAATTAGCTCAAACTTTGATACTTTTGTCCTTTGAGGCACATGTATTCTGAAATTGAAGAGTCATTTTCAATTTAAAAAAATTACATTCACTAGTTGAATCTGAACTGATAACGCTGTAGATTTTGTAGGGGCAGTGCAGCAAAGGGGAAGATGAGTTGGAGCTTTTGCAATCCATTTTCCCTCCTCAGCAGTCCCAAAAAGCAATGTCCCATTGAGTGTCCTGAGGCATGGAGTCCTCCAGGGTGAATTATGGTACTGAAAGTGAAGTCAAGCATAGAGAAGTCCAGGAACTGGTAAAGTATTCCAGAAGGGACATACTCCAGGGAATTAAACCCAACTATTATATCGCCCCCATGGGCTAGAGAATGGTAGGATGGATTTCACATATGTGCTTTGTTTTATGTAGCATTACATTAACAGAATCTGGTTCAGATGATTCACCATAAGCATGTACTGTGTGGAAGAAAGGAAAACAAGAGACTTTCTTCATGGGAGACTTTAGTTATTCAACAAAAATCTAAAACTTTTTTTGAGGGCTCACAAATTATTTCTCTGCTTCCAGCCCTATGACTAGTTTGTGCGTTTGTTTTATTTTTGTTTTTAATGGCTAGGATATGAAAGAGAGACTTTCCATCACCTTGACCCCACTTTGTACCCACTTAGAGAAGTACATTTTAAATAGATTTACAAATAATTCTCTCCAGTATAAGCATCTTTCCTTCTCTCCAATATACTTTGCAAACGCTTAAGTATATTAATGGGGAATGGATAAGACTCTCTCCAAATAGATAATGATTTGACAAAAAAGCTGTCTTCCTCTTGGAATTAGTCCACTTTGCCTTGGATACCCACCAGCTCTCATCTGTGTCCCCGGCACGCCTTTGTCTAGCACAGGCTTATCCAGTGTATGATTATTTAAATGTGAGTGAAAGCCATCTTATCTTTTTGTAATGCCATGATTTTATTTTATTAAAATTTTTTTTAATGTTTATTCATTTTTGAGAGACAGAGACAGAACACAAGTGAGGGAGGGGCAGAGAGAGAGGGAGACACAGAATCCAAAGCAGGCTCCAGGCTCTGAGCTGTCAGCACAGAGTCTGACATGGGGCTCAAACTCACAAACTGCAAGATCATGACCTGAGCCGAAGTCAGACACTTAACGAACTGAGCCATCTAGGCACCCCTGCCATGATTTTATATATAATGTGTACAAAACCTTTGATTTGGCAATGCTACCTATCCTCTCCTGACCATGCTAATGTAGGCAAGAGAAACATTTGTACCTTACTCTTTATTTGCTATTTTAAAACCATCCTCTGTCCCTGTAAATTTGTTCTTGTTCATTCGTGCATTAGCAGCAGCATCAACTGAGAGCCTGTTAGAAATACAGACTCTGAGGCCCCACTTCAGATCTTATAAATAGAGGCTACATTTCTGCTTTGGAACAATATACTCAGGTGAGCCAGAAGCACATTTGACTTGGACAAGCACTGCTTTAGGGTGTATAAAAAAGAGTGGAATTGCTGAGAAGAACACACACTTCTTCAACTTTATTAGATATTCCCAAATGACTCTCCAAGTGATGATGTCAACATAGAGTCCTACCAGAAATCAGTCTTTTCAAATTTTTTTCCGGACAACTGGATGTGAAAAGCTATGTTGTTATTGTCTTGACTTGCATTTCCCTCATTTTAATGAGGTTGAGTCTCTTTCCATAAATCTACTGCCCATTGGTGCTGTCTCCTGGTCATATCTTGTGCTAGATTTTCTGTTGGTTTCTGTGGTTTGTGTTCTGTTCTCTTATGTCAAGTCAAAGTAATCTAAAGAGGTCTCTTTACCTTTATTTTCTCCTTTTCCCCCCTTTTATTTTTCCTTCTCTCCCTATTTGCTAAATTAAAAGAGGTTGTAGGCTGTCGAGGTTATTCAGATATTCTAGTTGTCAGGATATTAGATGTGAACAATTACCAGAGTCCTTTATTGTTGTCTCCTCCACTAGGGCAAAATAATAATAACAATAACAATACTAGTGAGTCCATAAGTGAATAGATCTGAATATGAACCCGGTCCTGCCTGATTTCAAGGCCAAGCTCAAAAGGTTTTTTATCTCCATTTGTCTCTTGTGATCAAAACATTAATTTTATATTAAAGCTGAAAGTTACCACTGTTTCCTTTCTCCTTTTAATATATAATATTAATATATAATAGTATATAAGAAGTATATTATATGCATGTGTAAGAGATAATATCTATAATTTATGGCATGGATTGCATATATATATATATACACAACTGTAATGGTATAATCCTCTATACCATTGGGGTGTAGCAAACCTAACCTCTGAATTACAGTCTTCAATAGTGAGTAGGTATAAGAAGAGATGATGTTGTTCCAAAGCCATTCATAAGATTTTTTATACAGTTCTACTTCCATTAGTATTTTTGAAAAATTATTGTAGGGATCACCTATGAAACCTGGTGAATAAATAAAATAACCTGTTTATTTGCTTATAATATTTTTGCTAAGCCTCTCCCCTGGAAATTCTGATTCTGTAGGTCTGGGTTGGAACCCAGATACCTGTATTATTACAGAAACACAAGTGAATCTTTTCTAAGGATATTTTGGTGGGGGGACTTCCATTTCATAAGTACCAGATATAGCTGCTCCTTCTCATTTGAATAGTGACCCAGCATAATTCAAAACATGTGGTAGGATCAGCACAATGAGGCATACATTTTGGAAGGAACATTATGATCAGTCTTGCTTAGGGAGGAAATATCCTCCCACATCCCAAGGGGGTATCTAGTAAGCAAATGTCAAGGCAATTACAATTAGGACCCATTTAAACACTGCACAGCTACTGCCCTGTCTCAAAACACCAATAAAGCAGCGAGTCAAAGCGCTGACTTCGTTTACAAGCCACCCACTCTCCTAGCACAGCTGCTGTTCCTTATCTCCATGTGACCTCTATGCAGATTGCAGATAAGGGAGGCTTCAAGGCGGTGGCAGCTCTGGCCTCAGCCAGGTTTCCAAGCAATGGTCAGAGCTCAATCTGGTCCTCTTGCTCCAACTTCAATCTCAGTCTATAGAGCTCTCCCAGTTCTAGACTCTTGGCTACATTCTCTGCACATCTATAAAGTGTGCCTTAGTCCTCATTTCAAAGTTCTGAGATGCCTATTTTGAAAAATGCAAATAATTGCAAAAGAAGTGAATCTGATTTGAGGTGACAGAAGAAAGCAATTGAAGAGGATATTATAACTGCTCAAGTTTGCAGGAACTCTTTTATTGCCAATGAAGAAAACTTTCTCAGTTTGGACAAAACACAAGCATGAGGTGTTCTTGATGAGTGCTTTTGTTTCCAAAGACCTAAAAATAATTTACAAGTAGAGATCATACATTTACAAGAGTGCTGTTAAATGCTACCATTCCTTCAGGAAAAGGGAAAGGGCGGTAAGAAAATAATTTTTTTAGAGAAACACACACACACACACAAAAGAATATTAGATTTACAGATATAGAACCTTTCTTTTTCCATCAATCAAGCAATGAATATCCATTAAGTAACAAACAAAATACTGTGCTAGGAAAAAAGGAATGAAGGATAGGAAATATAAGGTAGTAATCATTTGATCCTATAGATTATAAGAATTAACATGAGTTAATACATGCAAAAGCACTTATAGCTGAGCTGGAGATGTAGGAGAAGTTCAGCAAATATGTATTGTCTTCCTTAATTATTTTCCTCTAAGAAGCTTAGGGTATACACATACTAAGATACATAATAATCTAGTTCACTATTGGGAATGTAGTTTGCTTATTTTTAATTTCTTTTGCATCCCTCGCAGCTAATCCATAAAATGATCAATAAGTATCTATAGAATTCAGTTGAAGTCAGCATATATTAAATTATAAATCAATGCTAGAGGCAGTACATTAGAACAGTTGTTCTCAATCAAGATGATTTTGCCCCCAAAACCACTAGAGACATTTGCAATGTTTGGAGACATTTTTTTGGTTGCCACAGTTTGTGGGGAGGGGGTTACAACTGGTTTCTAGTACATAGAAACCAGGGATGTTGCTAAAAATCCGACAACACACAGGACAGCCCCACAACAAGAATCGTTAGGACCGAGGTAGAAGTGAAGCCTTTGCATTTCAATAATGGAAGATATGTATTTCAGACACAAGAGAAAAGTAGGGGCAGGGAAAATGTTAATATAAAGAGCAATAATAAAAGAATGAAAAGCCTGAAAGGGGTATTCAGGAACAGTGAGGAGATCACTTTGGGTTTTCCTTTCCACTTCTGCAAATACCCTGTGTTTCTTCTATCCCCTCATTCCTTGTGTTGTTTATTAGAGCATCTAGTCATGTGACTATGCCCCACAAATCCACCCTACCCTCACCTCCATTTCCCTTTGGGGACCCACACTTTGGTCTGCCTGTTTGTACAAATTCTAGAGCTCTAGAATCCATAAAGACAATTCCATTCTCCTTTCCTGATGCTTTGCCTAATGTAGACACATGAAGTATCCTCTTTCTCATTAAATGCCTATTTCACCAGAAACAGGGATAGTGCCTCTACATTTCTCTGAATGTCCAACTTTCCATTAAGCACATTTCAATAAATTACCTGCAACTAAGTGTTGAAAAGAGAATGATTACCAGGTTTTAAGAATCCTCCATCTTCAGCCATATATACTAATTTAAAACAGAAGAGTATTACATGCACACATATCATCCCAAGCCACTAGTAACCACACATTTCTCCTTCAATCAATCATTTCTTCAATTACGTCTGTTTTCTCTGTGCAAATGGTAAAAACTGTGAGAATTCATTCCTATATTTGGGGCTTCTTACTTGTAAGGATTTCATCCAAAGGAAATTAAGTGGTTGAGCACATTTCTTCCATTACTAGAATCTTATTTTATTTTCCCACTTATGTCCCAACAGTAAAGAACATTTAACTTAAAGACACTCAGCAAGGATAGTGCTTGGGGAAAATATCCTTTATGAATTTATAAAATGTAAACAATAAGGATTGGAGGGTAATTTCATAATTGACATTTGGTTTGTTTTGCTTCTTTGATTTTATGTCTACTGAAAGAAAAACAATGACATTTTCTCTATGTCTTGTTATTTTAAACATTCTAGTAATTTTGTGCACATCTGATTGAGAAGGCAGACTGAAGGAACTGAAATAATATGAAAAAATATCTAGCAGCTGCCCAATTATAATAACCTCAAGGCAAAGAAGTTGGTCAGAAGTGCAATTCTTTTGTTTACTTTTAATTTCCTTCTGGCTTTTAAAAATATAACTTGTGTTCATATAAATGCTACATCAAAGCAGTCATAATAAATAATTAGAGTGTTATCAAAGACCGTTTTGTTCTTCCAGCTGCTAGAACTGTTTTATTTACATAGTATTGTGAAGTGAGTCAAAAACAGCTGCTATTTTATGTGAGTAAATCCATGATTTGATTTAAAATGCATTCCTCTAGTATATCTAATGGCATTTTAAGAGCAATGGCAGACTCATGACAAAACATTTCTGGACTGTTGTGCATCTCAGAAGGAAAATAACTTTGATCGGTGGATGAGTGTTATGAATGGAAATATATTCTTTCAAAAGGGAAAAGTTAGCTTGAAATTGTGTGCTCTCGGGCTGAGTGTGTACATGGTATAGCTGCAGAATATGTGCACAGGTCAGACACCTAGAGGTCCTTCCAGGGAATGCATCCTCCCTCAGAAGGTGACAATTCACTTGCTAATTTAATTTATGGCACCTCTGGAGTCCGTCATTCTCTGACGCAATTTAAAGACAGAAATAGGGTAAGTTCTCCTGGGTAGAAGTAAGCATAAGCAGGGCAAAGCAAAATCAGGATGAAAGAGAGAGAAAAAATAAGCTGCTGGAGAGGAAGAAAATGGGTAAAGGAGACAAAAAGGAACCAAAAGAGATAAAGAGAGGAAAGGAAAGAGTACCCCAACTGCCTTATTTTTTTTCTATTCCTTTTTTTTAATTTTTAAATTTTATTTAAATCCAAGTTAGATAACATCTAGTGTAATAATAATTTCAGGAGTAGAATTTAGTGATTCTTCACTTACCTAAAACATCCAGTGCTCATCCCAACGAGTGCCCTCCCCAACAAGTGCCCTCATTAATCCCCATCACCCATTCGGCCCATCTCCCCACCCAATACCCCTCCAGAAACCCTCAGTTTGTTCCTGTATTTAAGAGTATCTTATGGTTTTCTTCCCTCAGCAAAGTCCCTTTCAATTACCCTGATTAACTAGTGTGCTTAGGTTGTTGTACAGTTCTCTATCCCACACCATTTCTACAAAGAAGTGGAAATGCCTCCTTGTTTTTCTCAGAGAAAGGCGTACAACTTGGAGCATAATTTCAGTAATACTTGACCACAGCTAAAACATGCTATGAGCTAATGCAACAGGAATGAACAAGACACCTCAGGATAAGTCACTTTCTAATTAGATTGTTTATTTACTTACTGACACCCCAGTTCAAACGCATTATGTATTTAGTAATGGGAAATTCAAGCATATATTCCCAATCAACTTGTCTCAAACTTACTACTGATACAATTTAGGAAATTACAGGTTTTTCTATGTCAACAGCTTTTTTCCAATAAGTTATTTCTTCAGACTCAAGACACTTTATCTTTGGGAGATAACAGTGCACAGAATATATAAATAGTAATTTTTTTCATGTCATAAAATTGTATTATATTGAATGTTTTATTTAATGTAACCTAAGAGTATTAGTCTGTAAGAAATAAATTAATTGTAATGTTTTTAGTTCACGTTTATGACTAAATGTCTGTGTATTCGGCCTTTACACTTACTTTTGAAATTATTTTTTATATAATCCATTTTCTTTGAGGTAAATACTTGGAATGTCTATGAATATACAGTTAGCTAAATTATGAAATAAGCACAAAATGAAATATTATGTAGCAATTTAAAAGAATAAGCCAGATCCTTACATTGACCTGGAGTGAAAAAAATAGGGAGTAACATATACAACATGCTCTTATTCTTTAAAACATAAACAAAGGAAAAAAAATAAGTGTATATTTATATTTATATTTGCCTAAACAAGAAGGAATCTAAATTAACTGTAGTTAGTTCAGGAGTATTGAAGGGGATAGAGAAAAGAAACTTAAGTTTTTCTTTACTGAACTCCATATTTTTAGTCACCATGATCATAGTATAATTTTTGCAATTTATAAAAAATTAGTTTAAATACGTAAATAGAATGTTTTAATAATTTTCTTACTGCCTCTTCAATACACTTCAATAATAAAAATGGTAAAATATATATTTAGACTGTAAATACTTTTATTTAACATAACAGACTAATTTAGTTAATACTTAGCAGTGTCACCATTTCTTACTGACAACATTTATGAGTATTAACCCCCATCATGTCAAAGAAAACCCAGTTTTTTATATACTATTTCATTTACTATCTGTAACAAATCCAAAAATAAGATGATTAATTCCATTACATGTATAAGTTAACTAAGACTCAGAGGGGTAAATTAACTTGTCAAAGCTAGTAAGTAGCAAGACTGAAATTAAAACTGAAGTCTGTTTGATTTAAAACCCCTGCTCTGCAGTACTGAACATCACTGCCTTAATGATCTGTTTTTTGGTGCAGAAATATGCATGGGCACACACACTCAAATAGAAACTATAGATATATATGTATTATGTATACATATACAAAAACAATAATAAAACTTTATATTACTTTGTTTGGCTGGTACATATGCCCCTGGCCCACAAATGCCTAGAGGAATTAAGCATGTTGCAGATAAGAAGGCATATAAGGGGCGCCTGGGTGGCTCAGTCAGTTAAGTGTCCGACTTCAGCGCAGGTCATGATCTCACATTTCGTGGGTTCGAGCCCCATGTAGGGCTCTGTGCTGGCAGCTCAGAGCCTGGAGCCTGCTTCAGATTCTGTGTCTCTCTCTCTCTTTCTCAGAGCCACCCCCCCCCCAACACTCTGTCTCTCTCTCAAAAATAAACATTAAAAAAAACTTTAAAAAATGGGTTAAAAATGCCAATTAGTATATGCCTCAGGCATAAATGAGTCATTTATAAATGTATATTGATGTCACATACTATCTAACCATCCAAAACAACTTAGGAATTTCTTGGATTAAATCTGCCTGAATTTTAAAGTTATAGATTGACATTTTGTAACCCCTGAACCACTAAGGATGTTCACACTATTCTACGTCTTTTTTCCCTTGATTTTCTATATTGCAGGGCACTTGGGCTAACACATATACCCAGATTTGATTTAATTACATTTTTAATACTTTTCCAATTCCCAACAGAAATTCTGGTGTTTTAATCAAGAGCTTTGCTTTCTTTCAGCTATTTGGAAGATTTAATTTGTCTATTCAGATGTATGTTTATAAATATGCATTCTATTAAAATATTAATGATTTTCTACTTGAAGTTTACTCCATTATTTTTTATAAGTTTATTTATTTTTGAGAGAGAGAGAGGGAGAGAGTGTGTGCGTGCACGGGAGCATGAGCAGGGGAGGAGCAGAGAGAGAGGGAAGCAGGAGACAGAGAATACCAAGCAGTCTCTGCACAAAGCACAAGGCCTGATGTGGGGCTTGAACTCACAAACCATGAGATCATGGCCTGAGTTGAAATCAAGAGCCGGATGCTTAACCAACTGAGCCACCCAGGTGCCCCTCACTCCGTTATTATTATTATTATTATTATTATTATTATTATTAGTGAAGTAAGGCAAAGACTAATTTCTGAGTTAAAAAATCAGATTCTTTAAGTTATCATTATATTGTTTGTTAAAATAAAGAAACAGTTTAATTAGATATTACCCAAGGTCCAAATACAGATCTATGAATACCAATGTAATAATTTTATTCTTCCTCAACTATGTCTAAAAATCGAAGACTTATATGATTACTAGTGTTTTTATATACTTTCTCAAATAACTAACCAATGTGCAAAATTTAAACTCCTTATTTTATATATAATAATACCATTAGTTAGCATTTTCAAGCATTGACAAAAAATAATGAAAATTTTAAAATAAGAAGAGATAATATTTTGAAACTCAATTTACAGAAGTCACTGATATTTGTAGTATATTATGATACACACATATATGAATGCATACTAAATATCCATTTACTAAAATATTTTCCTATAGTACTATACGCTATTTAATATGTGATTCTTAAACGAAGACATAAATGGCCAATAGGTACGTGAAAAGATGCTCAAAGTCACTAACCATCAGTGAAATGCAAATCAAACCACATTAAGATATCATCTGTCATCTGTTAGAATGGTCATTGTAAAACAAAAATCAAAACAAAACAAAACCCAGAAAATAACAAGTGCTAGTAAGGATGTGGAGAAATTGGAATACTTACGCTCTGTTGGTGGAGAAAAATGAAACCACAATGGGAAATAATATGGAGGTTTCTCAAAAAATTGAAATAAAAACTACCACAAGATCTAAAAATCCTATTTCTGAGTATTTATCCAAAAGAAATGAAATCAGTATTTCAAAGAGCTATTTGTACTTTCATGTTCACTGTAGCATTATTTATAATAGCTAATAAGTGGAAGCAACCCAGATGTCTATTGACAGATGAATGGATAAAGAAACATAGTATATACATCCAATGGAATATTATATAGCAATTTAAGAAAGGAATCCTGTCATATGCTAAAACATGAATGAACCTTGAGAACATCATACTAAGTGTAGTAATCCAATCATAGAAGGACTATTACTATATGCTTCCATTGACATGAGGTATCTAAAATACTCAGGACTCATAGAAGCAGAAAGTAGAATGGTGATTGCGGAGTTTGAGGGTAGGGAAAAGGGGAGTTACTGTTCAATGGCAATGAAGTCTCAATTATGCAAGATGAAAAGTTCTAGAAATCCGCTGTGCATTTTGCTTAGAGTTCACACTACTGCACTACATACTTAGAAATTTGTTAGGAAGGTAGATCTCATATTCTGTATTTTTTCATCACGCACAAAAAGAAATGTGATTCAGTATAAAAGTTTAAATTCATACAAACTTATGTTGTTCTTTGGAAGAATAAATACATTTTGCGGCAAATGCATCTCATTTGCCTGTTAAAGCTTGCCTGTATAAACTGGGTGGTGGTGATGAAGGGAAATGTCTGACCATGAAACTCATCATGGGTTGCATCAAGACATAGTGACAATTGTCACACACAGGACTTAAGAGTTTTATGGACCTTGATCTGGGTTCACACTCCCTAATCTATTGTCTTCTGTGAACTTGATATGTTGCTATCCCCTCTGAGCTTTACTTTTCTCATCATAAAAAGTGAGAATAAAGATAAGTAGATCATAAGTTTGCTGTAAGGGTTAATAATATATTTCATACAAAATGGAGTATCCTGAGGGTGCCTGGGTGGCTCAGTCAGTTGAGCGTCCAACTTTGGCTCAGGTCATGATCTCATGGTTCCTGAGTTCAAGCCCTGCGTCGGGCTCTGTGCTAACAGTTCAGGGCCTGGAGTCTGCTTCAAATTCTGTGTCTCCCTCTCTCTCTGCCCCTCCCCCACTTGTGCTCTCTTTCTTTCAAAAGTAAACATTAAAAATTTTTTTAAAATGGAGTATCATACATTCAGTACATACACGAGAGCTCAGTGAACACTAATAATAATAGTAATAATAATAGTTGCAATAGTTGCAGTAGCAGTGGAAGTAGTAGAAGCAATAGTAATGATTGTAAAAGGAGTAATAAGGGCGGGAGTAGTGGTAATAAAGATAGTAGTTGTATTAGTAGAAGTGATAATGGTAATAGAAGTAGCAATGATGGTGGTATTAATACCAATAATAGTAATAGTGGTAGTAATAAAATTATTTAGATAGCATACTTAAATGCCTAAAAACATCTCTAATCAAACTTAGACCTCATAGTCTTCATCATGTGATGCTACTAAGCATACATTTGTTTCTGGTGAATAAGGACAATCCCCATGTACATAGTCTGTGTTTATAGCCTACTGGCATCTAAGAGTTTAGTGGATTCTGCTAGTCGTGTTTTCATTCTATTTAATTGTTATAACCAGCATTTAATAGGAGTAGAGAATTTATTACATTTAATTATTTCTATAAACTTTGCATGTAATGCCATTTATTCAGCCTGAATAATCTGTCTTAAAAATAAATGAAAATTAAAACATAAAAGAGAAAGAAGTGAGAATAATATAATTACTAGAGAATTAGGAAAATAAAAGAGATGCGGAAGTTGGGTGGGTCTGCTATTCCGAATTTCATGTTCAGAACATGAGAGGGGCTTTACCCAGATGTGGAAGGCATATACATAGGGACGGGCCTATTCAGGCACAGTTCAGCCTGTGGATTTGCTTATTAGATGTCTTCCTCAGAGTAACACAAGGGTGGCTACAAATAGAGATTTGGACCTTCCTGATTCAAGGTGCTTCCTCTTAAAACTAAGAAGAAATTCTATTAACTCAAAAATTAATTCATTGTGAGAAACTAAACTAGTACTTCAAAATAAATTACTTGTAATAACCAAAACTATGTAAAACCAATTTATATATTTATAATACAGTGAATTAAGTCAAAGACAAATTTCTGTATTAAGAAAATGTATTATTGAAACTGTCCTAAACAATGTTTAATAATTTCCATGATTATTTAAAAACAAAAACAAATGGTAGCATTTCCTGTCCTATTTCAGATTGGCAAATTTGTTCCAAATTCCAAATTGTTCTGCAATTCAAACTAGTCCAGATACTATTGATCTCAGTGATTATTAACAAATACTTATTATAGAGAGTTACCAGTGTTTCTGTTTTGAGACAGTTCCACACTCTGCATCCAAATATGGAAACTTCCTATTGATATAAATATCATCATCTACAATTCTCTGTAGGCCATACCAGAAATGCATGAAGTGCAGCATGAGCTGGTGGATTACTTTTCCTGTATTTGAATGTGATCTGCTAAGGCTTCAGGGACACGCCATAAGTGGTTACAGCGTCAAGAATTTTCATAAGCTTTCCTAGATATTTGGCTGCAAGCAAGTATGTACCATTAGGCAGGGACTGAAGAGAGTGGTGCAGCCTAGTGATGGAAGAGATAGATGCCAAAGTTAGATAAAAGAATTGAAGTGGCAGATGAATGTGATTATTATGAATGCACAGTCCTGGTAGTAAAGAAATGATGCATGGAAGTTAACAATAAAAATAAATAGCCAGTAATATAAATAAATAAAAACCAATGTGGAGAAAAAAGTAGAGACTATATTATATCATTTTGCTTTTTAAAATTTTTAAAGGTTTGTTTATTTTTGAGAGAGAGAGAGAGAGAGAGAACGCACACAGTGGGGGAGGGGCAGAGACAGAGGGAGACACAGAATCTGAAGCAGGCTCCAGGCTCTGAGCTGTCAGCACAGAGCCCTGTGCAGGGCTCTTGCCCACAAACCACAAGATCATGACCTGAGCCGAAGTTGGAGGCTCAACTGACTGAAGCACTGAGGCATCCCTACCATTCGGCTTTTTAAACTTTACCTAATGTTACTCATAACCCAGACACAGTCCATCTTTGCAACTGAAACAGCATTTTAAGGATTAAAAGTAGAACCCAGGCATTTTTTTCCCTTAAACTTTGCTTAGATAAAGTCATCTCTTTGAATCCCAAATATAAGACTTGCTGCATACTTTTCAACATCATCCAAATCCTCATTATCAAGGACAACTTTATTAAGTATAGAATATATGTGACACAACAGGGAAAAGAGAAATTAGAGTAAGATGTAGTTCTATCATAAAACTATATTTTCCCAGGTCTACTATAATTTCTTTTTGCAAGTATCTAATCAAAGTCATGATTGCTTTTCTCTGAAGCTCCTTTATTTGGAGTTTAGTTTTGCAGCAAATATTGTTTTGTGTTTTCTCAAGTAACTTTCTAAAATTATCTTCCATTGAATTAGCAAAACCAAAGAAAACTATTTTATTTGGTCTTATTGTTTAATGAAACTTTTTTTGCTTTACCAGGTTTATATAAAATTTTGTGAGACTCTAATGATTTTGTCATTCTGAAGATATTATAGGAAAATGCCTGGGGTTCTCTTTAATCTTCCTCTCATCCCTCTTGGTGAACATCCTTAATCAATCTGAGGTTTATCATTTGGAAAATGTTACTCAGCTTTATTTTTTCTTCTCCTGAATTTCCAGTTTCTGTCCTGACTTTTAACTTATATGATTCAGATTTTGGCAATCACTAAGTGAATAATATGCCAGGAAAATCATCTATTTAAACCAATATCATTTTTACAAATTTTTAATACAGAGATTACAAGTCCTTTCCTCATTAGGAAATTCTGAGCAATCAACATTGTAGTTAATGTTACTAAATGAACCGGTATCTATTGATGATTCATGAAATAATACATTATGCTCACACTGCTACTTTCTTATTACCTAATGGTTTTGTTTTATATAACTTATCTTTAGATGTCTTTTGAACATCAACACATTGCTAAAAATAATTAGACTTGAGGCTAAAATTCTAGCAAGCAAAAGCCTAGACATCAGCTAAGTAAACAGAATATAGTTTCAAAATAAAAATAATGATATGGAACAGCTCACTCATTTACTAATCAGATAGACCAAATCATATACATGTGGTGAGCACAATAAATTACATACCTATAGGCTTATAAAGATTGTGCCAATAATATATTAATCATTTCACTTAATCTAGTATATGGCTGTCAAGTTCTACTTCTAGCACTGTTCACTAAGGAAAATACCCATTTGACATATATTATTAAAGATATTTGACTATTTTTAAAATCCGTATTATCTTCTCACTCTCATATTTCATAGTATAACAGTGTTATTACTTTAGGTCACAATTACCAGAGGTATCAGCCTATATTCAAAATTTACTTTAGAGAAATGTTACAAAGATTTTTAAAAACTCTTAGGGAAAAGAATGTCATCAGGCTTTAATGAGTATTGAGCTATCTCTGGTTGGAACAATCTAGGGCATAGCCATGCCTTAATTGTGCTAATAACTTATATTCTATAAAACCACAATGTTTTTATGTAGCACTTTCATGTATATCATCTCATTTTATATCCCTGAGACCTGCAAATAGGCTGGTAATATTAGTCCTTTTTCAAGATGAAAAAAATGGTCTCAAGAAAAGTCAAGTAACTTGCCCAAAGTTATACAATAAGTGAATATGTAGAAGCTAAGGCTCCTGAAAAGATCATGCACAAAATAATAGAAGATAACAAATGAGAATGGAGGTCTCCTCACCCCAGGCATAATGCATGATTTAAGACAATAGATTACAGTTTGATATTCACTGAGCCTGTCAGTATAGTTCACAATGTGTGCTCAATTCTAAAGATAAAATAGTGAGGAAAATTGACAGGATTTTTATTTTCCCTGAACTCGCACTGAAAGAGACAGACGTTAATTAATTAATTGCATTAACAAATATCAATTTACAACCTAATCCAAGTGTTTAGAAGGAAAGGAACAGGATTGTTTGAGAAATGAAAAAAAGGTTTCTGACAGTAAGATGGGGAAATGGCTTATCTTAATATCTATACGACAGATCATCTAGATAGAGGTAAGATGGATGTAGGTGGAAAAAATTTATTCTGGAGGGGAAACAGCATGTGCAAATGGCTTGGGGCAGGGAAGCACATGTATAATTTGAGGAATTGGAATTCCAGGATGTCTGGAGTACAGGAAAAAGAAGAAGAGAGGTTTGAAATGAGTCTGAAATAGGGGTCACCCATGCAGAACCTCAAAGACTGTCAAAGATTTAGATCTTTATCCTTGGGGTAATAGGAAGCCATTGTGCAGTAATAAAAGGTGGCCATGGAGGTATGAGATGATTTTCATTTTGAAAAAGTAATTCTGCCTCCAGTGTAGAAAATAAATATGACAAGACAAATTGTAATTTTTGGGAGATCATTTAACATGCTAGTCCAGATATCTTGGTAAGATATGATAGTGTCTGGGACAGAAATGGTTTTGATTGTGATAAAGAGAAGTGGACATATTTAAGAGTTTACTAATAAAAAAATACTATTGCTAGTACTTGGTGATACACTGGATATGTGAGTGAGAAATAAGGAGGTACCATCAGTGAGTCAGAGTTTTTTTGTGTGTGTGTTACCCAGTAGATTGTAGATAAACATGATTAGCTGAATATAACTCATCAACTGCATAGATGTATTTCTGAGAGGAAATAAACCAGCTGGACAAACCATAATAGTGGCTAACATTCATATAATGTTTACTATGTGCAAGCACTGATCCAAAGACTATTATTCTTTTATTCCTACCAACAACTCTATAAATTGGTACATTTATCAACAGTTTACAAATGAGGAAACTGAGGCATGGAAATTTGAATAACATGCTGAAAGATACACAGTTGATAAGAGATGGAGCTGGAGGGGCAGCTAGGTGGCTGAGTCAGTGAACATCTCTCGGTTATGGCTTGGGTCATGATCTCACGGTTCATTGGTTTGAGCCCCGTGTTGGTCTCTGAACTGACAGTGCAGAGACTACTTGGGATTCTCTCTCTCTCTCTCTCTCTCTCTCTCTCGCTCTCTGCCCCATCCCCCACTTGTGCTTTCTCTCCCTTAAGAACAAATAACCATTTAAAAAAAAAACAAAAAAGAGAGATGAGCTGGAATTTGAAATCAGGCACTCAGCTCCAATTCAGTTCTCTGGACCACTACATGCACTGCCTTTGTACAGTAACCTCATTTTCAGAATAATTTATTTCCATTGTCAATTCCTGATATCAGCTGCAGAAATAGATCAGCACAATAAAATGGTCTCCTAGAGGTTCCTGGGTGGCTCAGTTGGTTAAGTGTCAACTTTGGCTCAGGTCATGATCTCACAGTTTGTGGGTTCGAGCCCTGCTTCGGGCTCTATGCTGATAGCTCAGAGCCTGGAGTCTGCTTTGGATTCTGTGTCTCCCTCTCTCTGCCCCTCCCCCACTCATGCTCTTTTTCTCTCTGTCTCAATAAGAAATAAACATTAAAAAATTAAAAAATAAATAAAATGGTGTCCTATTCTAAAAGACTGTATTGATGTCAAAGAAAAAGGAGATTCACCCTAGCTCTATTTTAGGCTTAATGAAACTGCCAAACTAAACAGCCACATATTTCGTAGTATAGATAAACTTCTTACATTTTGAATTTACTATAGTCATTATTGTACATCAAGCAATTCAATTCAAATCACTTTGGTCCTTCTAGTTCCTTTAACATATTAAAAAAAATTCTAAATTATAATGAGCTCAAATCTTCAATGACAGTGTCATGTTATAGTTACAGTATCAAATTGTGTTTGCTGAGTATCAGACAACACCCTAAGTTCTTCTCTGCATGTATTTTCAGTCTAGTTGGTACACATCAATCAGTGACTTCTGTGTACATTCAACGGGTGGTATTTTACCAATAATCAACAAGCAAAGGACTCCTTGTTTATTTGCTCTTTGATAAACTCTGTAGAGAACTATAAATAAAACCTATAAAATCTAGGATAAAAAAAACAATTGATACCATAATTTATTATTTGAATTATAAAACTATTTTGGGGGGATTCTCTTTCTCTTCTTTCTCTCTCCCTCTCAATATAATCACACACATTTATCCTCCTGGAAGTGGCAAGGTCCTGTTTTTGTCTTTGCCAGAAATAAACATTCTGACTCCAGGAGAAAAACCTGTTTGGGACAAAGAGCCAAAATGTGACTAAAGATCATGATAACAGAGAGCAATGGATTTATCTTTGCAAATGAAAAATTAACCATTTACCTGACATCTCTTCCACTGCAAATTCTAAATCTTAATAGGAATTTGTTAAAACTTTATAATCATCAAACTAAAAGTTTTAAAACCTCTCTTAAAATTTATTTTGAAAAATATAATAGCTTTTGTTGGTTTGTAACCTACTATGGGCCAAATGCTTTTAGTATAAAATATTTAAATATAAAAGTGATTTAAGGATATTTTACAGTTAATATTCATAATATATTATTACCCCTTGATTTAAAAAATAAAACAATAAAGCTTAATAAAAGCCAACTGTCTAGTGTACAGGGAGTGAAAAATGGAGCCAGAAATCAAAACCAGTGTTCCAACTGTCTATAAAACCATTACTTGTGACAAATATACTAGGAGAGATATCTCCTGGTCAAAATCTCTCCACATGTTTTCATTTCTAAAGTAGATGTCTTTCTGCACCTTAACAGTTTTGAAATTATTGAAGAATTTTAAGATGCCTTTCATTATTGATTTCAAAAGAAATTTAGCAGTCACCAAGTTTAAGAGTAACTTATGACTTTTATGTGTGCCTGTGTGTGAAATTGGCCATGTGCCATCTATCAGTGAAGTTGAATTATTTGCACTGTAGAATCAGATAAGATTGTAATGTAAATTAAATTGTAATTTAACTACCAATTTAAATATCTTTTAAAAGATTGAAATGCACTGAAATGCAGCCCTAAAATGAGAAGGTTCATAGACAGTGTCTGCTACATTCCAGGCAAAACAATTAAAGGCTATAGAAATGTCAAAAACTCTGAACAGATCACAGAAGTTCAAATTAAAGAAGTGACTGACTTATACAGCATGAAAAGCTACTACTTTTGCATTGGAAATTTATCTGCCAAAGCCTACTTCACAGAGAACTAGTGTTTTAGGGAATCTAATCCAATTGAAGAAAATCAAAGTATGAATTTATCAGAAAAGACACAGAGATGGATCTTAGGGTCTTCAAATTGACTTGAATGTATAGCTACTCCTATGAATTTGACAGATTAGAATAACTGCATATAATTAAGGTCTCAAACATATGGAATCAATCTTTCCACATGGGAAGCTGAGTAAACAGAATAAATGAATGTATAAACAAATAATGTGAAAGCCAAGAAACCCTTCCACTAGTGTGCTTCTAGTGATCTCCTAAAGATTTGTCCTTGGTTTCTATGAGATAATTTGAACCTGACAACAGAAACCTGGTTTTTAATAACTTTTTTATGTAGAGGAGATTGTCTCTTATATGGTTGACATTAAGAACTCAATAACTTTCATAAAATTTCATCATTCGATAACCTTTACTGAATTTGAAATTCAAAAATAAGACCAGAGGGATGAGAGATGTTAGAGATGTTAGACAAGAGGGACTAATGGACACTGTGTTGAACTAGACCATGTACAGGGAAGCGGTGTTACTAGCACAAAACACTTGTTGGTAAGTCCAAGATTGGGGCCCAGTGATAACCTGCTGTTTGCTTATTTGTTTTTTTCTCAGTACTCCAAAGAATTCTGAAAACATTTTATGTTATTTTGATATTTAAATGTTGGTTCAGCTAAAAAATATAATAGAAAGAGAAAGAAAGAAAGAAAGAAAGAAAGAAAGAAAGAAAGAAAGAAAGAAAAAGAAAGAAAAGAAAGAAGAGAAATAAAGAAAAAAGAAAACACTCTTCATGCCAAAAAAAAAAAAAAAAACAAAACAAAAAAAAACCCCAAACACAACTGCCAGCCAAATATGGAACCTTCTTCTGCCATTTAGTGACATATGACGTTTAGGAATAAAATTCAACAGTTAATGAGTTTGGGATAAGCAAAGGAAAGACGACCTTCTAAGATGTCCTTTGGGGGGATGGGACACTAAAGAGAAATTCTGCTTATCTCACACTTTGTAATAACATGTAGTTTGTCCTCAGACTTAGAGGGAGGATCATGTCAATATGGTCAGGAAAAGAAAGAAGTGAGGGATTCAAAAGCAGAGCCTAGACCAGATTTAGAAATGTAGGGTCACGTATTTGGGGAGAAAGCCTGAATAGTCTTTGAGAAAGCCTGCAAAAGCGATGAGTGAAAATGCTGTCATCTTATCTAGAAAAAAACAAAGTTAAAAACATTAATCATTTTCAATGTTAAGCTTCCATAATTTTCTAGAAACACAGACCTTAGAAAAGTCTTCTGGACTATAGGTAAAATTATGTGATGCAGAACTGCTAAGTAAAGAAAGGCATCAACTCATTCATTGACTGGGATCCCCCATACACATTTATGAAAATGTATCATGGTGCTGGGTACTTTGCCAACTAAATTAAGTAGGCCTGGCATACTGCCTTGGAGGAGAGAGTAAATCCTGAAGTTTACTTAATTCTACCTCTCCTCCATGATTCCCTCAGAGAAAACTATACTTGATTATTTTCTGTTGAAATTTAACCTCTTCACAAAGAATTCCCTATCTCTACTGTCTTAGTGCTCCCCTGATACACCTTTGAAAACAGGCAACAAATATATCAAATTCATGTGGCTCTGATTCTTCTCCCTACCTCATATTGCATTCAGAATAACTTATTGTTTCATATTATTTATAACAATAAAAAAGCATCCCAATCTTTTCCATATGTTAGTAACATTTCAAAAAAAAGTTGATTCAAACATCAGGATTACAGACACTAGAAATGAAGCTAATTCTCACAGAGCTACAACAAATACCCTCTATTCTGTTTTCTTTTCTAAAGCCAAAAAATCTGATTATGAAAGGAATTCTTGCTAATCATAAAGTATTCAAATTGTCGTGAAGTATACGAAGTAGAAAATGAAAGTCCCTTTAAGCTTCTTTTCCTGCACAGACTCCTACAACCCACCCCCTTACCTGTAGATAATTGCTGTTATCACATTGGCGTATTTCCTTCAGGGATGTAGGGTTTTTTGTTGTTGTTGTGTCACACATTAAATATAGGTAGATGATAATAAGTCAGTAGGTTTATTGAAAAGTAGGGAGATGTTTGTAAACTGAAATCGCATCACCTTCCACATTCTGCTTTGCTGTTACTACCTTAATAACCTTGCCTTTCCAGTTATTAAAGTCTTCATGGTATTATTCTATTCTATAGGAATGTTCCATAACTGATTTATCCAATCCACTATTGACAGATAAATATTTGATTTTTCTCTCAAAAGCAAATGGGACATGAAAGAAAGAAACTTTAAAATCTAATTGTGTTTGAAATCTCAAAAATAATCTATGGATTGTAAGTATGGAAAATTCTTTTTATAACCACTTCTCTGTCTTTGAGGCTGTTTTGTACTATCAGTTGAATGGTTCCAATAGGTGGGTGCCTTAAAATGTCTAAGTGTTCAGCAGGGCAGATTTATTTGTCATTAAAGGTTTATACCATATTTTCATTTCTTCAATTTTTCTGAAGTATTTGTTATCAAATTCAACTAGAATCTATGTAAAATATAAATAAATTAATAATTTGATCACAGATAAGAGAGAAATTAATATGTATACTGATTCTCCTGCCTGAGAAGTAATTTATGAAATAATGACTCGTCTGGAAAACCAGAAGAGAAAGCAGATAATTATAATCTTAAAAATAACCTTATTTTGTTAATTTGCTATTGGAATATAAGAATATTTGGGGGAGGAAAAAAGCACAATGTTCCTTTTAAAAAATTAATTATTGTCAAAGCTTATCATTCTATTGAAATTCTATTAAAAACATTTTTAAAAAGAACTTTTAAATTATCAGGGTTTACAATATTACACTATATGTTAAATAACTAGAACTTAAATAAAAATTTGAAAAAAATATTATCAGGGTTTAGATCACTTGGATTTGTTCTTCTCATTTGAATGTGTTCCATTAATTTGGCTTAATTTATAATATTTATAATTGACCATCATACGGGGAAAGAAAAAAAACTTTCACAAAACTTGGTGAATTTAGCATTCAATGTCTATTGAACTGTTTCTAATACTATCTTAAAATTTAATTGACTACCAAAATGGGCAAAACTTTAGAGTTTATTCAGAAAAAGAAATTCTATCGGTCAAGTTGCAAAACCACTTAACTATTATAGAAACTTTATTATTCAAGTGCACATTTAAATTGTAAAGAATTAGCTATATTACAAAACATATATATGGCCTCTTCATCAGAGCATATGATTACAAATTTTAAAAATTTCCCTGAGGGTCGGCTGGGTGGCTCAGTTGGTTGAGCATCGGACTGTGGCTCAGGTCATTATCTTGCAGTTTATGGGTTCAAGCCCCATATCGGGCTCCATGCTGACAACTCAGAGCCCGGATGGAGCCTCCTTCTAATTCTGTGTCTCCCTCTTTCTTTGTCCTTCCCGTGCTGCTCTTGTTCTGTCTCTTTCTCTCTCAAAAATAAATAAACATTAAAAAAATTCTTAAAAGGAAATTTCCCCAAAAAGCAATTATATTTACATAAGACTTTTCAATTATGTATTTATTGAGCCATAACCATATACGTGTTTCATTACTATTATCCTTAATCTAAAATTAGAGTAACTGAGGAATCAAAAACAAATAAATAAAAAAATATATACAGAGAATGGAGCATCTGCATTCTGTGAGAATTTGGATGGTATTAAGACAAGAAGCTATACTTCTGCTTGTTGATTTTGGTGGCTTCTGTGGAGTTTCAGTCTTCCTCTACTGTAGAGACTGTCATGGCCCAATGGAATGAGCTTTAGACCTGGAATCAAAAGTTTACTTTCCTGTTGGTTGAAAAGTAGGGAAAATTCATCCATCATCTCTGAGCCTCTGTTTCTTCTTTAATACAATTTAAATGAACTTAAAAGAAACACTTAACTCTAACAAGCATGTCTGAAAAATAATTTTGAAAATACTTTGTAAATTTTCAACTGCTTTGCAATTTGTAGAAAATAACCATTAAAACTATCTTATGATCCTGATACTCATATTTTTGTTCCCTAAATATACTTCCAATCTTAATTATGTGTCACTATCCTAAAATAATTATGAAATTATTATCAGTTTATGTCTGATTTCTTCCATTCCTTATATATCAGCCACCAGGTTTAGATTCATCATTCATAAGAGAAAAAGAAGTAGTGAGAATGTAAACATGTTTTACTATCTAACCTAAATTCTCTGTTCGAACTGTGTATTTATGTTCATTGTCAATAGCTATGACAGATCTCATACTGGCTTGGTAATTTTTTCCAAAGTGCATATTTAGTCAAAGTACATATTTAGTCAATACCCAGTTTGTATTTAAAACCTTTGTAGATCATCTGAAGTTCTCTCTTGAGAAGCATTGTGGGACTAATTACTGTATTTCTTATTGCCCTATATGTTGAAATGGCACATACCTCATTGACGACATAGAAAAAGCAGACTAAGCTGGAGGAAGGGGAAGAGAGCACAAATGCTTTCACTAGGCCAAGCCAAGAGGATAAATTATGGAAAAGAATAAAATTTTATTCCATATACAGACGGGAAGGGCAAAAAATGAAATTGTGTATTTGCAGATGCCATGATTTTCTACACTGAAAATCCCAAAGAATCTAGAAAATACTCCTTGAACTGATAAGTAAGTTCAGCAAGGTCACAGGATTTAATATAAACATAAAAAAATTTGTATTTCTATTATTAGAAAAGAATATGTGGGCAATGAAATTAAAATTACAAATACACACATATACAAAGTTACATGTAAATCTACAAAAGATATACGGTACTTGAATGCTGAAAAACTATACAACACTAATGAAAGAAATTTTAAAAAGATCTAAATAGACATATACCATGTTCAAGAACTGGAAGATTCAACATAATAAAGCTATCATTTGTCCCCAAATGATATAAAGATTATCTTAAAACTTATAGGGATAGGCAAAGGAACTAGCAGAGGCAAAACAGTTTTTATAAAGAAGAACAAAGTGGGAGGAATCACCCTATCTTGATTTGAAGATTGATTATACACAATTTCAAGAATCAAGACTGCTTTTTATTGGTGATGAGATAGACATGTAGATCAATGGAACAGAATAGATCCTCCCAGTTATAACCAACTTATTTATGACAGAGATGAAAAATTAGTTCAATTAAGGAAAGATAGCCTTTTCAACAAACGGTGCTGAAAAAAATTGACATCTACAGACAATAAACAAGTCTACAGGCATCAAAAAATTCAAAAACTATGACAGATTTAAATAGTTTAGACAGATCTAAACTATAAAACTTAAAACTAAGGGGAAAAACATAGAATCTTTGGAATCAAGATCTAGTTAAAGAATTCTTAGACTGGACACCAAAGCATAATACATAAAAATTAAAATCTGATAAATTGGACTTCACCAAAATTAAAAACTTTTAATGTGAGAAAGTCCCTGTTACAGAGATTCAAAGGTAGGCTACAGAGGAGAAAGTATTTGTAAAATGCATACTTGACAATGGAATGGTATCCAGAATATATAAGAACTCTAAAACTGAACAGAAAGAAAAAATCAAACAATCCAACTAGAATATAGTCCAAAGACATAAAAAGATATTTTACTAAAAAGAATGTTCATATAGTAAAGCAGCACCTGAAAAGCATCATTAGTCATTAGGGAAATGCAAATTAAAAATGCAATGAGTAAACACTACTCACATATGACAATGACTAAAACAAAAAATAACGAAAATGCCAAATGCTGGCCAGAATGCAGAGAAACTGAATCATTTGTTCATTGCTGGTGGGAGTGTAAAATGATAGCCACTATGGAAAATTATTTCTTGATTTCTTAAAAAAAAACAAAACCTGCAACTGCCATATGACCTGAAATTGCACTTCTGAGCATCTCTCTCAGAGAAATAGAAACTTATGTTCACACAAAAACCTATACACAAATGTTTATAGCAGCTTTTTTTTCCTCCCATCATAGTCCAAACCCTGAAAACAATCCAGATGTCCTTCAGTGAAGGAATAATCAAATGAACCAGGCCACTCCCATACCATGGCGTACCATTCAGCAATAAAAAGGAATAAACTGCTGATACAAGCAATAACCTGGATAATTCTCCAGAGAATTACACTGACTTCAAAATGCCAATTTCTAAAGGTCACATCCTGTATAATTCTACTTATGTAAGGTTCTCAAAATGAAAAAAAAATTATAAAACCAGGGAACAGATTACAGGTAGCCAGAGAGGATGAGGGTCTCTCCACATTCGAGAGAAGTGTGGCTCTAAGAAAGCAACATGAGAGATCATCACGCTAGTGAAAATGTTCTGTATCATGACTTTATCACTGTCAACATATAATGGATCTAATCCTAACTATAGTTTTGTAAGACATCAGCATTGGGGAAAATCGGTAAAGAGTACGGGAGATTCCTCTGTATTATTCCTTTCCACTGTACTACAATTATCTCAAAGTAAAAAGGTTAATGTACAACAAATGATGCTCCTAGAAGACCCGTTATAGCTGATACATGTTCTGGCTTACTATTGCATTAGTTTAAGGGAGCTTCAAACTATAAATGTAATTGACTGTTAAAACTTAGAAAACCAATATATGGTTGCTATTCTTGGTCCTATTGTTTGAACTTGAAAGTGTGATTATTTCTGTCATTAGAAATAATGGTAGTTCATCATTTTTGCAGGACAGTCCTCCATTAATTAAGATTGATACTGGGGAAATTTCTACTTGTTTCAATTTAAACAAGAATTCTTGCCATTTGAAAAAGTATTCTTTTTTTTTTTTTCACATTCTATCGCAGTGACTATGCTGCTAAAAGGAACATAACTTTGATGTGATTTTTGTGCTCCTTGGGCTAGTGTGGACTCATGCACTGGTTCAAAAAAGACTTCCGATGCATTGAAACTACAGAACAACTCCAACTGGCTTACCCCCATGATCTTTAAATAAAACTGCTATTTATTTATCACTTTTCTCACCAGGCTGAAAAATCAATGCACTGAAATAAAGTTCATTTTTCAATTGCATTTCTGAGAAAACAAGAAATGGTATGTTTTTAGGGACAACTGTTACACACACATGCGCACACAGAGGCATATTCACATATAAACACACGTTAGAGAACTTTCAATGAGAACATTTTTAAAACAATAAATTATAAAATATCAAAATTAGATTTAGTTTTATGTATTTTTAAAAATAAAAAACTATTTATTAACATATTCTTTGAATCATATTGTGTACAGTAATTATCTAGGAGTTCTTAAAAGTAAGAATCTTTATCTCTTTTTTGGAGATAAGAAAACAAATTTAAAGAGGATAAGTGATTTACTTGCCAAGTAGCATAGTTAGTAGTGACAGAAAACAATCACTGAAATTACTGATAAATTAAAATGTATGACTGTTGTGTTTTAAATTTTTAAAATTTAATTGCTAAAAAAATCTTTAAGTGATAAAAACTATAATTATTATTCCAATTTAACCAATGAGAGACTTTAAGTAACTTGTACATGATCTTGGATTTGATGTGTGATAGTGCCAGGATACAAATAACATAGCCAAACTCTAAAGCCCACTCGATTAATATTTCCTGATGAAAAATACCAGGTCCAAAAGGCAGTGCCTCCTTGCCTGTGGAAGAATTAATTCCCATCTAAATACACATACGCATATCCCATTTAAATACATACTCACACATACATTCAGTGGGATAATTTGTGTGCTTTAGATCTGTTAGTCTCATTTCTAACATGTCCATGATAGAAAATAAAACAATTTTTATCTTCTCTACACAAATTTTAGTACTAATAGCTGTCTTAGCTTGGTCTGCTTTAGCAAAATACCATAAACTGAGTGGCTTAAATAACAAAAATGTAGGGATGCCTGTGCTGACAGCTCAGAGCCTGGAGCCTGCTTCAGATTCCATTTCTCCCTCTCTCTCTGTCCCTCCCCTGCTCTCTCTCTCTCTCTGTCTCTCTCTCTGTCTCAAAAATAAATAATAAACATTAACCTATATTTAAAAACTAACAAATTTATTTCTCGGTTATGGAGGCTGGAAGTCCAAGATCAAGTTATAGGCAGATAGATTTCATTCTGTGGCCTCTTCTCTTCACTTCTAGGTGGCCACCATGTTACAGTGTATTCACATATGAAAAGCATTATTTTAAAAGTTTAAAAAAGGGGCTCCTGGGTGGCTCAGTTGGTTAAGCGTCCAACTATGGCTCAGGTCATGATCTCGCAGTTTGTGGCTTTGAGTCCCGCATCAGGCTCTGTGCTGACAGCTCAGAGCCTGGTGCCTGCTTCAGATTCTGTGTCTCCCTCTCTCTCTGCCCTTCCCCAGCTCACACTCTGTCTGTCTCTCTCTCAGAAATAAACATTAATTTTTTTTAAGTTTAGAAGAAATGTTTCCCTCAGGAATAGGATAAAAGTATTTTATACAAACATATAATTAATAAAAGAAAATATTAATTCCAAGACACTAAAATAAAATACTTTTGATTATCACAAGACCCATACAAAAAATGAGAAAAGCCAAGCCACAAGGCAAAAAAGAGCGATTTGCCAGATACTGAGTAGAAAATAATTGGTATTTAGATTATATAAGTAATACTTATAAATCAATAACCAAAAAAAGATCCAATAGAAGACAGCAAATATGAAAACAATTGATTCATTGAAATCATACTGCTCCCCCCCAAAAAAAGTTTAAAGATATTGTATCTCACTTGAAATAAAGAAAATACAAATCAAAATCAGGGTGATAAGTAATTCAGTACTTCAATTATTTTATAATTTTCAATATTTTATAAAAATTAAGAAGTCAGCATTGGTTTATAAACTGGCGTTTCCTGGATGAAATCTGAAACTGGTCTGCATATGGGAGAAAAGGAGAGACAGAAGAAAGAAGCAAACAATCCCAGATTGGTAGGGGGTGGGTTTAATAAGCAAAAGAACTCATATACAAGGCTTATCTTGGGTGGTCAAAAGACTAGTAAATCTCTGCACCTGCCCTCCAGAATCTTAAATGTTTATATAGCATCTTTAATGGGGTTAGTCACATATACTGTCCAGATGATCTCAACAACACATTCTAAGACTGTATTCTTGAAAATGGCTCCCAATGAACCTGGCTGGCTCAGTCAGTAGAGCATGTGACTCTTGCTCTTGGGGTTGTGAGTTTGAGCCCCATGTTGGGTGTAGAGATTACATACATACATACATACATAAAAAAGGAATTAGCTCCCAATGTGGAAAGAGTGGAGAGAGCTTGCATTCCAAGGACAAGGGATGGGGTGAGGAGCCTCTGAGTGCCTTAGTCTAGCTTTCAAGTCACACACAATGGACAGACATGGACAGGCACACAAAGAGTATGAAAGCATACATGGAAATGATAGACCTCTAATTCAAGACAGACGCTACCTGTGTAAGGCTTGGGGCAGCAGAGGAATGTAGTCAGGGAGTAGCATCATATAGACTACTTCAACTATATGGATATCATTTTATTTCTTAAACTAGGTACTATTTGCTATTTGCTTTTATTATCTGTTATGCATCTAAGGTTTTATGGTTTCGAGAAGAGTATGCAACACTAGCACAGATGAAAGATGCCTAGTGTTTAAATTGTGGCATAGATCTTGGAGTAATTCCTCTTATGAGGTTTCTGGCTCAGAACCTCAAGCTGATAGCTTCACTAACCAAGATAGGGGATAGGGAGTGTGTGGGGAAGAGTATGAGGTAGGCAAACCCTCTGAGTCTCAATGCGTGTGCAGATTATTTGCTGTTACTTCTGAACCATGTTTCACTTTCAGGTCCTTGAGTCAGATTAACACAGTTTCTGGAAAGTTTATCTATAAGCCCTAGTTTCCACATGTATTTATGTTACTGCATAGTAAAAAGCCTTCCATCATTTTGTAGTGGAGTGCAAAAGGTCAAACGTGTAAAAGGCAGGGTGGGGTTACTGCAAGGTTAAAGAAATGACCATAGTGAGTCTGCTGTGGGGAGAGGTGCCAATCTGAAATAAAATTATAATGGGATTCTGGTTATTGCAGTTTCACTCAATCACATGTTCCAACATGGATTTAGAAAATCATTGCCCATCTGAGCTGCAAAAGACCTCATGAAACACTTTGGCCGAGACCCACTCTGCCGGCATGTGGATAGCTCAGCCATTCCAGACAGATGCTTTTTTAATGCCTGGCCTCTGACTCTTCTCCAACTTCTCCAAGTTCTCCATGTTCCATTCAGCCTTATATTGCTTTTCAGCTTTTCAGCTTTTCAGCTGGAGAGTTTTTTTTTTTTAACATGGGGTATCATATAAATTTAAAAAAAAATCCTTTCCTTCTATGTAGTATCTAGTCTTTATATACAGAATTGTGATTGAGCTAATATGATTTGATTGATATATAAACTAGGAAATAATACAACTTGTTTTTTTTAATAAATTACAATCCTTTAGAAGTTGAGTAACTTAAAATTAGGTTGAACAAAGCATTTGATTGTGGTTGGTAATCATGTAGCAGCAGGGGGCTAGTCAGGATAATAATGAGGAAGGAAGAAATAATGTTTCTCTATGTTTAGAACCAACCCAAATCTTGCGGATTCTTAGTTTCAGACCAAATTTAAATTGCCTTGTGGAGTTTGTTTACTCTCAGGCAGACATGACTTCCTGTTTCTCCAGGGGGAAAAACAAGCTTTGCACAGTCCTAAAATAATCTCGTAAGACTTTTGGGGATTTTCTTTTGCTCTTATGAAACATTTTGGTAAGTTAAAGGAATCACAATCATAAAAATATTAAATTTTGTGTTCTACAACATGAACTTTATGAGACTTTACAAAATTTATTCAAAATTTACACCATCTCAAAAATTGGTAAAAGAATCCTGAAACCGATATTAAACATGCATATGTCATAGTGTTAACATATTTGAGTTCTAAATTTCAGTATTCAGTAATAATATTCAGTAATAATAAATAGCACCCCTTTTTAGAGGTGAGCACCCCTCACTTTTACATGAGGAAAGTGACATGTCTGTCTTATTCATCAATCTGTTACAAGGTTTAACAGTGGTTAAACCCATTGATTTTCTCACTATTATACAAACCACAGCCTATTTTTCTCTTTAACAATATAGTATTGATTCTTAATATTCATGTGGTTTTTAACAAATGGTGCTAGGACAACTGGATATTCATGTTCCTTCCACACACAAAAGAAGGAAGTTTGACCCTGACCTGACAAGTACAAAAATTAATACAAAAAACAAAAATGGCCTGATAGGAAGAGCTAAAACCATACAGCTCCTAGAAGAAAACATACGTATACATCTTCATGATCTCTGGGCAATGTCTTCAATATGACATCAAAATTACAAGCAACCAAAAAAACAAACAAACAAAAAAAAAACCCAAAAACAATAAATTAGATTTCATTAGTGGCAAAATTTTTAGGCTTCAAAGAACTCCATCTATGAAAGTCAACCCACAGAACTGGGCACTTTAAAGAAGGACTTGTATGGTATATACATTGTATCCTAATAAAGCTGTTAAAATATGAAATATGGATCAATTTAGAAAAAAATCTGGAAGATCTGAATAATGAATACTATTAAAGGTTTCTGTAAGAATAAGAGATTCTAAAGAAATGGAGAGCTAGAATATGTCTATGAAAGACTAAATAATGGTAAGAGGGGAGATGTTCTCTACTAACTGACATGTAGATTGAATGGGATCCCAGGTAAAACTTGAGGAAGTTTGTTTGTTTTAGTAGAAACTGTTTTGGGCTTTATTTGCTCTTCCTTTTCCAGCTCTTTTAGGTGTAAGTTTATGTTGTGTATTTGAGATCTTTCTTCCTTCTTTAGGAGGGCCTGTATTGCTATATACTTCCCTCTTATGACTGCTTTTGCTACATCCCAGAGGTTTTGGACTCCCCTGTTTTCATTTTCATTGGCTTCCATGTACTTTTTAATTTCCTCTTTAATTTCTTGATTAACCCATTCATTCTTTGTAGGGTGTTCTTTAATCTCCAAGTATTCATGGTCTTTCCAAATATTTTTCTTGGGGTTGATTTTGATTTTCATAGTGTTGTGGTCTGAAAATATGCAAGGTATGATCTTGATCTTTTTCTACTTGTAAGGGCTGATTTGTGACCCAGTATGTGATCTATTCTCAAGAATGTTCCATGTGCACTTGAGAAGAATGTGTATGCTGCTGTTTTAGGATGAAATGTTCTGAATCTACCTGTTAAGTCCATCTAAGTCCAGTGTGTCATTCAAAGCCATTGTTTCCTTGTTGATTTTCTGCTTACATGATCTGTCCATTGCTGTAAGTGGGGTGTTGAAGTGTTGAAAGGGTTAAGCTCATTTTAAAATTCATGGGGATTGGGCGCCTGTGTGGCTCAGTCTGTTAGGTTCCCAACTTTGGCTAGGTCATGATCTCACGGGGTCATGAATTTGAGCCCTGTATCAGGCTCTGTGCTGACAGCTCAGAGCCTGGAGACTGCTTTGGATTCTGTGTTTCCCTCTCACACTCTGCCCCTCTCCTGCTAGCACTCTGTCTCTCTCTCTCTCTCAAAAATAAATAAACATTAAAAAATATTAAAATTCATGGGGGAAATGCACAGGGACTGAAATAGCCAAATGACTTTTTTTTAACCCATGAATCTTGAGATCATGATCCAAGCCAAAATCTGACACCTGACAGCCACCCAGATGCTCCTAGCCAAATGACTTTTTAAGAAGAATAAAATTGAAGATCTAAAATGACCCGACTTCTATAATTATAAAGGTACAGTAGCTAAAACAGTGTCATATTCACATAAAGATAGATAAATGTTTCTAGACAGAATAAATTCCAGAAATAAATTCATACATATATAGCTACGTTATTTTTGAAAAGGGTGTAGATAAAATTTACCAGAGAAAGTACTGTCTTTTTGACAAAGTATTAGAACAATTGTATATTAATATGAAAAAAAAAGAACTTAAACCCATACCTTGCATTTTACATGTAAATTAACTTCAGACGGGTAATTAACCCACTGTGGAACCTAAAATTAATTGGCATAAAAAGAAAACAAGAAATCACGTCAAAAGCATGACCTATAAAAGAAAAACTTGATGAATTGGAATTCATCAAAATTAAGACCTTCTGCTCTTTGAAAAGCAAATTGATACGATATTTAGAAATCACATAACTGATAAAATACTTATATGCAGAATATATAAAGAAAACTCAAAATACAATAATAAAAAATTTTAAGGGGCAAATATTCTTCACTAAAAGAAGATATAAATCAAAACTAAGCATATGAAAAGATCCTTAATGTCATTAGATATAAGGGAAATGATATTTAAAACCATTATTTAACACCAAGTACTTGTTTAGAATGTCTAAAATTAATTTAAAAGATTACCTATAGTCTTTAAGGACACGAAGAAATTGGAATCCTCATTCATTGTTGATGGGTGTACACAATAGTACATGCAACTTGCCAAACTATTATATAGTTTTTAATTCAGGTAAACACATGCCTACTCCATGTATCCAATTGTACTTAGGTGGAAGAATGGAATAAAAATGGTTATATATGCTTACTCAATAACATTCATAGAATCTTCATTCATAATTGTCATCTAAACTAAAAAAAAAATCAAATATCTACCAATATGAGAATCCATAAAACAAATGGTGGTATAGTTAGCCAAGGGAGCTCTAGACATCAAAATAAATGTATATATAAGCTACTACTATATACAATGCTTGGGATGAATCTCACAGATACATGAGTGCAAAACAAAAGTACATAAAAGAGTAGATACTAAATGGTTCTGTTTATATGGAGTTTAAATACTAGAAAAATTCATTGACGTTCTAGAAATATAACGGTAGCCTTTGCAGTTGATGATTGAAAAAGAATAGGTCACAACGAAACTTTCTCAGTTCAAGAGAAGTGTTTTACAATAGCTATCATGGTTACAAGCTAAATGTCATATGGCTAAAAGACTCAAAGCCTTTCTAAGTATTCTTTTAAAAATCTAAGAATACACAGAAAAATGATAAAAAATTGGCAATGCCAACAGTTAAGATTATTAAATAATGAATTATAAGAACGGGAGGAAATTTTTATCAGCTCTAAGCTACTGATATTGGATTAATAAAATTAATCTATGGTTTATCAGACCTTCCTATCCTGAAATAGTGTAGTCATAACCACCTAAAAAAAAATACTATTTTCACCCCTAACACCTATCCCTTTGATAAAAACAAATCAAGGATTTGTTGCTAATACGGATACTGGATACTTGTAAAGGAACAATTAATCCACTTGTATCAGACTTCTTCCACTATTAAAGGATATTTTTGAGGTGAAAGGCTATAACCTAAATTTTAATGTCAACCAAGTTGGAATTTATATAGAATGGCAATAAAAATATAATCTAAAATATATAAATTCTCATAAATTATAAAATTTATAAGTTTATCTTGATAAAATTATTATATGAGACACACCAACAATTTAATAGGTGCACCACATTGCAAGTTCAAAAAGAAGAAAATTTTAATAAGAAAGACTGGTGGTTTACCAATTTAATTGGTATACCAATTTAATAAACCAGGTAAATATAAAGTTAACTCTAACAAAATATTTATGAATATGGTTACAAAGTTAAAGGCTATCCAAAATAATCTTTAAGAGTTTTAGGGTAAAGTCATAATTTTCAAATAAGTATTTAATTTTAATAAATACTACAATATAAGGAAAATGAAGTAATTATGCAAGTGTATACACTTAATATTTACATGTGTGCGTGTGTGTGTGTCACAGTAGTGGGAAAGAAAAAGGTGTATTTCAAGAAGTGAGAAAGTTAAGGAACATCAACTTTATCAACTTAAATAGGAGTACTCTAATATACTTGGATGTGAAAATTCAACGAATATGTTTAGAAAAGTAAAATCTTTTGCCTCAGAAGAAAAAATTAAATCAACTATATGAGAAAGTTTTCCTTTAAGAAGAAAGCTTATAATTAAAGAGAAATTATAAAGCAATCCATGAACCTTTTTTTTTTTTCAGATGAAGTATAATTACAGGGCCTCATCTCTCAGAACATTAAGGTAGACATTACGGGCTCAATTCAGATTACATTTTGCTATGCTTTTTTTTCTTCATGGATTATACCTTCTCTATGTTTCTTGAAACATAAGATGCAGAAAAATAAGAGCTTTCTCATATTTACTGTCTTTATAATTTTGAAATATAAAAATATAGACAGGCTTTATGTTTATGTCAAGTTTTTTGAAGTATGTTTTTGATAACACATGAAGTCATAAAATATGGGTAATGTAAGTAAGCTTAAAAATTCATATGTACTTCTAAAATTTATAATAAATTCATATAAATTTATAGTTTTTTCCCCTTTCTGACTTCCCCTGGATATTTTTTCTCTAACCATATATAGCCCAAATATAAATTCTAAAGTTGATGAGGAGGGGAGCCTGGGCAGCTCAGTAGGTTAGGCACTCTTGATTTTGGCTCAGGTCATGATCTCACAGTTGTGAGATCAAGCCCCACATTGGGCTCTGTCAGCACAGAGCCTCCTTGGAGTCTCTATCTCCCTCTCTCTCTCTCTTGCTGACCCTCTCCGGCTGATTCTCTCTCTCTCTCTCTCTCTCTCTCTCTCTCTCTCTCTCTCTCAAACAAATAAACATTTAAAAAATAATAAAGTTGATGAAGCATTTTATTCTGCTAAGTCATTCCCTTTAAGCTGAATAAATTAAATGTCCATGTGCGTCTGGCTCCATGAATGGCTATGACATAGTAATTACTAATGGACTATTTGTCTCCCTTCCACACACAATTCTAAACATGTATAAAGTATGAGGTCATTGTTTGTACTCATTGAACAATGGGCAGCAGAAGACTAAATCCCTGAGAGAAAGGACATTCAACATGATTAGTTTAGTAATCACCTGGAGTTTTACATGGAGACAATTTTCTAATGATTGCATGGGAAGCTAGAGACCAAGCAAAGGACAATGAACTATAGAAATAAGGAGGAATACCTTAGTATTTGGAGCTGAAGCTGCTGGAATCTTTGGGAAAGAGCACCGGAGAAAATGGAAGCAATATGTAAGTAGGAAAATACATCAAGATAAAATAGAATTTACCCAAGAATTCAAGGTTGGTTTAATATTCTAACAAACATTCTAACATCAACATAAAAGAAAATAAAAGATTGATATAATTTTATTATATTAATTCAGTAGATTATTCAGTAGATGCAGAAAAATAACTTTAAAAAATCAATAGCTACTCATAATAAAAACTTTTGGGAAACAAGAAATAAAAGGGAACTTTTGCAAACTGATAATAGGCCTGCAATAAAAACCTACAAACTAACATTCTACTTAATGGCAAATAATTGAATGCTCTAAGATAGGAAACAGGACAACCATACTCCTCAATATTTACTCAAGAGAAAGAAAAATTCAGTCCCACAAAAGCCATGAGCATCAATGTGTACAGCAATTTTATTTATATTGGCCCCAAACTGGAAAAAACTCAAATGTTCATCAATAGAAAAATGTATAAAGAAATTAAAGTAGGGGCACCTGGGTGGCTCAGTCAGTTATGCAACTGACTTTCAGTCAGGTCATGATCTCACTGCTTGTGTTCAAGACCCACATGGGGCTCTGTGCTGACAGCTCAGAGCCTGGAGCCTGGTTTGGATTCTGTGTCTCCCTCTCTCTCTGCCCCTCTCCTGCTCACACTCTGTCTGTCTGTCTCTCTCTCTCAAAAATAAAATAAACATTAAAAATATTAAAAAAAAGAAATTGTAGTATACTCACAAAGTGGCCATACTATCCATCAATAAAAAGCAAATTACTGATGACAACATGGATTGATCTCAAAAACATTGTCTTAAGTGAAAGAAGATGGATTAAAAAAATTATTTATGCATGGTGTCCTTTAGATGATATTCTGAAATAATTAAACCTAACCAATAGTGACAGGAAGAAGTTCAATGGTTGCCTAGTGATGAGGATGAGGATGAGATTGATTGAAAAATGTCCAGTGGGAATTTTTCTGAGACTCAGGTAGGACTACATGGATTTATACATTTTTCACAACTAATCCAGCAGTACAGTAAAAATGTATGCCTTACATTATAGATAAATTATACCTAGGTAAAGCTAATGAACAAAAACAAATATAAAACTTGTGCTCCTGAATTTTTCTGAACTCAAAAATAATAGCTTGGTTTGTTTTTACTTTGATACAATTACCATCATAGGAACAAAAGCAGCAATACTTTATGACCTAGTAGCTCATAGACATATCTTTTGGCTAGCCAAAAGCAGGCTCAATTCAATTCCACACGTATTTATGAGGTGTCTGCAATCTGCCTGGAACTATGCAAAAAATAAATGACATAGAAGGGCTTAGGATATTGTGTCCTCAGAAGTTTAAATCTAATAGACAATGAGGATACTAGGACATTCGGTAATTTGACCTAATCATTAAATTGCAGTTTCCACAAATGAAAATGAGGGATATTAATACTTATTCCACAATGATTCTCTGAGGATAAAACTAGGTAAAGTACATAAATCAATAGTCCTAGAAAATAACACAGGATCAATAAATTGTAGTTTGAAAAATTACTAAAAATAATAAAAGCAAATAAAAGTCCATATGGGAAAAAAAGGAGAATAGAATTTTAGTTTTAAATGATAGAATAGTGTGAAAACAATAATATAAAATATGTCACAAAAAACACTGGCCCAAATAGATGGGCATACTCTTTAGAACTTCCAAAGAACAGATTATTATCATGTTATATAAACTGTAGAGACTATAAAATGGTAGAAATTTCCTACTTTTTTTAGCTGGTATGACCTTGATATTAAAATCTAATTAAAATAGCTTACAAAAGAAAAAAACTATAGTCTACTTTGACTTATAAATATAAATGTATTTATTCTAAATAAATTATTAGTAATTCAACCCCAATAGTATATTCAAATAATGCAGCATGATGAGTGATTATTCCAGGAATACAAGGACAGTTCAACATTAGGAAATCCATTAGTGCTTTTTTTGACATTAATAATTTAAATAAGGAAAACAATATATGTTTATCTCTAAGGATATCAGAAAAGCAAATGATAAAATTAAACATCCATTTTGATTTTTAAAAGCTTTTAGTAAATTAGAAATAAAAGACTGCTTTATAACCACTATTTTCAAAGCTTACTTCATGCTTAGAAAACCTGAGATAATCCTTTGATAAATAAATAGAATATTCATTACAAATGCCTATGTATATGCATATGATAAATATTTTTTAAATCCTTAGTTATCTTTTGTTCCAGCTATTATTTACCAGGAAAACACAATTCTTAAAGACCCCAAATATGAATGATGTAAGAATAACTTTAATAAAATTTGGGGGAGCAATATGACAAAAACGGGAAAGCTTCATTTAGAAGCTTAAAAGGAATGAAGAAATGAGAAAAATAATATATCCAATACTGATTATTTTCCAAACTATTTATTCTTTCTGGAATTGTCATTGTTTATCACGTACTATGTAGTAATTTATTTCTTTTTTTATGTTTATTTATGTATGTAAGGAGAGAGAGAGAACGTGCATGTGCTGGCATGGGTGCACATGCCTGGGGGAGGGCAGAGACAATGGGAGAGAGAGAATCCCTAGCAGGCTCCACACTCAGCACAGCCCCACATGAGGCTCAATCCCACCAAATGTGAGATCTTGACCTGAGCTGAAACCAAGAGTCAGACGCTCAACAGACTCAGCCACCAAGGCTCCCTAACTACATAGTAATTTGTAACATTGTTTTCCAGTTCTTTTGCTGGGAAACATCTATGTATCTTTCAAAAACAAGCACCAACTTCTCTCCTTTCCAAAGTTTTCATGAAAGTCTCAGTGTTTTGCCCTCTGGCCTTCTACAGCTCTTTTGCAGATATCCTAATTTGCTGTTGTTGTTTTTGACCATCATGTTATATGTCTTTTACTCTCTGTTAACAAAGGTCACTAACTGAGCTTGGCATACAGTAGGCAGTAGGTATAGATGCTTAATTTTTTTTTTTCTGATTAAATATTTAGCACCTAAATCCATATAAAACCTTTCTGGATTATTGTTGGTGGGCATAGTTTTTCCCATTTCAACTATTTCTAGAAATATTTAAAACTGAAAACAAATTACATTATGCATAATTAAACAAAAACCATTTTAAGTACATATACTCAGTATTAGATTTGTAGATTTCTAACAAAGAGAATCACTGAGAGATCACCAGACTCAAAATTCATTCATCTAAGCTATGCCAAGAGCTAACACATGTGTTCCATTGTATAGTTTTCCTTGTAATGGAATTCAACAGATTCTTTGATTTTATATCTCTTCACAAAACCTGTAATTTTCTCCTAAAGCTTATGTTTACTATTGTGTAGCTTCTGACTTGTCAGAATGCTATACTGTCTTCCTTTGCTGATGTCCGAGTGCACCTGAAGCTATGGGAGACAACTTGTAACATGCTGAAACCATCCCCCCTCGGCACCTGTCTGCTCTTCTACCTGAAGGATGCCGGGGGGGGGGGGGGGGTTGTTGAAGGTGCATGTGAAGGGCCAATGTTCCAGCCCTTCTAAGCTCCTAAGGCACAATCCTAAAGCGCATACCACATGGTTTCTCAGGGATCACCTTTATGTCACTGCACATTGCAATGACTTTTCTCCTTCCTTCTCATCCTTCCCACTCCTTCACATGTGCTTCTGGGACTTATCTCCTCACTCGACAACCTGCTCCAGTCCTTGACTCAGGTCCGCTTTGGGAAGACTCAGCACTAAGGTTTGCTTTTCTCAGGGGGATTAGGGAGATTTAGTTCATTTTGCAGGAAGTTACTCTTTTTGCTTTTGTCTCTGTCTACTCCAATGAATCCTTTAGATTTATCTTCTTTAATAGTTCTCTAAAGGTTTTCACTTCTTTGTCAATCTTTTTTCCTCTATGTGCTAGTAACTTGTTCCATATTTGTACAAGAATGAAGTCCAAATCATTTAAAATGAAATATTAAATTAAAAAATAGAGGAAAACCGCAAGAGCAAGATATAAGCAAAAGGGATCACTTATTTATTTTCTGTCTCACACTCTTTGTCTTAGTTTTGCATTATCACCTCAAAAATGTCATTGAATGATATGTTTAGTTTTTATAAGCCTAATTGAAATGTGTTACATGCAATCCATTGAAAACATAAAGCTAAGACTAGAACAGTACACTCTGCTAAACAACTCTCCATCCACACATTGACTACAGCACTTTAAGGAACTTATTTTATAGCACTGAAGAAAAACTAAAGCTTAAAGTCCTTACATTCCTCTGTGTGTGTGTATGTATGTGTGTGTTAACATTTGCACAAAAATTTCAAAGACTCCAAGTCCAAGAATCAGTCTATTTTTGTGTTAACCTGCTTTGAGGCATCTTGACATATTTAATGATGCATTTTTAAAGATAATCTCTAATCTCAGAAGAATTTCATCCAAAGTATTTTAAAACTACACTACATTTTTGCATTTGCTAAAATGCACATTTCTGAAGGTGGTCAAATATACTTATTGATTTTTTTCAATAGATCTCATAACAAACATTCCTAATACTGTGTTCTTGAAGTTCTTTCACAATTTCTTGAATTTTTCATATCACTGAATATTTTTTGCTTTAGTCCAGTCAATTAATATTGACAATGTGCCAACAATAGACTTCTTACTATTATAAATGCTTCTACTATCTGGCAGAATTCAATACACCTACTGTTTCTTAGAATCAAATTTGCCTCTACACTTATGAATAGTAAACTATTCTTTTTAAAGGTTACAATGTTCTTTAAACACAGGTGTTGGAATTTCTCTTTGGCATTCAAAAATATCATAGAGTAAATGGAAAGGTTTTATATTTTCCATTGAAGGGTCATCTACTTTGAAAATTTTCTATTTAAATTGACCATTAAGTAAAGAAATAGAATTAGTCTCACTAGAGAAATATAGATCCTCTGATTAATTGTTTTGAGAGAACAGAAAATATTCCTGTATACTAGTAAATTTTTAAAGTCATGAACTTTATAATGTTTCACTAAAATTTGGGTGAATTGTTTTGCAGTTCAAAAAATAAATATATTTTTTTTCTTGATCTGAATCATAATATCTGTTGAGTATTTAGTTGGATAGTATTCTCAAAAATGTGACCAATAAAATGTCACTCTAAATTCAGAAAGCTTTTATTAGTGGTAACAATATTTTCTATGTAATTCCTAATAAAAACACAGAAATATAAGAAGCTGGAAAATTTGCAGATATTATAAAGAGAATTGTACTGAAGTAAAGAGGATCTTCTCTTGGTTTTCTCTTATATCAGACCATTTATCTTTCATGTGAATTTTTTTTTTTTTTGAGGGCTGTTCTCTTGGGTCTCCTCTTTTCTCATATCCTATTAGCAGTTTATAAAGATGACAGCTTCCACCCTAGGAAGGCTAGCCAGACCATGGTAGTGTTTCAAGAAGGAAAAATACTAAAAAAGAAAGTTATTCAAACTCTTCTTCTCATTAAAGAGAAGACTTTTTCTTTTTCGTGTGTTATTTGTTATCCTCCTTCACTTACAGTTACATTATTGTACAATACCTAAAGGTCAAGAACTAGGTGGGGCCTTGAGAAATAGGCAAGTATCTGACTACACAGTCTGAGTCTAACCTTCACTTTAGGTGAGCACAGTAAAAAGAGTCCAGCCTTGCTCACCAAAGTAGGAGACCGCACAGAAATTTAGGAGCCAAAGCCAAAGCCATAGAGCAATGTTCTGAAAAGAAATAATTTATCAGAATTGCCTATAAACCTTTTTTTAAAAACCCCAAATCTTGTGTTTGATCTAGTGAATTAGGTCACTTGATCATTAAACGCAGGTGGCTGGCTTTTTTTTAACTTTACAGATGAATCAGATACACAGCCAGAATGAGGATAACTGGTTAGCATATTATAAAGAATGTGCATTTTCATTAAATGACATTTCCCCATGAACTCTCTCTGGAAGTTCCTACATAAAACTTTCATGGATCTGATATGATGGTACATATCTAGGAGAAGTTCCATGATAAAACAGGTCTGATTACAATAAATTTTTGTACTGGGGTGCCTGGGTGGCTCATTCAGTGAAGTGTCCCACTCTTGATTTCATCAGGCTCATGTCATGTGAGATGGAGCCCTGTATTGGGCTCTGCACTGACAGCACGGAGACTGCTTGGGATTCTCTCTTGCTTTCTTTCTGCCCCTCCCCACTTGCTCTCTCTCTCAAAATAAATAAATAAACTTAATAAAAATAATAAATAAATAAATAGACTTTTGTGTAATTGATTGACTTCTAAGAATACCCTCCTAGACTTAGCCTAGATATGATATATCCACAAGGTCTGGAGACTAGATACCATATCTAACCTTACTGATCTAACTGCCAGATACAAAAAGATGAATAAATGAACTGTAAGCTAGCATGTAATTTTAAATTATATTCTACTTTGTATGTATGCTTTTAATATAATAGTTGAATTTTTTTAAAGTGTATATTAATTTTGTTGTAATTAGTTATAATTAGTTTTGTTGATCAGACTTTGCTATAAATTTATGATGTCATTTCAAATATGCTTTTTCCTGTTATTCTTTAGGATAATTTTTTTTGTTAGGATGGATTTTTATTGTTAGCATTCCACTGACTTGCATTTAAAATTTTTATCTCATGACCCTCCCTTACTCAGAAGAGTCAAAGGTAACAATAACATGAGTGGCATATAATATATTGTCCAAATTGTGGCACTATTAATATTTATGACACACCTACAGGAATAAACTGAGACCACACCAGACAACTGGGACATGCAGTTACCTAAACAAATGTCTAGATTCCTAAGGAGACTACCTATTTTAGTTGTTTTAATAAGTAAAACACCTATCTTAGTGCAAAAAGTATTCTAAATGTGCTTTTCTTTAATTTTATCAAATACATATTGATTTTCAAAGTCTTTCATTGCTTATTAAATAGGTGGTAGAAGCAAAAAATATGTGTAAGTTAGACATAGACTTTCCTGGTGTCATCAATCCCTTTTTATCTTTTGTTAGTTGTTTTTTTATTGACAGTGTCCAGAAAAGATACTTAGAATGGCTACTCTACCCTCACTGAAAGAAGGCATATGTACCCATTCTTTCTCAGACCAGTCTCACATAGGCTTTTGTCACCAAGCTTTCAGCAAAGAAATATGCTGAATTCATTATTCCAATTCAAAGAAAACTTGTGAAAAACTATGAAATAGCTGACAGTTCCTGTTAAGATTTTATAGACTACTATAAGCCATCCTTTTCTGAAATTGATTTTCTTCAGATTGATAAAGAAAAGGATGTGACATTTAAAGTTGTTTTTATTTTCAGATGTCAGGCATTAATATGGATTTATATCAGACTCAGACACAGATATATATTATTCCACGGATTCCATCTTAGCATTGGAAATCCCCATTAAAAGTGAAAGTATACATTCTTGGATATTTTAAGCACTATGTCAGGACTTCAACCAGTTTTTTTCAGAATAACTTTTCAGAACCAAAGTAGAGTCTGTACTCTATTGATCTCCAAGTGCTTACAAAATAAATCATAATATTTACTTTTGCCAAAGAGACTGAGAATTGAATCAAGGCATCTGATGGTATACAGACAAAATATTTCAGGGTTAGAAAAATGTTTAAGAGCTAAGGGGCAGATGACCCTGAATCTGACAGAAGAAATGTCTGACCAGCCCAACCATGTCCCTGGAGCCAAATATTACATATCTCAGTCAGATTCACATCGTGAAGTGGTCCTATCACCCGGTTTTTACCTCTCCAGCCATACTCCTCCAGGACCCAAAGGGAGACATATCCTAAGTTGCCTCTGGAGGCAGGCCCACCGGTATCAGTCAACTGTGAATGCTAAAGAAGCCCAACTCCGACCCACTCAGCTGTGGTCTGAGAGAGTCCTGCCTACACAGAAACCTGGAAGGGGACATACCCATCCATGCCCTGAGAGACAGGCTTTCAGACTTCAGTCTTATCCATGAATTCTGAAGCAGCCTTGGACTCTGTTTTAGTTCTTCTCAGCTGTGGTCAGGGCCATTCTACACATACAGGAACTTCCCAGTGACATATCACTTATTAAAAACCCAGAGGGAGCTGCACACACTCATACACCTGGTAAAAGCCAACGGTCTGTAAACCTAAAAACATATCATTATCCCAGTGTCAGCCCTAACAACCAAGGTTTTGAAGGGTATCCTATCCATCCACAGTCCAGACAAAATATGCCAACCCAAACCCCTGGTAACAGGCCTGTGGGACACAGACCCCACTGTGGACCTGGAAAACCTCAGCTGTGTGACTGACTGGATCCAATAGAATTAATACCATCAGCCTGGGACTTGACAGAATAAATCTTACTTGCTAAAAACAGTATGTAAACACTAAAAATATATTTGCTTCTTCAAATACACAGATACAAATACAAAGCTACACGGATCATGAAGAATTAGGCAAACATTTACTAAAGTAAATGAAGAAAGATCTAGTAACCAACCCCACAATTAGGAATTGGAAAATGTGGAAAGAGGACATCCAGATGGCCAACAAACACATGAAACGATGCTCAGCATCACTCATCATCAGGGAAATACAAATCAAAACCACACTGAGATACCACCTCACGCCAGTCAGAGTGGCTAAAATGAACAACTCAAGAGACTATA
>CM053571.1:28190825-28233028 GCA_028646485.1 Cryptoprocta ferox
GGACCATGGGGAGGGGAAGGAGGAAAAAGAGTTAGGGAGAGGGAGGGAGACAAAACACGAGAGACTCTTGAATACTGAAAACAAACTGAGGGGGGAAGGGGAAGGGGGAAAGGTAATGGGGGGTGATGGTCTTGGTGGAGGTCACTTGTGGGGAAGAGCACTGGGTGTTATATGGAAACCAACCTGACAATAAACTATACAGTTAAAAAATAAATAAATAAATAAATAAATAAAAAGGAATTGGAAAATGTGGAAAATTTGAAAATATTTTGAAATTAAACAGCATTCTCCTGAACAACCAGTGACTGATTCAAAGAAAAAAAAACAAAGGAAAACCAAAAGCATCTAATGACAAATAGAAATGGGAATACAATATTCCAAAACTTATAGGATACACAAAAAGCAGTTCTAAGAGGAAAGTTTATAGTGATAACTGCCTACATTAAGAAAAAAGAAAGATCTCAAAGACAACCTAATTTTACATATCAAAAACTGGTAAAATAAGCTAAGCCCGAAGTTAGCACAAGGAAGGAAATAACAAAGATCAGAGCAGAAATAAGTGAAATGGAGACTAGAAAAACAATAGAAAACATCAATGAAACATAGAGCTGGTGTTTTGAAAAGAAACAAAATAGACATTTCATTAACTCAAATAAATAAAATTAATATTAAAGAGACATACAAATGATATACAGAAATACAAAGGATCATAAAAAACTATCAATTACATGACAATAAGTTGGAAAACCTAGAAGAAATGGATAAATCCCTAGAAACCTACAACCCACCAAGACTGAATCAGGAATAAATAGAAAATCTGAACAGACCAGTAACAACTAAGGATGAACAAGCCCAGGACCAGATGGTATCCTAGGTGATTTCTACCAAATATTTAAAGAAGAATTAATGACAATCCTTTTCAAACTCTTCCAAAAAACTGAAGAGGAGTAAATACCTCCTAACTAATTTATGAGGTCAGCATTACCCTCATAACAAAGCCAGATAAGGACATACAAGAAAAGAAAATCACACACTAATATCTCTGATAAATATAGATGCAAAAATCCTAAACAAAATACCAGGAATCTATCTGAGAGCACATTAAACGGATCATACACCATGATCAAATGGGATTTATTGGGGCGCCTAGGTGGCCTCAGTCAGTTAAGAGTCCAACTTTGGCTCAGGTCTTGATCTCACAGTTCTTCAGTTCTAGCCCCACATCGGGCTCTATGCAGAGTCCAGGGCCTGATTCAGATTCTGTGTCTCCCTCTCTCTCTGCCCCTCCCCACTGGCACTCTGTTTCTGTCTTTGTCTCTCTCAAAAGTAAGTACAAACATTAAAAAAATTTTTAAATGGGATTTATCAACATACATATCAAGAACATATCAAGCAATAAAAAGTAATCACCATATTAAATGAAGGATAAAAAACCATGAAAATCTCAATAAATGCAGAAAAAGCATTTGACAAAATAGAACACCTTTTCATGATAAAAGTCCTCAACAATTATAAGTGCAGAAAAAATGTAACTCAACATAACAAAGGCTATATGTGATAAGTTCACAGCTAACATCGTACTTAATGATGAAAGCTGTAAAAGCTCTTCCTCTGATATCAGGAACAAGACAAGTTTGCTTATTCTGACACTCCTATGCAACACTGGAATTCCTACCCAGAGCAATTAGGCAAGTGAAGGAAATAACCACTCAAATTGAAAAGGAAGAAGAATTGTTTCTGTTTTGTTAATGATGTCATCTTATATACAGAGAACCCTAAAGACTCCACCAAAATATTTGTAGAAATAATAAGCAGATTCAGTAAACTGCAGGATACAAAATCGATATATAACAATCAGTTGTATTTCTATACACTAACAATTAAATATCTGAAAAGAAATGAAGAAAACAATCCATTTAGGAAACATCAAAAAGAATAAAATACTTAGAAATAAACTAAACCAAAGAGGTAAAAACCTGTACATTAAAACTGTAAGACATTGAAGAAAGAAATTGAAGACAAATAAATGGAAAGATATTCCATGTTCATAGATTAGACAAATTAATATTGCAAAAATGTCCATATTACACAAGTTAATCTATAGATTCAAAGCATTCCCTAAAAAATTCCAATGGCATTTTTCACAGAAACAGAAAAAAAAATTTCTAAATTTGTATAGAAACACAAAAAATCTTGAATAGTCAAAGAAATCTTAACAAAGAAGAACAAAGCTGAAGGCATCATTCTTCTGGAATTTTAATCTATATTAGAAAGTTATAATAATCTAAACAGTATGGTACTGACATCGAAGCAGACATACAGATAAACATATAGATAAAAGAACAAAATAGAGAGCCCAAAAATATACCAACATTCTTATGGCCAACTAATCTTTGGCAAGATCACCAAGAATACACATTGAAAAAGAGTAGTCTCTTCATTAAATGGTGTTGGGAAAACAATATCTACATGCCAAAGAATGAAACTCAGCCTCTATTTTATACCATTAACACAAATGAACTCAAAATGGATTCAAGACTTAAATGTAGGATCTGAAACTGTGAAATTCCTAGAAGAAAACATAGGGAAAATGTTCCTTGACCTGGATCTTGCCATTAAATAAGTTTTGAATATGACACAAAAAGCAGGTTATTTGTGATTTCATTAATCATCAATATGGCTTTAAATTTTTCAAATGAAGAATAAAGACTTATTTCCAAGTCTCAACTTGATTAGTTTTGTTACCTAGTCACTTAACATACTGCTGTATTGGTTTCTATCTTTTTAAAGAAATGTTAAATAATGCTAACCATTGATATACCCACTTGGCTCTGATCTTCTATCTTATTAATCATAATACCTCCAGAAAAGTATATAACATATACAAAGTGCCTCCAAAATATATAAAATTGAACTGAATTCATAAAACTGATGTAAAGGGTAGTGTGAATTAAATAAAAGTTATGATATAAGTAAAATGATTTTAAAAAACATACAGAACATTACATTTTTGAATATAAATATATGTACATAATTTTAGGATTTTTACCAACTTTGGGGTTCATTTCAAGTTAAATATTTAGACCTTTTATAGCTAGATAAACTATATTTTAAAATATAGGTTTGGTTCTAGACATATGTTTCTTGCACCTTTGTCTCTGAAGACAAAGTTTTCAAAGTTTAAATATAAGGGACCTATAAGCTCTTAGTGGTGCAGATACTTTGAAAATGTAAATGAAAATGCAAGTGAAAACCTCTGGAAGAAGGTATCATCACCATGGTAAACACAAGTTTGCCTCTGAGTCAAGTAGCAGTTGGTTACTTGAAGAAAAACAAGTTAAGAAACTTTGTACTTAAAATTAAAAATGCTTTTAAATCTTAATGTAGTGATTCAAATATGTGAAATTTTAAATCAATTGCCTTTTACCTGATACTAACAGTTGGACATTGGTTTGGGTGAGGCTATCTTTTTATCTTCAAACAAGTCCAGGTATGAGGAAAACGTCTTACATAATAAGCTGTTTATCCCCTTCTAGGGGAAAGGAGTAAAAAATGCAAAAATAAACAAACAAAACAAAAGAAAACAAAATCCCAAAAAACCTTCATCAAAAAAGACTTGAAATACTTGAGAAGAGAGGACACAGGAGAGGATGGGAGAGGAAAGGGGTGGTCCTACTCACAGCGCAACCCCACCCACACATGACATACTTAACTTCCAACACAAGCTGGAAAGCTCTTTATCCTTGCTGTCTGATAGCATCCATCTCTGATGCCAAGCATTTTGATCCAAGGCCAAGGATGAGCTTACCACTGATGTTGGTTAGAAAGGAAAAGAAAAGGTTAAGTCAGAGAAAAAGAGGGAACTTGACACTTTTTTATCTTTAAAATCAAGATTTAAAATATTTGTATTCTTAATGTATTAGGCCAAAAACTGTTCTTGCTGCTCTAAGAGTTAAGACTATACAAAACTGTCCAGTATGTTTGCCAATTTTATGCTAAGAAACAAGCTATTTTCATTTTGGAAGTTATTAATGGCTTTTGAAAGGTATTTGAACTCACACATAATTTTAAAGCCACATAATTTGTATTGCTGAGGTTTAAAAGACTCAAAGACAGAAAATTATCTCAAGCTGAAACCTTAACTACCATGTTTCAACCTGGAGGTACTTTTTAATCAGAAACGCTAATGGATCTTTGACAATAATGTTAGGAATAAAGTTGCTTTAACTCAGGAGGGTATCTACTAAATGAAAGAGAACACAGCTAATTGCGTGGTAATTGCTTTATATACAGTACCTGAAACATGGTATTAGTCATTATGGATGATGACAGATGGGTCATGATGCTTTTGCTCACTTTAGTACTGCAATTGCCAAGCAGGATTCAATTAATTTTCACATTTCCATATGAATGTTCTCATCTATAGCATTTAATAAGCTTTTCCTTTTTACCCTATTTCATAAGCTGTTTACCTCCTGCAGATGATGTATTAGGCAGAGATGACCAATTGAAAATAACTGCTAAGAAATATTATGAAGAATAGTTCTCTACTCATGTGGATAGAAACATACAGACTAGCCCTGATCTGTTCTACCCAAATGTAAGTATCCCATGATGATAAAGTCTATTAAAATGAGTTGTTCATGTTCTTCCGGTATCATTCTCCCTCATATTCACAGCCGTAATTCATAAATAGCAACTTTCTCATGAGTTATTTCCTAAAATAAAAGATTAGTGTCCTATGGTGAAATGCCTCATGTTGTGGTGTTCCTATCGTGCAAAGACACAATAAGACTTACGCCCACCTTAAATAAACACTTTAATAAATGCTATAAAGCAAAAAAAGGAACTGTCAGTTGAAGGCCATCTTTATAGTTCTGCAATGAGCTTTCACAAATATGATTTTACTTCGCACAACTAAGCAATGAGACAAATAAAGAAAAGATTGTGATCTCTGTGTTATCAGCAGATCATTGAGGCTCAAAAAAGTGGTGACTTGACCAAAGTCATACAACCCACAAGTGGATGAAAACAGAACACATATCCTTTGACTACCGCTTCAAGAATATTTCCCCTATGCCATATTTAATCTTAATTTCTTAATGGTGTTTTACAGCAAAAAAATAATTCGAGAAAAAATGAGGAAAAGACAAGATGAGCTAATGTTTCCTGCACTAAGCACTATTAATTACATGCTGGTTACAGGAGTGCCTCCTTTTTTTTTTCTTTCTTTTTTATCACATTCCTATGAAATACACGTTGAGAATGCACATTTATAATCAGATCAAACAACTCATTTGCCGTTACTTCTGTTATTTTATAGTACAGCCTTATTAGAGAAATTTCAGAAATCTTTTTCACTTTGTTCACCAATTCCCAAATTAATCAGTTGATTCCTTTGCATTTTCTAAAGTGACTAATATATTCTTTTTTTTTTCATATTTTTGAGTATCAGTATAACTCATGGATTTAAACTTTATTTATACTTAATTAATTTCAGTTATTATCCTTACTGCTGATGCTCAAGGTATCCTAAGTGGGCAATACGAGTGTACCAATCCAATGGGCAATGCAGGCACACAACACCCCTCACACACATATATTTATGTCTTTAATCCTAAATATAAGAATTTTTAGTTAATTTTTATATATGGTATAAGGGTTCAAATTTGTTCTTTTGCATGTGGATATACACTTTTCTAAACACCATTCTTTTTATTCATACAGTAAAATGCTGATTATTTACCAGAGACTCTTTAAAATACTTTATACATAACAGTTTACCTAAATCTTACAATTAGATTACAATTAGACATCTGTAAGATGGTCACCACTGTCATTCCCATTTTATGGATGAAGAAATGAAGGTACAGAGATTTCAAGTAGGCCATATAGCTAGAAAACACTGAAGCTGAGATTCAAACTTAAGAACTCCTTAATCTCTGCTTTTCATTACATTATAATAAGTACCTATCTAATAACAATATACAGAATGTCAAGTCCCTTAATACTGTTCTAATTATAGGAGACTAAAAGAAAGCAAAAGACAAATCCCTGCCCCTATGGTGCTTATATTTTAGTCACAATTCTGACAATAAATAAGGAGACAAATAATTGGTATGAAGAAAATAAACTGATGATGAATGATGACAATACACATGAGATAGCGTGGGGAGAATCTTTATATAACGGCAGGCAAAGAATGCCCTTCCTGAGAGCTGAGGTTTGAGCTACAACCTGGAGGATGAGTACAAGATAGTAATAGGAGGAGCGAGAAGAAGAGCTTTCTATACAGAGAGACCAGCAATCAGAATATTTAAAATGAAGGTTGATCAGGATGATCAGTATGTAATAAAGAATTCGGCCTCTCCCTAAAAAAGAGGTTTGACCTTTGATCTTGGCTTCTGACAGTTACTCTATGTCACAACTGATAGGGAGGTCTTTGTTTAGGGTGAGAGCTGGCCTCAGAGAAATTGCTTTGTATAATACTTAAGAGCCCAACAGTGCCCAGACACATAAGTCAGTACTGCAGTAGTGGGGCATGTCATCATTTCCAGCGTAGCCTCTAAAGTGTAAGGGATGGAAGAAAAGATGAGGGGGATGAGGGAGAAGAGGGAGTAATAAATAAAAGATGCCTATATTGAATATCCTTAGGATATTCTGATATGGGATGACGCCTTCCATGGTAATGCCCCTCTGCTGCCTCATCACTACCACCGTGAGAATCACTGTCTTTGTCCAGTTACTCTCTCATACTAACACGCCTGGGGGAACCTGCTCTTTTTATTGTCTACTTTTAGAGGACATACAAATTTTCCCTTGACTTCTAGCAACAGTGCATTGTGTAGATGTATTTTTCCTTAATAATATGAGGTTCAGTAATAAATTGTTGGTTTCAATAATATAGTCATTTATATTCTGTCATCTCTTAATTCATTGCATATTTTTGTTATTATGCATTTCTGGCTAGTATTCAAGTTTGACCTCAAGATCACTGAGATCACTGATATAGTTCTTGGAAATGTGATATTGCCCTCTTTAATTTTTGTTAATCTTGCTTTTTTTCAACCTTCCCATTCTTATTCTACTTAGATCACATCCTTCACATCCTAGGGCTGGGTCTTTTGGGGCTATAAGGGTTCAAATTAGTTATTTAAGGCTTCTCAGTCTCAGCATCTACACTGGAAATAAAAGGATGAGAACTGTTATATGTTATAGGTCACCAGCAGCATTAGATATATAAACAGTAAGGTACCAGAACAGTGAAAACATAGTTAGCTTTTGATATATGTTATTAGCTTCATTTTTAATCACTAAATTCAGTACAAGGCAGAAATGAGCATATAAAGTGTCAAATATACTTAAATAGAAAAAAGAAAGAGTATATGCATTTTTTTTTTATCGAAGTAGATTCTAACATAACCAGAAAATTCAGTGAATTAGGACACATCATTCAGTTTTTATGTTCTGTTTCTTTGTTTTATGTTTGGAATAAAAAAGGAAAAGAGTGCTAGTTTTATTAATGATTTTATTATTAATAATAACAAATATAAATTTATTTATCCTATAAAAAAACATACTGCCAAAAACTTTGATGTCACATATCCAAATTATTATGATTAATAATAAAAACCAAATGTGCAAGGTACTCAACAAATTACTTTTGTTTAAATTGTCTCATTTTATTCTTAAAACAACCTATGATCTCATTACATAAACTACTTGGCATAAAATGTCCATTTTATCAAAATGACAAAAACTGTATCTCAGAGCTGTAATCTGGCTTTTAGAAATACAGCTAGTGAGAGGCAGATCTGGGATTTTAATCTGAATGTTTGGGCTCTAAATCTTATTTTCTCCCTACTCCACCTTATAATTTTGAATTGTGCTGGGTACTTTTCAAACCCTTTGCATCTGCAGAGGCAATTTGTTTTCCTCACACTATCCTTATTTTTACACTACCAGAATTCAACCTGAAGTACGCAGAGAATCATGAGTCCTATTCGAAGAATCTAGTTCAGCTCTATCCCCTCCCCAGGGTCATGCCTTCTAGTCCACTGGTTTGTAAACCCTCTAAGGCTTCTACCTGGAGGTCACTCAAGAGCACTTCCTTTGTGTTGTTATTATAGTTTAACAAGTTCTTCCTGTAATTTCACTTGGCCTTGGCATTTCTGCCTGATCTCCAAAGACATGCCCTGACACTTTTGACTTGTTCTGATTTCCCTATGGCTTCTCCTCAAACTCCAAAAATTATATAATGCATTCCTATTGATGCAAATGACCAAAATTGGCATTCACTATCACAACCAGCTGGGCAAGGATGAATGGAACAATTTAAAGGGCTAGGAGCTAAAGCAAAGCAGAGAGAAAATAGAAGTGAGAAAATTGAGACTGGTCTTTACAAAAGATAAAGTTTCAGACCTTCATACACTTCATTCAATTCCTACCATTAAGAAAGTGAGAGAATAGCGACGCCTGGGTGGTTCAGTCAGTTCAGCATCTGACACTTGATTTCAGCTCAGGTCATGATCCCAGGGTCATGGGATGGAGCTCCACTTCACACTGAGTGTGGGGCCTGCTTGGGATTCTCTCTCCCTCCCTCTCCCCCACTCATGCACATTCTCTAAAATAAAGTAAGAAAGTAAGAGAATATATATAAAAGGAGTTGAGTTTCCTAACAAGCCACGAAAACAAGTTTAAGATTTACAAAAGATGTTTACAAAGCTAAATCCCTGATTTCGGATGTACAAGTGGTAATAACAATGAAACTTGAAAATAACCAAGTTTGGAATGGTCCTTTCCCCACACTTCCTGCTCATTATAATCAAGTATTTACAACTGTGGTCTGCAGGAGTAGACCCTACAGATCCATTCTCAATCCCAATGTTTCCTTGGATTGCAGTTGCTGTCTTCTTTGACAGTGTCCCCAATATTTTTTTAAGTATATAGCACAATAGATAGTCAATGCAACATATCAACCTGGTCCATCTCTTGACTTGCTCTAGAGCCTGCTCCCACCATGTTGCCTATATTGCTTGTGCTGACTGCAACGTAAGGCCAGGTGATAGAAATTAAAGTTGACACATTAAAGTTACAATTTGGTTTTATCATGTGCTAACTTTCTTTATTTAGCAAAAGCCATTTATTTTTCCTAAACTTCAGACTCCCCTATGGAAAATCTGGATTAATCTCTTCTACCTCTCAGAGAGAGGGGTATGATTAAATGAAGTATGTTAAAGTCTGTAGAATAATGCTCATCAATTATTAGATAACAAATATTATCAAAGTAAATTAGAAATAGACAATAGTAATTGTTTTGGATCATTTTCAGCAATATTCACAGTAATATTATACGTACTATTTAGCTACATATACAACAAAATTGGCCCCTTGTGTATGTCTTACAGCATTTAACGCTGCCACTCTTGACCTTGTATTATTGTTACGTATAAGTATTTTTTTGCATAGCACTTTGAAATAGACAAGGATTACTGAGTGTCTGTATTCATTTCGTAGGGCTGTCATAACAAAGTACTAAAAACTGAGTGGCTTAAACAACAAAAACAAAAACCTCAGTGTCTCATACTTTTGGGCACTAAAAATGTGAGAGATTAAAGTTTTGGTTACTCTTTTCTTTAAAAATGTTTATTTATTTATTTTGGAAGAGAGAGAGAGAAAAGAGAGAGAGAGAGAGAAAGAGAGAGAGAGAGAGAGAGAGAGAGAGAGAGAGAGGGAAACAGGGGAGGGGCAAAGAGAGAGGGAGACAGAATCCCAGGCAGGTTCTGGTCTGTCAAAGAAGAGCCTAACACAGGGCTGGAACTCAGGAACCATGAGATCATGATCTGAGCTGAAATCAAGAGTCAGACGCTGGGCTTCTCCCTGTGTCTTCACATTGTTTTCCCTCTGTTTGTGTTTGTGTCCAAATTATGAGAACACCAGTCATATTGAATGGGGACCCACCCTAATGACCTCATTTTCACTTAATTATTCGTGTAAAGACCCCACCTCCAAACAAGGTCACATTCAGAGGTACTGGGGATTAGGGATTCGACATATGAATGGTGGGAGAGGAGCATAATTTAACCCATAACAGTGTCCTTTCTTTGGAAGTTGGACCTTTTTTAGAAAAGCCTTGGGGGTTATCACACTTGATGAGGACCTGCATCTTTCATTGTCTTTGATAGAAAATCTTCTTCATTGTTGATAGAAGTTATTGTAGGGAGGGCTGATGGTGATGTAAATGGTTCCCACCCATGTAAATGCAAAAGATGTTGTCTTTTGAAGCACTGATTTTACCCTTAGTAAAGACACCTATTTTCTATCAAATAGCACATTTTTTCAGCAGTCTGGATTGCATATATGTGATATTCTTTAATTCTCTGTTGAACCAGTTTTTTACACTGTAATGGTTCCCTCACTAATGAGTTCAATATAATCTTTGATTATAATCTTTGATATAGATTTGTATGAATTGGGATTTTACCTTATAAAAATACATCCTTAACACTTATTTATTCAATTAGATTGTAAACACCTGAGAACAAACTAGCTCTGTTCCTGCAGTACCTGAAACTCATTGAACCAGTAGCCAGGAAATCCAGTTCTCACTTTATGCCGCTTACTACAATAGGGATGAAAGGACAGATCTCTTCATACCTCAGTCTTCACATATGCACAGCAAATGGATCCAGTTCTATGATCATTATGATCCTGTCAGATTGGGATATTTATTATGCCCATGATACACTTAGCCAGCTAAACTTTGACCATAATAGTCATTTGTTCTTTTTTTTTTTTTTAATAGGAAAATAAATAAACAGCCTTTTGCTATAGGAAGAAACCTAGAGCCAACCCAAAGTATGTTCATGAATTTGGGTACTTGTCCAAAGTGAAACAGACCATGTCTGGAGCCCTATGTATATGCATATACCATGCCACACCCACATTCCTTAGCTCTGTGATGCCATACTTGTTCTACAAGGCAGGATTACAGTGGCCTTAGGGTTAGATTGAGGGATGCATGTTACAGCTTCATATCTGAGGCTTATTTCTGCCATGGCTGGCACTGAAAAAGATAGAGCTGAAACAGTTCCCAAAGCAGAGTCGCAGAACAATAGCTTGTACTTTCAGATCTCACTACACTGGAGAACAGATAATAGTAGATAATATTTATTGTGTACTTATGATGTTACCATGCTAAATGCTTTTACAGATGTTGATCATGTAAACTTCTCAGAAAACTCTATGAGACAGACTAAGGCATTCTCTTCATTTTATCTATTCAGAAACTAAAGAAGAGCAAGTCAAGTAACTTTCCTAAGGCCAGTCTCCAATCTTAGGTAGTAGGTAGAAGAGCCTGGGTTCAAACCCAAACAGTCCAGCTTTAGGACCTTGCCTCCAACAACTACACTTCAATCTTGCAGTATAGTGAGGCCAGCAAATTATTCTGTTAATCCTTAACTTTAGACTTCACTGTGCTTGTATTGCCTAGGCCACACACACACACACACACACACAGAACTGTTTTTGTTGTTGTGAAATAGCATCTATATTGTGGACAAAAGAGCTCAATGTATCACAAATGTGGACTCTTGTTCCACAGCTCCATTTTTAAACTACACTGTGTTGCCTGACATGTCCTCAAAGTGTATTATTTCGCAAACTTAGCAATAGTTTGGCATGAAGTATATTAAATTATAATGTATACATTATCATATATATATCTACTATATATTATATGCATGTTATATATTAAGAGGTTAAATTCCAAATACATACCTACACATTCATCCACTATATTCTCTCTCTTACACACACACACACACACACACACACACAGCCCTTTGCTGTACCTCATTTAAGGACTTCCAAAGTAAACTGGTAGAAATGTAATACACTCTTAATTGCTGCTTTAATTGTTTCTCTTGCCTGGCCAAACACCATGAAGACAAGTACCTACTCCTGAGAGTACCACAACATACCAAAAAGAATGTTACTAGAGTAGAAGGAATTATATATGCCTGCTTGAAATGACTGAAAGCCTAATGAAAAAGTAAATGAAAACACATTAATGTACCCACAACATTTCTATCACCATATGTGCTGGTTTTTTTCCCACACACCAGTTCTCTAACTCCCTGAATACCAACTGGATGTTCTACAATTCAATTCTGACATTGCCCAGACTTAGGGCAGACCTGACAGTTAAGGGCTCAGTCCCACAAGACTTCCCACACTTCAGATGCCTGTTACGTATCCCATGTTGTCACCCATACTTCTGACTATAAATTGGGAGTCCTCGCAATTCCCTTCTCAGTTTTGACAATTTGCTATAATGCCTCACAGAACTCAAGAAAATATTTACTGACATTTACTTGTTTATAATAAAATATTTACAAAGGATATAAATTAACATGCAGCTGAAGAGATACAGTGGGTGAGGTCTGGAAGGGTCCTGAGTATAGGAGTTTCTGTCCCCATAGGATTGGGGTACACCACTTGCCCAGCACATGGATACATTCACCAACATGGAAGCTCTCAAAATCCCATTTTTAGGATTGCTATGGAGCCTTCATTATTTAGGATTAAATCATTTGGCAGGATTAAATCATTGGCAAAATTAAAACATTGGCAATTGGTAAATATGTCAATCTCCAGTCCCTTTCTCCTCTGCAAAAGTTGGCGGGTGGGGCTGAAAGTTCCAACCCTTTAATCATGCCTTTATTTTTCTCACCAGCCCCAATTCTGAAGCTGTCTTGGGACCCCAGCCACTCGTTATCTCATTAGCATTCAAAGGGACACTCTTAGCACTCCAAAGATTCCAAGGGTCTTAGAAATTCTGTGCTAAGATCCAGGGACAAAGACCAAACACATATTTCTTATTATAGCACAATATCACAGTAGGCAATGATTTCTGTTTATTATGTAAATACTTTTGGTATGTGTGGAGCTAAAAATGGAATACAGAAAAGCTCCTGGGTACTGTTTAACTTGTATATTGAAACCAAAATAGTTAGATTTAAATACATAATTAGAAAGGATCCTTTTTATTGCTAAGTGTGTACAGGTCTCTACTAGGAGAACTTTCTTCACCTCTACTCCTCTTCTATATGCTCCAAGTACCACCATTTATCACTGACATCAACTACTACCCTCTTGCTGAAATCTGCCTAACTCTTAAGGATCTAAATCCATATCTTGAATTGACCACTAGTAAGATATTTTCACTCCATGCCAATCCTTGAAGCAAAACCAAACAGGGATTTTCATTTATTGTGGAGAATCAAAGAAATCTTATTCAAGATTTCAAAGAAAAAAATAGAGGAGAAATATACACAGCATACATTTTACTTGGACAAATTCACTCACATGCAGTTTTTCCAAACCTCTTTTCTCAGCTGCACAGTCACCCTCTAGACCTCCTCATCTCTAGTGCATGCCTCAACCCTCCTAGTCTTTTTCTTTTCCTTTCAAAATAATTTTGATCTTTTCCGTTTCTGATTCCAAATTTAGACATCCTGAATTTACTATGTTATATAGTCTTGAAGAATGCTACTCATCCTAATAAATAGGAAGATTTTGTTTGCTTTAAGCAAATAAAAGGGGATCTATTTATTACCACTCAAAACTTTCTGAGAGTGAATGTTTATAAATTTCAAAATTAGTTTATATCAAACATATAAGAAGGATGAATGCTCCTATGAGAGGCAGATTACTAATCAGGAACTGAAAATGCAACTACATAGGGAAACAAATATTTTTTTTTTTGTATAAAATTCCCAGCATAGTTTAGACATCTATACATGCTAAGACTTCTATCCCATCTCCCAGGCAACTTTCTTCCTTACTCCATTTCATACTCTATGAACTCCTTGATTCCAGAGGAATATCTCCAAAGATCTGGCAGAACCAAAATCCAAAAATGTGGAATATCAGACCTCATTATTATTTTGAAGATTAAATAAGATGATATCTGGCATGAAGTAAGCACTCATTAAATATCATTATTACTCCTGCAGTCTGGTCTACTTTCCTTCATATACAGAGAGTTGGGGAACAGGGCTGGGAAGTGGGGAATGGTTATTAGATGTCTCTCTATAGGCTCACCTTCAGACTTAGATACATGACTGATTTTACTTCCTAATATGAAGGGCAATATAGGGAAGAATTGCCTAAAATTGTTATAAATAAGACTAAGAATAGCACTACATCATTCCTGACCAAACCCCATAGACAAAAATAACGTCATATCCAAGTAAACACCATGTCCAAAAAACAAATCTAGAAGCCAAGGCTCTAGACCCGAAGAATTTTAACTGAAAGCAAAGCCAGTCCAGATGGGGAATTGGACACAAAGCAAGGCTGTCATGGAAGCCATTATCGAAGGAAAGAGAGAGAAAAAAGACAATAAGGATTAATTCAGGAAACAACAAATGATCCACTGCTTCTGGTTTATATTAAGTTTCTATAACTGCAGGTGAGGGGTTCTGCATGGTAAAGGTTGTGGTGGGAAATAGCCAACATTTAATAGCTTTTAAATTCAGTCTCAGATTTTAGAATCAAATATGAAGCTTATTTTTGCTAAAATGATAAATATTCAGTAACTGATCCATCTCATTTAAAAACTTAGCTGTTCCCCTTCTTCCGGCTCGAATGTGACCATATTTGCATACTGTTCTCTGATCTTGAGGTTTAATTCTGATAATCTCTCCATTTTCTGATGTCCTTCTAGAATGAATCCAGTAGCCTGCTCATTAATAACCACTTGGTATGCTCATTGTTATAGACAAAGATCCGATGGTGTTTTTTATAGGACTTCCAACTATGGTCAAAGTTGTATTTGCTCACTTTGCTTTACTTCCCTGATGCAACAGGAAACATTAATGGTAGAGTGGAATATGTGAACTAAAGTGGTATTCACAGAAATACTACCTTGTAAACCATATTATTTTATCAGGGTCCTTGGGAAGATCAGATCTGCTGGTTAATATTCTGCTTCAGTGAGTTACTTCTGGCATATTAATAGATACCCTTCAAGGCTGATTATTTCCCCTGCTGTTTTGCCCTATAGCTGTGTTGTCTCTTCAAACAGCTCCCTCATAAGAAAGCTAATGCTCAAAGTTCTGAATTCAGATGAGGTTCTGGAAGCTAGACTAAGCAATCTGACTGGCTTAGAATTCTCCAACCCCAGAGGATAAAGCCAAGGAAAATACATAATACTGCCCACAGACAAAAGTGGAAATGTAGGGCAAGTACATAATCCACATAATTACTCAATGTAGTAACCAGGCGAAGGTAATTATTCAAGTGGGCAAATAGGTTTAGAATGTAGGCTTGGAGTACTGAACCTCACAATTTTCCCAAATCCTAAGAATGAGGCCTGAGTTCTCATCTATGATTTGAAAGGGTGCTCTGGCAGCCATCAGGTAAGTTTGAGAAAATTGACTGATACTTAAGAACACCAAAAAAGAAAATTTTGGTGCTAGAGAAACCCTAACCAAGATTTTTCATACACCATATCTCACCAGATACAGCTGTATCACACATAACGATTAGGGAGCACTTTTTCACAGAGAATTTCTAAATGTTTCACACATGCTATGAGGAAAACAATATTGTTCATATTTTTAAGTGAAGTTTTAAGTGACTCAAACATTAAAAATAGTGATAAAGAAATAATTTGGAATCTTCTTTAAAACTGCCCTTTCCTATCACTAAATTTGCTATTCTATATATTAAAATCCAATATGCATAAATTAGACCATTTACAAAACACATACATACACATGTACACACGTGCACAACACACACATTTTGGGAGAATATTTTGGGAGAACTGAAAGATAGGCACCACAGCTCCTGATGGATGGAACTGAAAACAGTGACAACATTTATGACATTGAAAAACAACAAAAGCAGTGATAATAATTAATGATGAATTCCTAAAGGAAGCAAATTTTATATTCCTAGATGGATATATCACTCTAGAATCTGTCCATACTCCATGTCTTTTCTGTCAGGTTGCAGCTCTGTGGTCAGTAGACAGTCTTCAGCTTTTGCAGGATTCGTCCCATCCATTCCTTTCCTAACAGTTCTCTGAAAGTCCCTGCTATGTGGCACACGTTGCAAACAATTCAGGTGTGTGAACCAAAACATTTCCTTGATTGCATAACTACCTTATTGAAATTTCTACCTAAAGCACACAAACTGCATTTAAACACAGTGATTAGGATTTGACTAATCAAAATACCAATGTGGGTTTTTGTTTTGTTTTATTCCTAATATAACTCTAAAGAATGAAACTTACTGTCTTTTAATAAACCAGGGTCCGACCCATGTTTTTAAATCCCACAGACTGTTACTACTGTTGCTTTCCAATCTGTAGAATGCAGGCAAAAGCCTACTTCCTCTGAGTTCAATGCAGTTAAATTATTACAAAGCGTAGAAGCAAACTTCATTAACTCAGATTTTTTACCTACTCATAAAATCACCAGTTTTTCTTTTTTCCTTTTGATTCAATTGTGCTTTAAAACTCCAGATCAAATTTTTCTATATATTTGGGCAGATAATGGTTACCAATCTGCATGTAGACTACTTCATCAAAAAAAAAAAAAAAAAAAGGTTTTATGCTGCCCATGCAAAAACAAGGTGTGGAGTACAGTGCTGTCCAGGCTGATTTCCCTAAAAGGCTTACATAATTTTACCTGCAATGATAACTCTTGTACCCAGCAAGAAGCCTTAGGAAAATGATTACATATTTTTTTAGTAAACAAATAATATATATTGTAGTTAAGAAAATAAGTCATACCACGTATGTTCAAAATTCTTAGTCATAAAATCCAACTGAAAAAGTTCTATACTGTTTATCAAGAGGTATTTACACAGCCCTGAGTGTTCTACGTTTTGCCTTTGCTATGGGACACAAGGTAAAACCTATACTCCCTCATTTTAGACTCTTGTATAATGCATGCTGGAGTAACACGTACAACACTCATTCAAGAAAAATCTTGGCAGTAGTAATACTGTTTATCTGGTCTGTCCACCTTAGAAACTAGTATTTTACCAATTTTTTGGTAAAAAACCATTTTGGGGGCGATCCCCCTGGCTCAGATATTCGTTTACAGTACTCTTTAATGAATTCTCAGATTGTGTTTGTTTTTACCATTTTTTAAAGAAGCTTTATTTGCACACTACAGAATTCACTCAATTTCAGTGTACTGTTCAACAATCCGTAGTGAATTTACAGCGTTGTGTAACAATTACCACCATCTAATTTTTGAACATTTCCATGATTCTGAAAAGAAACCCTGTGCCCATTTGCAGTCATACCCATTCTCACCCTCAGCCTAAGACAACCACTAATCTGCCTTCTATCTCAGCAGATTTGCTCTTTCTGGACAATTTATTTAAATGTAATCATACAATTTGTAACATTTTGCATCTGCATCTTGATGGGTTCTTTAATGGTGACTTTTAAATGACAGTAAAAGTGTTAATTGAGAGTGACTCACCAGTCCTCCCAAACCTAAGTGCCACCCTTTTGAAAAATATACAAAAAGGAATTAAATGAAAATAAACGCATGTTATTAGTCAAAAGTTTTATTTTGGACACTGGAATACAATCAGTACTCCTTTCATCAGTGTTACAGTAGGAGCTCTTTCCCCGCCGCCACCCCCAGAAATGGGAAGTAGAACCTTTGGAGCTTTGAAGTTGAATCAAAACCTTGGCTCTTTCATAAGGCTCACTTGTCCTAAAGATGCCAAAGTGGCAAAGAAGGTACATGACAGCACCAGGATGCCTCATACAAAATTTAGAATGCATAAACAATCACCTAGGCTTTGAAGGCTAGGCCCTGGCAAAATCATCTTCAGAACTCATATATAGTCTGGACACATATCAGAATCCAGACACATATTTCTGATGCAAGACAAAGCCAGGGTGTAGACAGACAAAGAAAGCAAGAAGGCATTAAAGAAAGAGAAAATCTTTTATTCAGCCAGAAGTTTGTAATGTATAATCTGTAAATAGGAGAACATTTGGGGAAATTATGTGACACTGCGCCCCCCATCAGGGCAGAAAGCCATCTATGTAATGACCTGTGCTTTTGTAGCATTTGACCCTCTCCTATCTCTGTGAACTATGTAGACATTTGTAATGGTGGTACCCCCAGTCTCCAGGACTTTTGAGGCATTTCTTTCTTGCATGACCTTCTCCCCACACATGTGAAACATCATTTCCATACATACCTTATTTTAAGTCTTGCACTCCTAGCCCTCTAAAATGAACTGACGCTTAACTCCAGCTAAAAGGCAAGCACTCCACAGTAACAGAAAATTAAAAAAAAAAAAAGCTAAATGCCTAAATTCTATGACTGCTGTATCTTCTACCTCTAACCCAATTAAGATCACAAAATATTTTTTGATTTTTAGTACTGTATATATTGGCTATTACCATAGAGCTTCCCTCATAACTGTACTAAGAAGTAATTATCTAAGCAGGTACTCTCACCTGAATTCCTACACATTTCTTTGGTCTTGTCTGATGTTGGCAGTCAAGGAGCCTATGCCGTCAGAGACCAGTAAGACCTTTGCTATATGTTTTCTCCTGAAAACATTTCTCTTCCTCACAAGTTAGTTTTCTTAAGGTTGTATAACCTTCACTGCTCTTTTGTCATTCCAAAGTTGAACCTCTGTAGCATAACAGCTATCTTCACCTTGGCTTACTAACGGGTGGCAGGAAGAATAACAGAAAAAAACAAACTAGAAGACTAGACACCAAAGCAAAGCCTGCTCATTATTTGTCTCTAGCTTTTATGGCCAGGGCTGGCTGTAGTAAATCCTTGGAAAAATAAAGCCAGTTCTACACTAAATTTCCTGAGAAGAGATTTCTAAGGTGAGAAGAGAAATCTCTCTCTTTCTGCATCAAGCCACATCTCTCCTATTCAAGGTTCTGGATAAAGCTTTCTTAACCCATGGAATAAATTTTCTTGCTAAATGCAACCTTGAACTTGTGTGTGAGGTCACACTAAAAGCTGTACCCTGCACCCCAATAGCAAATTCGAAAACAAGCAAGTGCCTATAAATCCAGTTTCTGACCAGTGAGAAAGAGCTACTACAACTAAATGAAGTCTACCCCTCTTATGGGATGACTTATCATCCTCAAATGTTAATCATTATTCTTTTTCTAAAAGATATCCACTTGGTGAGCAATGTCTTATAATGGAAGCAGTGTTCATTCCTGTATGATCTACCACCAACTCCAGTCAACTGCAAAACTACAGAAGTGTCCCAGAGGGGTACATTTACAATGTCAGCTTTAGGTCCAGGTGGAAAACATGGAACAGAGTGCACTAAAATCTCCTTGAGTCTCCTAGATTGGAGACAAGTCCTCCCCCTTACTTTATGGAGAGTGGAAACAACATAAGCCCTCCCTTAGTCTGGGAGAGAGTAAAAAGTACAGAGAGAGAGAGAGAGAGAGAGAGAGAGAGAGAGAAAGTACATTTAGGAGGATGCTACATAGAAGTCACATTTTTTAAACAAAGATAAGCAACTTGAATAACTATCTCTAGGGAGAGAAGTAAGAAAACAGGAAAAGACAGAAGCTGCCTTCCTATATTTTCTCGAAATTTTCTTGTTTATGGGCTAATGTGAAAATATGGGAAGAGGAAAAACAGGGTATTTCCTAGAGTCTAGACCCACTCTGTGGAATGGTAACTTCATGTCAATCACCTTACTTAATGAAAAATGGACTGTTAAGTTTACAAAGCGATTAATGGCAGTTTTGAGTATCGGCTCTTGAGCTATACTATTCAGAGCCTACCTCTGCCACTTACCATCTGAACAACCTCAAACTATTTAACCCCTTTAAAACTCAATTATTCTGTAAAAAAGGGATGAGAGTGGCCATTTAATAGGTACTAAGTCAGATAGTATACATAAAATATTTAGAAAAAAATACTTAAAATGTTAGCTGTTACTACTACTATATGTGACGGGTATGAAACTATGTGATATGATAATCAACCCTTCATCATGAAAGAATTAGCATAGCTCTCAGCAGTATCTCTCATCCAGGATAATTATGCGCCTTTTATCAACAGCAATCCTGATCAGGTCTTATTTTCATTTACTAATAATTCTCAGCCTTTGCATCTCCATTTGGTCCATGTCATTGAACAGAATACTTGCTTCTTCCAAAGGCTCTACAATATATCCTTTCTGAGACACCCCAGAAGTAGATTTATAGCTCTGTTTCTTGGAAAGTTTCTATATTTCCACCATGCTATGATGTCAAGAGGAGTTTTTATAACCATGATCCTTTTGTCAGGAAAATGACTTCCAGATTAACACCCTTGAGAAAAGGATTCCCAGTTGGGTAGAGTCATGGTTTCCATGATTCTTCCTTGCATATTACTATTAAAAATAGCTTCCTAGCAACACAGGTTTTTGTAATTAACTATTTCATGCCTGCTATATAAGCTAGTAGTTTTCAAACACTACCCAAAGGTCAGCTACATTATAATGACCAGGGGGATGTTTTATGTTTTCTAAAATTTTAGATTCCTGGATATCATTTCTAAATATTCAACAGGTCAAGGCTAGAGGGAAGCGGGGAGGTGCCTATGCTCTGTATGTTTAAACTACTCTCCCAAGACAACAGTAATATTTGGAAGTCATGTAAAAGGACTAATCTCCTTATTATACTAGAGCTGTTACAAAAAATATACAAAAAGACTAACAATATGAAAAAATGGATCAAGAGTACGAACAGATGGCACACACATGTGCGTGTATGCAAATGGCCAATAAATACATGAAGAGATGCTCAACCTCACTCATTATTAAAGAACTTCAAGTATAGCAGAAACGAGATGCCAATTCTCACAAACTGGATGGTCCAAGATTAAAGTTGTATATTACCTATGTAGGCAAACACATACTGAATCAGTAATTCTCAATTTTCCTTGGTGTGAATGCAAATCAATACAAAATTTTGGAAACCATCTGAAACATCTATCAAAATTTTAAATGCATGTATCTTTGGAAGCAGCAATCCACCTATGGTAATATAACCTGTAAATATATTCAGAAAAGTATGTACAGATATATTTGTAAAGATAAATATATAAATATGGATATAATTACATATTCTAGAATGACCAGCGAGTTTTCTTTGTAAGAGCAAAACAAACAAACAAACAAACAAACAAAAGATAGCTTTTAATTTGTAAGAAATAGCTTCTGGTGAGTCTGATCAGTTGCTAATTTTAGAAATTACTATTATGCTATTTAACTTGAATCAGTAACACTAGTTTTCTAGTTAATCATATATCTGGTTAACATAGAGCTATCTCACTGGGTTGCTAAAAGATTAAATGAAATAATACATGAGAAAATAACTTTCTGAAACGCTAAGCATTGTGTAAATTGTTACTACCTTTAATATTTGTCAATATTTTGATCACTACTATACTAGCAAAATCTTAGGAATAGGGGATACAAAGGCAAATAAGGAAGATTATATGACTTAGAGATGTTTATACTCTAATAATACAAATGTATAAAAAAAAGCAGAATACAGCAAAATGAGCACTACAAAAGAAGCATAGAAAAATTATCATAAGAGCATGTTTTGTTGCACATAGGGAATATTTAACACAAAAATTGTTAGGAGTGCCTCAGAAAGATAGAGGAAAAGAAAACAAAAGGTAAAGAAAAGATCCCATTTGATGAATATATGAATGCATAAGACAATATGGCTTACTCAGGAAAATGTGAATAATTCTATGTAGTTGACACATAGAATGTACTATAAATTTTTCTTAAAATATTATTCAATAAAACACATTTAATACTACTGACCACATTCCAATCTTTTATTTTGATCATGCTGGAAATACTTCCATATCCTGTAATTCCATGGTATCAACTTGCGCAAGTTGATATAATTGTAACAAAGAAGCAAAAGGGCTGATCTAGCCAGTGGTTAGGATGGTGGGAACATCAGCACTTCATGAAATCATTGAAACATGGTTTCTGAGGGGCTTTTTGTTTTTCATACAAATATAGTAGGGGAAAACCAATGATTATATTTGTTACATGCTTATGCTGACGTTATTATACATGTAGTCATCTGGACACAATGAGCAGTAGAGAATAATTAGTAATAAACAGAGAGCATTGTGGGGAAAGACAATGCTAATGGGTGGAATATTTGAGTCTAATTATGTCTGTTAAGTAATAAGTGTTTTCCATCTTTTTTGGCCCATTAGAAAACATTTTGACATTGAAAAAATACTTTCAAAACGTAACTCATTTTTTACTTGGAACATTTTGTATTTCCAATTCATATAAATGATTATTTCCTTCCTCTCCCTCTCCCTCCTCCCTTTATTTTGGCATTGTCAGTATAGTAAATGTTTGGTCATGAATATGTGCTTCGTGGTTGGAATCAACAGGAAAGCTACTTTTTCATTTGATACCATTATGTATAAACTTGCAAATTCACTAGAGAATTTTTACTTTGGGGTAACTGGACAAAACATCTACTACTTGGGTGACTCCAAGTTTTCCACTTTAGTAAGTAGAATCCAAATCTGTAGGTCAGGGTTCATGACTATGCCTTTTTGTGGAGTAAAACAACCATTAGATAGATGGTTCTTGGCTAAACCAATATATATATTTTTTCAATGTTTTTATGTTTATGTTTATTTTTATTTTTGAGAGAAAGAGACAGAATGTGAACAGGGAGGGGCATAGAGAAAGGGAGAAAGAATCTAAAGAAGGTCCAGTCTCTGAGCTGTCAGCACAGAGTCCAATGCGGGGCTCGAACTCACAAACCATGAGATCATGACCTGAGGTGAAGTTGGACACTCAACTGGCTGAGCCAACCAGGCACCGGAAATATATTTTCAAGGTACATTTTCAAATCTGCATTATAGAAAATCTTACTAAAACATACTAGCTCATTGCTAGTTTTCCCCATATTGCTTGCCATCTTTCTACATGAAAAGGGTTAAGGAATATAGACTCTGTAATATAAATTCTACATGATGTTTACTTATGTTAACCAACTGCCTTGAAAATGAGGCTACTGCCAGTAGAATAAGGCTTTGGTATTGATCTCTGATTGTGTGTGTGTGTGTGTGTGTGTGTGTACATATTTTATTTTATTTATTTATTCCCTTTGTAATCTAAAATGGTTTTACATTGTTTTCCTTCAATTAGCTGTTTTCCTGTATTTTGAGATGCAAGAACATGAACAGAAGTGTAGTAAAAGTTTTCCAGAAAGTTTTATTAAAAACAATTCTATTTTAGGAGCATCTGGGTGGCTCACTCAGTTAAGCATCTCACTCTTGATCTTGGCTCAGGTCATGATCTCATAGTCCATGAGATCAAGTCCAGGTCTGGCTCTGCACTGATGGGGTGGAGCCTGCTTGTGATTCTCTCTCTCCCACTGTCTTAGCCCCTCCCCCACTTTCTCCTTCTGGGTCTCAAAATAAATAAACATTAAAAAATTTTTTTTAAAAACTAGTTCTATTTTAAAATATGCACTTCTCTCTTCTCTCTTTCATATCACTCTTCAGTCACAAAACTCAAATAATTCTACTTTCCATTTTATATTAGCATACCTTTGAACAAATCCTCTTTTAGGAAATTAAGGATCTGCATTATTATAAAAGACACAATTGGCAGCCATTCAGTTTTTTTTTTTCAAATTTTCTTGAAACTTCATGCTTTGTTTTGAGGTAGAGAATCCTACATTTGTAAAATCAGATATATTTCTTATTTTAAAATATCAACTAAAAAGTTTAAAGCAACAAAAATAAAAATAATTTTACAAATAAATAAAAAGTTTAAAACTGAGATCTAACCATCCAAACTATATTTACATTTCAGAAGGTGGGATACTGGCTTGTTGGAACTAAATTCTGCCTCACTGTAAACATTAAAATTTGATACCCACCTTCTATGCCAATTGTCCAGGTATCTACATTAACCCTGCCTTCTTTAGGATTATTTAATTTTTTTAGTATGTCTTTTTAATTTACTTATTAGTTTTTTTGTTTGTTTGGAAAAATTATTCAAAGTATATCATCAAATGGGGTTTGTAATCACCAGAGTGAACTGGGATTAGGAGATAAGGAAGCTCTAGACACATAATTTCCAAGAACACTATGAGGTCAGAGATAGAAATCATTCTTTTGAAATAAATCAATAAGATACAAGAAGCCAAAAATCACTGGTACTTTTTAACTCAAATTATCCCAACCTAGCTACCTTAATAGTTGAGGTAAGCCCTGGGATGAAAATAATGGGGGTTGTGTCCTCCCTCTAACAAAGTGTAATATATAAAATGAGAAATCTAGCTCATCTTTTTTCTTGCAATATTTTGAAATATTTAGGAATCAGCACGAGGAAAGGAACTTTCAGTTTAGAGTACACGACAGAACATAAAGAGAGATGAACAAAATCCCAGAACAGATGCCAAGTAGCCATAATTAATTAACAAGCACTGTGAGAAAACTTATGGGGGATTTAAGAAATACTTAAGAGGAAAAACCAATGGATCTTGAAAATGTAGATTCTCAAATTACATAAACGGGGACTAAAAGTTAGTGAATGTAATGTAACCGTATCATTTTATAAAGTTTGGTGAAAACACAGGTACTTAGACAATATATACAGGATGATACAGTAGTCAGCTAGACTGATATACTAAGGAAGATTCAAGGCTAGACTTCTGTATTCAAAGATGCAACAATATAGTTGATTTGTTTCCTCACCAACAGTAATTTATTTCTTTCTCCCCAAAACAGCCTGAGTTGGTAGTCCATTACTTGTATAGCAGCAAATTGAAGGTATGAGAGATCCAAACTCGCTTCCATTTTTGTTTCTCTGCTACTCCTAGAGTGTTGCACCAAATTGAATATGGCTTATTATCAAACTCACATTTCAGCCTCTAAGAGGGAAAAAAGGAGGGAGGTATATCCCCTTCCCTTTTAAGAAATAAACTAGGAGTTGCATCAGTAACTTCTGCTACATTTTATTGTCCAGACTATAACTAATCATGGAACTACAACTAATTGCAATAGAAGCTTGTAAATATAGTCTTTACTATATTTACTGGTTAGCCATGTAACTAGCGAAGCTTCAATTATTAAAGTGTAAAGTGTGAATAAATGTTGTGCACATTCTGTTCATGTACAAAAATATTATCTTTAGTATCTAATGGGTGCCAGACTGCCTGGTGCCTAGAAGATCTCACTTGATTTTCACAACTCTGAAAAATATACATTCAATACTTGGAGGAGTTAAATGACTTTCCCAAATTCACACAGAAGTTATATGACCAGGGGTAAAATTATATTCTAAGTAAAAATAAGTAAAATTTGTGATTTTCCCAGTGTTACGTCCTTCCTTCAAATAAATATGAGGGTGACAATCTCCTTGGTAAGTTTCCTTGTGTATGATCCATTTCTAGTTTGTAGTGATATTTAAGAATTAAAGGGGGAATAAGGAGATATGATAGCTTTACCTGGGGTAAAAAATACAACTCCTCTAATTTTTATACTATTTTAAGGCCCATCATAAGATGCCTAAGATGCAGAGACAATGCATTTCAGTTTCTTTTTTATACGCCAGAGAACATAGCATTATACTAAACACCAATCGGGCAATCAACATACACTTTTCATAATCATATGAACCAAACACCTACAATGACTGTTATTTTTCTGCCTGTTCTTGATGCCAGCATGCAGGAGGATATGAACTTGACTTTGAGATCTTTGAGGGAATTTGTGCCTAACTTACTTCTGCAATTCCAATGATTAACATACCTGGCCCTTAGTTAGAACTCAATGTTTGTTCCTTACATTGAATATCAGAGTTTAAGAAAATAGGGAAAGACTGTTTTAGCTTATTCAAATTATTGTGAACATAACCTTTAGTGGACATTTTTCTGATAACCATGCAAATATGTATCACATTTAAAAAACTGAAACAATGTTTTTAATTTAAAGTTTGTTGAATCTTCAGTCGTGTTCATTCCATTCAATGGGTAGTTTATAACAGTTTTTAATTTCAAGTATTTTAAGTGTTTTGTTTTCTTTTGGTTTTGAAACAAAATTAATTTTATGTTCAATATGTTTTTGATTATAGGAAGATATACTTTCATTTCCCTTGACAATTATGCAGTAATGATGCATTTTCCTCTGCCTCTGTATATTACTGATGATTTTTCAAAAGTGTAATATCTTCTTATCTAATGACGACTAGGCTTAAAAAAGAGTCAAATTCAAATATATATTTCTTATTTAACTCTTCATGAAGCATTATAAGAAAAAGGCACCATAAAGTAGACATAATGGGTGGGGAAATCTGCAATGTTTTTTCTGTAGTTACTCATATTATTCATCTTTTGTATTTTGTTTAGAATCTATTGAACTGTTCTTCCACATGTGGTTATGCATTCATTATATAAAAAAAAGAAATGCCATTATACGTTTCGAAACCCATAGAATGTATAACACCAAGAGTAAATTGTAATATAAGCTATGAACTTTGACTGATTATGATGTGTTGTATAGGGTCGTCAATTGTAATAAGTGAACCACTCTGAAGAGGGATGTTGAAATAGGGGAGGCTATGCATGTGTGGAGGAAGGGTAGATATAGGAAATCCCTGCAGCTTCTTTTCAATTTTGCTGTGAACCTAAAGCTGCTCTAAAAATTTAAATCAAAAGAGAGAAAGCAAGCAAGCAAGAAAGAAAAAGACAAAAAAAAAGAGAAATAAAGAGATAGAGAGAGAGAGAGAGAGAGTCCAAAGCAGGAGTTATGTGTCCTGAGTTCTATGTTCAGCTCTGCTGCTAATTTTAAAGATAGTATTCACAAGGCATATAAGCTCTAGATCTGTTTCCTTATCTGTAAAATTAGTATTGTGTTAGTGTACTGATGTATAACAAATTTTTACACACATTTATTATCTCCTAATTTCCATATATAAAAAATCTCATCACAGCTTAGCTAGGTCCTCTGCTCAGAATCGCACCAGGCTGCAGTGAAGGGGTTAGCTGGGCTGCATTCTCATCCACAGGCTTGGCTAAGGAAGAATCTGATTCAAGTTTATTCCGATTGCCAGTAGAATTCATTTCCTTGTGCCTGGGTGACTGAGGGACTCATATTCATATTGGCTGCTCCCTGGAGGCTGTTCAGAGGCTGCTCATAGTTCCTTGCCATGTGGACCTCTCCCTACTCAGTTCACAACATGGCTAGTGGCTTCTTTAAGGAAAACAGGAAACTCTCTGGTCTGCTAAGACGGAGTCTTATATAACCAAATGTAATCACGGAAATGACATTCCATCACCTTACACCTTACAGAGGTCAGAGTCTGTACCTCTTTCAAGGAGAAGTTACACAAGGGTATTGCTCATTAGGAGTCCACTGATGATGTCTCTGTTATCATCATCTTTAGATGAGAATCTCTGGATTTTTTTTCAGCTGCATAATCATAAGGTTATTTAGGAAATGAGAATCATCTGATTCTTATTTTTAAGTTACAGCCTCTGAATTCTCAAGGTTCAGAAAGGTCTCTGACCTCCTTACAGTTTACAACTGATAAAACCATGGTATATACCTACCATTTCTCATGGGACCAAATTGGAAAGCAAAGGATTTGTATTAGATAAAAGCTAGGGATCCTAAGAGGAAAAGAACAAGCTAAGTCAAAATATTCTGAGAAAAATCTAGGCTTGATTACAAGAGAAATCAAATGGGAGACCATGAGCACAAACTAAGATAAAGATCATAGACAAGAGCGAAGTAAAGAGCCAAACCATAATGTGTGAGGGCTGGGAGGGAGTAAAGTGTGTTTTGAGGGGAGTTCCATGAAATGAATCAATTTTTATCATTAGCCTAAATTAAGTACCAGATGCAGAGCTTATGTAGCTTGAAGTGGTGATTCCAAACTTTGGCTGCATATTACAATTACCTGAGGAGTTTATAAATATCCAAATGTCTGTGCCATAGTTCTATTAAATCAGAATTTCTGAGGAAGGGCCTAAGTCTCAATTTTTAAAGATCCCCACTAATTTCAAGGTACAGCTAAGGTTGAGAATCAATTATTTGTTCTTACTATTGGAAGTAAAGTGGTCTGAGGGTTAACCAGCAAGCTTGGGGTCATCTGACAATAATCTTGCTAGAAATTTAGATGCTTATTTCCTTCCTCAGATCTAGTGAATATGAACCTGCATTTTAACAAGATTCTTCAGGTGATTCCTATGGCATTGGCCCAGATAAAAACCTAAGACAAAGACAACAGTATTTAATATTACTCTTGGTACATTATTGTTTCTCCATAAACATAAACTCTAATAGAAATTTTCCAGTTACCTTTTGACAATTTGAGTAAATAATGAGTGGAACAAAATGGCTAGTACAAAATGTACTACTAAAAAGATAAAACAATAGGAGGCTCTTTATTTTTAACTAATAGTGTTAGGATTGTACTCATATGTTTAGACCTTCAAAAATAAACACTTGACTTTCTTTTGCCAACTTTAATTGACTGGTAGTGGCTGCCTGGAGAATTGTATTGAGAAATAACATTCCAACATTGCTTTGATTAAAATGAGTATCCTGATAGATTAACCGTATCTCAGGGAATGACGGTTGTAATATATTTGCTTAACCTGCTCTGGGTTTTCTTATTCAACAGTAACTCTCATGACAGGGCTTACCCATTCTAAGGACACCTGACTGGGATTAAGAATATATGGCCCTGTAACACTTCCGTATTTATTAACTCATTCATCCCTTCATAGATTCATTCATTTATTGCTTTAATAAAAAGTTATCAAATACCAGTTTCATGTCCCCAACACTCAATGTGCTGGAAGTCAGATTCTTATGGGATTAGAGTGACCTTTCTCCTTTACCTTTCAGCATAAACATGCCATAGCTCCTTGAAATTCCATGAGCAAAGCAGACTCACATCACCATCAATCATACTGAACCCTGATGAGGGAACTGGTTTCACCAGAAGGTCTTGATTACTTCTCATGTCAGAGAGATGCTTAGCAGGAACCAAAGGCATGATGTTTCAATTCAAACAGCTTCTTGATGAATTTTAAAGAACTGCAGAGTTAGAGTAGCTTTATTGTGACCTTCAAAAAATTCTTTACATGAAAATTCTGTTTACGCACAGGTTAGAAATAGTTAATTCATAGGAAAAATACAAGAGATGATATTCTTTAACAAATCTTATAGGAAAAACTTTAAAAGGACTATGATTTCATCTTTTTAACACTAAGAAAGTAAAATGCCTGTAGGTGGCTATCTTTGAAGCCCCAAGTGAGGGTGATTTTCCACTTATATTCCTTTCATAATAAAGAGCTGTTGGAAATGCTATAGAAATGTTGTTTTTTAGTGACTGTGCCAATATACCTGGGCTTTCTTTCAAGCGGTGAGTGATTCCTTTGAATTATGCTTCAGCCAAAAATAGGGTTACTCATAAATTGCATGAACACCTTCCAGCTCATAATTGCCACGTTCCAGTCTTGGATTTTAGTCATTAAGCCTAAACTCTTATTTTCGCTCTCAACTTGATATAGCCTTCCTTTTCCCATTCTTCCTCTCCAGCAACAACCACCCCCTCCTCCCTTTATTATCCCTGGATAGCACACACATGGAGGAATTGCACTGGCCAGCACAGTGGGTTACACACAAATCTTGTCTTATGATGATGAGCCATTGCTGAACATAAGGCTTCAATTTGAATGAAATGCTTTCTCACCACATTAAAAAAAAAATCCATTAGCAGTTACTGATAAGCTCAGGATTATTTCTGTAGAAAAATCAGTTTAGGTTCAAGATAAATACATGGAAACTGACAAGCAATTAAGCAGGAAATTTTTTTTGGTGCTACTTGTCAGATATTTGAGGAAGATATTTTAGGAAGACTGCTTTTGGTAAACAGAAAAATTACACTGGCATTTTCTTCTGCCATTCTACTTCTGAGCTCTGACTCTATTTTTCTGAAACATACAAACCATGCAACCATTAAATTCTGGAAATGAAAAGAAATTAGAGGAAATTACACATATTCAGTAAATAATTTGTACAAAGACGAACAAAATAACTTTTAACTTATAAAAAAATTGAACTCACCTAGAACAGTAAAATTCCATCAGAGATAGCTGATTTCCATAGTAAAAAAGTTGCATTATTTTAAGCAAAACAAAGAGCTTAATCAACATTCAGTACGTTTCTGTTTTCATATACAAAATGAGTCATGTTCATAACATGGAGAAGATGTTGGTTCATTTACAAAATATCCGCCACCATAAATGTCTGTGTCACCCAGCCCTAATTCCAGAAGGGTTACCATACTATAAGGACTTCATTAGGAGATGTTGTACCATTCAGAATATCATGAGAAAACCAGATCATTAGATGGGGGCAATAAAAGGTAACAGGGATGTCATCAATTTTCCAGTTTTCTCCAAAGTTGATTCTGAGTTGTATACACCATTTGTTATATGTACAATGAGAAAGAAAACAAATTTAGAAAAAAGAATTTTAAGATAGTACAGATTAATCTTGTAGTTATATCAATGATCTATAAGAAATGAATGACTTTCTTTAAGAACTCTATAGTGTCAAACCAGTTGAAATCTAAAAAAAAAAAACTATAAATTCAGCTGTAGTTCAGTCAAAGTGTTTGTTACATTTATAATATTTAGGGTAAAAATTTAATTTTCCTCTTAGTCATGCTGAGATAGTACTGTATACATCTGTATTCTACTGTTCAAATTCAGGAGGGAGTTATTCAAAAGTAAAGAAACACTATTTATTATTATAATGGGAAACCCTTAGCTTCAGTAAACCCACAGATACAGTACTTTTTGTCCCTTGCCTAAAAACCTAGGCTAAGGGAATTCTTTTTCTCCCCCTAAATCAGTCCTCTTACCTTGGCTTTCCAGTTCTTCACAGATGTTAAAAGAAGCACATAAAGAAGGCAATCCCAATGAGAGAAAAAAAAAAAAAAACAAGGAAAAGAAAAAGGCATTTCTGAAAACCTAAATTATCCACATGTTGGTCTTTCTAGGACAGGGAAGGTAACACAGTAAGCTCTCTTACCACTCTAACTGAAGAGTATTAAGAGACGGAGAGAAAAGGAATTAATCTCTTTCTTTCTCTCCTGAAGAAAAATACAAAAACAGAATAATGCCAAAGTAGCAAATTCTAAGGAGGAAAGGTAGGTAGTCTAAGCAATTCTATTCCTTAACAGTGTGCTTGATCTTGACCCACAGTGACCAATATCATACCAAAGCTCCTTTCTTAGCTTGATTTCCCACACAATTTGGAGAAAGCCATTAACATCTGCAAATAAGGTACACTTAAACTTCAGAAAAATGATTAGGACGTATAGGCTAAGAAGGAGACTGATTTTTTTTTTTTTGTTAGAATGTAGCTGTTGCAGACAAATTAGCACATGTGGTCACAAAATTTAACAATAAAATGGCTAACAGCACCACCAAATATGTGACTTATCTTCCTTACAGGCTGAACTCAGTGAACTTAAGTCCAGACTGGGATAACTTAGAAGCCTGCACCAAACCATTCAGAGTCCTAAAGATCCCAGAGAATTCAAAATATTGTGAGGTCTATAAAGATCAAATTTGATCAGGTTATCGAAGTCAGACCCACCTGTACCAAACAGTTCCCCAAAGCTCAGGACTTTTCCAAAGTAATTTGGCAGAAAGTCTGATTGAAGCAGAACTTTTAATAGCATGCTGGAACAATTATTTCAAATGAGGTTTTTATTGAACATTAGAAGAGGCAGAGAATAATTTTTTACTTTAATGCAATGTTTGACTCCAATTCTTTTCAGTGACTTCAGTTTCATTTCATCTGACTCCTATATATTGAAATGGCCAAATACTAATTTAAGCAGCATCAATTTTTTCTTATAAAGTGAGAAGGTAAGAGGATGTGCCAAAACAATTATCACAGTAACCAGGCTTTTAAATTCTGATCTTGAAATAATGAATTTGGCATGACATGCTCACTATTGCAGGTAACTAGAGCTTCAAAAACTCCATTTAATAATCTTGACAGATTTTTAACTCTCCCCATCATATGAAATGTGCCAAAAGGCTGGTTTGTGCAAGCACACCCTGAATGTCCCTATTCATCAGTATCTTGAGAATGTAGAGATCCTGTCCTCCTTCCATATTCCCATCAAAGGGAATATGTAGAAGAAATTGTTGGTCATTGTTCAAGGACAAGGGCTACAGGAGTGGCCAACCCATAGCATCTCCCATGTAGATGGCAGGCCTTGGTCTCCTTGGAATGCTGGCCAAGCAAGGAGGGAGAGGCTACAAATAGTTGCTAGGCAAAGTTGATACACTAGAAAAGCTTGCTGTATTAGACCCCAGCAGTAGATGCTTTGTCCAGCCTGCCATTTCTGGACTCACTGTACGTACCCTCCCCCAATAAACCTGTCTTCTTTGGTCTCACTGGACCATCACCCATCGCTGGCTTACAGTCTGTCAGGATGTGACTACATACCACCTATCTTTGCTACCCAGTAAAAAATGAGTAAAGATGCTATTAACATAAAGAACTGGAACCACTAATCCAACACAGCACATCATTTATGCTACCTGGAGATTAAGGAGAAAGATTAGGATTTCAAGAAAAATAGATAATGTAGAAGAACAGATGTCAAATTGTGGAACAGGAATTTTAATGGTTATGAAATCTGACAAGACAGTAAATTTAAAATGTATAAAGTATATAAATTCTAAATGTTTTCTTGACATAACTGGACTAAAATATCATGTTTTTGGGGCAACTGGGTGGTTTAGTTGGTTAAGCTTCCAACTTTGGCTCAGGTCATAATCTCACAGTTCATGGGTTCAAGCCTTGTGTCGGGCTCTGTGCTGACAGCTCAGAACCTGGAGCCTTCTTCGGATTCTGTGTCTCCCTCTCTCTCCACCTCTCCCCTGCTCGCACTCTCTCTCTCAAAAGTAAATGAACATTAAAAAAATTTTTTAAACAAAATATAGTGTTCTTATTTAGCAGAATATTTTTTTATTGACTGTTCAGTGTAAGAAACAGCTCTAAAGAAACAATGATAGCCCAATATTATCTGAGGCACCATATATAGATTTTCATTCAAAGGTCTGCTTTGATGAGCAGATTAAATACCCATTGCATTAAATGCTGCTTTTGATGAAACAAGAGAAAACAGAAACAAAGGTATGCTTGTGTGTGTGTGTGCGTCCTAAAATTTTTACTTAAAAAATAGCATAGCTTTCCATGTGAATCATCACTAAGTTTTATTCTGATTCTCTCAGTATTAAAGGTATGCTAATTTTCTATTGCCGCTATCACAAATTACCACAATCTGGTGGGTTAAAACAAATGTATTATCTAACAATTCTCTAGGTCAGAAATCCAACATGGGTCTCACTGAGCTAAAATCAAGGTTTCAGTATGGCTGCTAGAGGCATAGCAGGAGGCCCTAGAGGAGAATCTATTTCCTCGCAGTTGTATGACTGAGGACCCTGTTTTCTTGCTAGTTAGCTAAGGGCAATTTCTAGCTTCTGGAGACTGCCCACATTCTCTGGCTCAGAGCCACTTTCCTTCATCTTCAAAGCTGGTAACAGTGGGTCAAGTCCTTCTTACGTCACATCTTTTGACCTACTTTTCTACCTTTCTACTCTTTGAAGGACTCATGTGATTAAATAAGGCCCATCTAGATAATGTAAGATAATCTTCCCATTCTGAGGTCCTTTACACATCTGCAAAAACTCTTCTGTCAAGTAAGAAAACATATTCACAGTTTAGGGTGATTAGGTACCAGATTCCACCTTAAACAAAAAGCAATATGAAAATCTACATTTTTCCAAACATCTGGAGGCATTCGTACTGGAGAACGTGTATTGGTGCCTCAAAAGAGATTTAATTCTTTACACAGAATTTAATACATTAAGGTTTTATTTTGTTTTGTTTTTTAGTCTTTTTAAAATATGTTGAATTTCTGATGAAAAAGAGATTTTGCAAATGTATAACATTTTCATTTCCCCCCTCACAGATCCTACTCATCTTCCAATACCTAGCTCAAATACTATCAATTTACTTTCTAAAAGATTTCTGAAATAATGTAAGTATGAATAGAGGGCAATTTTAAACTAAGGACAATATTATATAAAATGTTTATTTTTAAACTGTGACTTAAATAGAGAATTTTCTAGGGAAAGTAATTGATCCAAATATAAAATTAGTATTGCTGTCAAAAACTATTTCCAAAAAAGGCTTGGGGCCTGCATAATTAAAAGATTGTTTTTCCCCCCAATGCTTAAACTTGAGAAAAATAGGAAGCTACCCAATTTCATTTTATGACATTAACATATTCGTGGATTCCAGATCTGACAAAAATAGCTCCTCTTGTCTTAGTCAATTCAGGCTGCTATAACAAAACTACTATGGAGCAGCTGGCTTAAACAACATTTACTTCTTAGAGTTCTGAAGGCTGGGAAGTCCAAGAACAAGGCATAGACAGATCTGATGTCTGGCAAGAACACTTTTCCTGATTGGCTCTTTTCTCTTGTATCCTCACATGATGGAAAGCAAAATCTCTCTCATGTCTCTACTCATAAGGGCACTAATCCCACTCATGTTGTCTCCCACCATCATAAGTTAATTACCTTGTAAAGGCCTCACCTTCTAATATAAGCATCATACAGTTGGATTTCAACACATGAATTTTAAGAGACATAAAGAGTTAGTCCATAACACATCTCCAAAAGATTAGCGCCAAATCTCACATACGTATACTGATGATAAAATATTAGCACCTCAAATCCATCAACACATTACAAGAGTATTGAACTGTGAACAAATAAAATTTTTTAAATGTTTCAATATTAGAATAATTATTAAGTCAAAAGGTAAAAAATATGATTCTTTTATATATTATTAAACATTTCCTTTTTTCAGGGAGAGAAAGAGAAAGATAGGGAGGGGGAGCAGGGAAGAGGTACAAAGGGAGGGAGGGGGAGAGGGAGAGAGAGAGAGAGAGAGAGAGAGAAAGAGAGAGAGAGAATCTTAATCTTAAGCAGGCTCCACACCCAGTGCAGGGTGGATGGAGGGCTTGATCCTGTGACCGTGAGATCACGACCTGAGCAGAAATCAAGAGTCAAATGTTTAACCAACTGAGCCACCCAGGCAACTCCCCTGGTTTTTTTTTTTTTTTTTTTTTGAGAGAGGTTATTAAACAATTCTTAATTAAATGTTCTATTTATTCTTTTAATATGTTAATGCATCTTTCTCAAAGTTTCATGCTTAAGGAAAAATCAGGGTGATCAACTATAGCTAATCATATTATTTTCCTCCAGTGATCCCAGGTACATGCAAGATGAAATCTACATGCTTTCCAGGTGTTAATTCATCCCAATAAAAGTCAGAAAAAATATAAATATGTCTACAATTAACACTTCTCTGTTTGCTCTATTCAATAAAATAACATAGGAAGAAAAAATTATAGGTAAGTTCTGTCAGTTGTTTTACATAGTTGGAGTTTATAGTGTTCCTAATGGTTATGACTATTTTTCCATAGTCATTTTTTGAACCCATGAACCATGAGATCATGACCTAAGTCCATGTCAGATGTTTAACCAACTTAGCCACCTAGGCACCCCTATACTTAAATTCAACTTTTAAATGTTAAAATTGCTATAATGGCTTACCACTTACTCATATTTTTCTAGTGTATAATTTTCCATCAATTTATGTTCAATGTTTGAGAATTCTTTTGTTTTAAATGGGTTTCTTATGGGGCACCTAAGTGGCTCAATCAGTTGAGCATCTGACTCTTGATTTCGGCTCAGGTCATGATCTCACAGTTTGTGAGTTTGAGCCCCACATAGGGTACTTCAGACTCTCTGTCTCACTTTCTCTCTGCCCCTCCTTCCCTCTCTCTCTCTCTCTCTCTCAGAAATAAACATTAAAAAATAAATGGGTTTCTTATAAAGCTATAATGTTTAATGATATTTAATCCAATATATGGGTCTTTTCCATTTATTCAATAATTCTCATTCATTTATATTTATTGTAATCACTCTTGTATTAGTGCTTATTTTTGCAGGCCTTTATTTCATATACATATTTTTAAATTTAATATGTTTTATTTTTTTAATTTATCTTTGCCTACATTCCATTATACAGATAAATTCTCTTTTGGTGGTCTTATAGACTTTATATGTGTCACTCATTTATCAACAAATATTTGCTGACACACACCAATGACTCTTTTAGGCAAAAGATAAAGAAATAAATTCAGAAATATATAGTATTTCAGGACTAATCATAGCTATAGAGAAATAAAGCAAGAAGAGGTGGTTATGGCATGTTAAGGGGAGGAGGTTATTGTTTTAATAGGGTGATCAGCCTTTCCAAGAAGGTGAGATTTTACTAGAAATCTGAAGAAAAGGAGGGAGTAAGGCACGGAGATATTTGAGGGGAGAGGAAATATGAGAGATGACAAAGAGCCAATATAACTGAAGTGTTACACAAGAAGAAATTGCAATAGATAAATTGGAAGAGAGAGTAAGAGACTAAATCCTGAAGTCTCCTGAATTAATTATTCTTCATACTGGAGTATACTCTTCAAGAGTTCTGTTGAGCAGAACCTATGTTTGGTAAATTTAGAACTAGATGCCTCATAACATCTTCTCAGTCTACTTCCTATTGCAATAATCACAGCAAAAGCAAATTATTTACAATTAAAAATAAATAGTAGCTTACCTCAACTACACTATGTATCTCTCATTTTCTACCTCAAGGTTTCTTTGACATCACAGTGTGAAATATGTTCAGATACTCATTGGCATATCTGCATGTGCAGCCTAAAGGTTACAGAGACTTAACACCTCAGTGGCTAACCACTTTTTATTAAGAGAGAAAAGTCTTTCAACCAACCCTAAGTGAGCAATTCCAAAGTGCAATCTGCACAGCTGTTCTGAGGGTCCTGCTGAGATCCAGCCCAGTTACTAACAGTGTTGACCAATACCAGAATGTACCCTTGTATTGTCTTTCCCTCTATCCCCATTTCTCTCTCACCAGTCTCCTCCTTTCCTCTGGGTCAATACTCCAAATAAACTACCAGCATGCAGCTCTGTTTTCCTCAGGTAGACAAGACTGATACTTCTGGAAATGTTATATGCCTGAAAATGTCTTCATTTTCTTTCACATTTCAATAATTAGCTTTGTAGATAATTGTAATCTTTTTTCTTTAAAACTCTGAAGAACAGTCTTCATTGTCAGTGTTACTAATGAGAACACAGTTGTCAAACTGATTCTTGATTCATTTGACTTTTTTTTCTTTATCTTTGATATTCTTAAATTTAACCTTAATGGATCTAGGAGTCAGGTTTATTTATTAATCCTACCTGGCACTTTGATCCCTTTCAATCTGAAGTTTCATGCCTCTCTATACTTCTCAGAAATATTTGTCCATTATTTATTCAGATTTTTAATATATGTGATTTTTTTCTTCTTTCCTTCTGAGGCTCCTACTAAATGGGTTCTGACTCTTCCACACCCATTCACCATATTTCAACTTTTCTCTCAACCTTTTTGTCTATGTTTTTCTGACTCCTTCCTGAAGAATTCCTCAAAATTATCTTCAAGCTCATTCAATTTTTTATGTGTATTCTGCTTAACATAGACACTGAGTTCTTCATTTAAAAATATACATTTTGCAAATTCTTCTTTTATGCAGATGACCAATTTTCTTTAATATATTAGGACAGCACTTGCTGCATTGTTTTCAGAAGTCTCTTTTAGTTGCAAAAACCTGAGAATCCATACAAGTGTCCCAAGAAAATAATTCTGTCTTTCCAGATCTTGAATGGGTCACATGGTCTCATTCATCTAGCATATTTGATTTTCCCTGCACACCAAATATTTCTTAATTGATCATGTATTATGTATCAGGATCTCTATATATTACCAGGTTAGGGCAATGTATATGATTAAGATCCTTCTTTCATTCTTCTACTTGTTCATTGTGTAGGACCCTCATAATTTGTCCTGATACCTCAATCATTCAGCTGATCAGCTGATACTTCTTCATATATTTTTATTTCAAATAACTTTTTAAAATTAATTTTTAAATAACTAATAATATTTTTATTACAGAAGAACTGTGATCTACTGACTCATACTCAGTCATAGGATAGAAATTAGTAACTCTTGGATCTGATATATACCATAACCAGTAAAGCATGGATAGGATCAGTCAGCATGGCTACTGAAAGACTTTGGAGATAATAGAGAGAGGTGTTTATAGGTTAAATATATCCCTATGGAAGAGGTTAAATGCAGGAAGGTAACATAAACATGAATAGTACCTTTATGTTATAATATATTCTACCTTTAAGAGTCCCCAAAGATTAAGGACAGACCTAAGTATACTATATCCCTTAACAATTGATTAGGGATTCATAACCCATAAACTCATTATCATCTACTTCGAATTTACATATTTGCTTTAATCTAGAGGAAAGATCACCTCATAAAACAAAGGCATCATTTTCATTATTTCTGGAAGAGTGATCTGGACTTGGGAACAGAGAAAAAGAGTAGTGTGCTTAGATGTGTTCCTCTGAATCACAGTTCCAGAGTTCTTTATTCAAGATAAAAATGATTAGAAGCTGCTTTTGCAGGGTGCCTGGGTGGCTCAGTTGGTTAAGCATCTGACTCTTGATTTCAGCTCAGGTAATTTCATGGTTCATGAGTTCCGAGCCCTGCAGACTCTGTGCCGACATCGCAGAGCCTGCTTAAGATTCTTTCTCTCCCTCTCTCTCTGCCCCTCCCCCTGCTCTCTCTCTCTGTCTTTCAAAATGAATAAAGAAGCTGCTTTTGCACTAGATTTTGTATCATGGAGATATGAAGAATCAAGATACCAATAACAATTTATGGCCCATTTGATCAGAGAAGCTAAAAAAGCAAACACTGATGAACAAATTTCAAAAGATAAGGTTTCATATGAAGAGAGAAATGATTTACTTCCTGACTTAACAACACAAAATGTCCTCCCCTACATTTCCCAAACCACACTACCATTATCAGACAAAGCCCTTCACCAACTTTAAAATCCACATCAGAGAGTGACATGAACAACAATGCAGGCAACACAGCACCACATTTCAAGCTGTTGTGTGACTGGTTATACATGATTTTGTTAGATCTTTTCTTTTAAATATTTATTATGTTCACAGGTGGTCTTCATGATTTCATTCATTTTTATACGAGGTTAAGTCAAGAGGGAAAGGACTGACTTAAAAGATAGAAGACAAAATTTCAAAGTATGTATTAATTCAATAAATGTTTTTAAGCACTAACTTTTTATCAGAAAACTTATCTGAGATTTAGAACTCAACATAGATGCTACAAAGACAAATATGTTAGTCTTTCCTCAAATTCCTTGAAGTATTTCTTCATTTGTCAGCTGCATAATCATTTCCCCACCTAAAAGACCTAGTCATTTCAATTTTCTTAAGCAATTATTAAGTTAGTCTTTTAAAGAAATAGCATGGGTCAGTTTTAGGAAATTATTATGACCATTTGTTAAGTTTTTCACAGCAAACACCAATATATTAGGTAGAATATATTGGGGTAGATACAGAAAAATGCGTGCATCGCATTCTTACAAGTTACTTAGCTTTGCATTGAGGATGCAAAAGAGCACTAAGATGTCTGTATTTCCCGCTGAGTTTTTTAAGACACCATAACACAATAGCTACACCACTAACTAATTATCATCACTATAATTATAAATATAAGTTTGATTCCAACATGTTATTATTGTGAGGTTACAAATCTGGGGCAGGTATCCAATTTAGGGACAATGGTAGAGGCAGCATTGATACAGTGCAAATAGAGATAAAAAAAGAAAACAATAGCAAGAACAATGTAGGACGTAATTGGAGAAGAGAGAATGTTGAGTACTGTATCTAAACTAAAGCAAAATGACTCAGGGAGAAACAGAATAAGACCAGTACCCAACAGACCTGGAACAAAGCAATGACCTAGCAACCAAAACTGGAACACTGCAGAGGAGTTAAAAGAATAGCACATGTGATTCCATGCTGAGCCATAAGATGTTGATGTAAAACTGTTTATGTACCATTTGCTTGAGGCTAGGATTGGTTTTAGGGACATAGGGACAAATTTAAATATTCCTGGCTTTGAAGAGAAGAGAGGTGCAGAATCTGGGAAATTAATTTGCCCTGGCATTAGTAAATTTAAAGATATATACTACTGGAACTGTATTTGTGGATACTACTCAGAATACTTGGGTTTCGGGGCACCTGGTGGCTCAGTTGGTTGAGCATCGGACTTCGGCTCAGGTCATGATCTCATGGCTCGTGAATTCAAGACCTGCATCAGGCTCTGAGCTGACAGCATGGAGACTGAGAGCCTGCTTTGGATTCTGTGTCTCCCTCTCTCTCTGCCCCTCCTGCTCACACTCTTGTTTCTCTCTCTCAAAAGTAAACAAACATTAAAAAAATTAAAAAAAAGAATATCTGGGTTTCCTATATCAATGCAGTTTAAATTCCTTAAAGGGAAACTAAATAAACAAAGAATGAATTAAACAGTCCACTGAAGGTATTTCACAACTGAGAGGTTTTGAGTTCAGCAAAGGTATATTTATATCATACATTCTCAGTGGGAGCAATATCTCCCTCAAGGAAGCAAAACTTCGTTCTTTGGGGCTGAAAATAGTCTTAGCCTTTTTATATGTAAAGCACAGATATACACAAAGTACATAAGAACATAGATATAAAGTAACTGATGCTAACTTTATTGGGTGGTGCTATAGACTAAATGTTTATGTCCTCCCAAAATTCATATGTTGAAATTCCCAATCCCTACTGGGAATATTTGAAGGTGGGGGTCTTTGAGAGGTAATTAGATCATTAGGGTGGAGTCCTCCTGAATGGAATTAGCACTCTTACTGAAAGACACCCTAGAGAGCCCCCTCCTCCTTCTACAATGTGAGATTACAGTGATCTATGAATCAGGAAGTGGACCCTCACCAGGCACCAAATCTGTGGTGACTTGATCTTGGAATTCTCAGCCTCCAAAACTGTAAGAAATAAATTTCTGTTGTTTATAAGCCACCCAGTCCCTGGTATTCTGATATAGAAGTCTCTGGAATTCTGATATAGAAGATATATAATGTCTTAGCAAAGCTTCATATGAGGATGATAGTTAAAAATAGATTGAGATACTGACATACGAATTAATTCCCAGAGTTATACAGATGGATAAATTAAATAAGATCATATAATAAATCCTCACAGAACAATATACATTCAATTGGTAGCTTCAAAAAGAAATTAAGAGCTAATGACAGACTATTTTAAACGTCTTTTCTTTAAATTATGTATTTAGAACTGTAACTACCTAACAAAAATCCTGCTACTGATAGAAAATGATTTGTATTTTATATGTCACAGAATCAATCAGTTTAAATAAGCATGATTCGGAGGAGGACAAGATGGCGGAAGAGCAGGGAGCTCTGTAATCCACGCACGCCCGTATGGATTGAACTGAGAAGGACTGAAGGGATAAAACTTGGATTTGCAAGTGGGGGAAAGAAGAAACAGAAAGAAGACAACCTCAAAGATGCCTGAGTGAGTGACTGTGATCTGGGAAATTAGGGGACGGGCGGTCCCGGTGGTGCAGGGGAAGGAGCCCCCGAGCCCAACACAGGGAGAGCGAGCTGTGCCCCGGAGAGACCAGGGGAAGAGAAAGAGACACGGAAAACACACCTAGAACCATCTCTAAGGGAGGAAAAACTCGCCTGTCTCCCCATATACAACTGCCGAGCGCTGGGAGAGAAATCCGTCCCATCTGGCCGGCGAATCCTTCCTTGGGCGCAGCGGCAGCGGCAGCGGCATCCACTCCAAGCCGCACCGGGCGGCGACACAGATAAAGGCAGCGGCGGTGCGAAAAGCGGTGGCTGCAGCTCCCAGAAAGGCGCCTTGAAAAGCGGCAGCGGCAGCGGCAGCGGCGGCTCCGCGAAAAGGGTGGCACAAGCCGGGCTGGGAGGCTGGCTGCCAGTGGGAACTCATCTCATCCCCGCCCGTCTCCCCATATATAACTGCCGAGCGCCGGGAGAGA
>CM053571.1:28233528-28319118 GCA_028646485.1 Cryptoprocta ferox
AGAAACGGGCACCCTCCTACACTGTTGGTGGGGATGTAAACTGGTGCAGCCGCTCTGGAATACGGTGTGGAGGTTCCTCAAAAAATTCACAATAGAACTCCCCTATGACCCAGCAATAGCACTGCTAGGAATTTATGCAAGGGATACAGAAGTGCTGATGCATAGGGGCACATGTACCCCAATGTTCATAGCGGCACTTTCAACAATAGCCAAATCATGGAAAGAGCCTAAATGTCCATCAACTGATGAATGGATCAGGAAGATGTGGTTTATCTAGACGATGGAATACTACATGGCAATGAGAAAGAATGAAATCTGGTCATTCGTAGCAAAGTGGATGGAATTCGAGGGTGTCATGCTAAGTGAAATAAGTCAGGCAGAGAAGGATAGATCTAAATGTCCATCAACTGATGAATGGATTAGGAAGATGTGGTTCATCTATACAATGGAATACTACATGGCAATGAGAAAGAATGAAATCTGGCCATTCGTAGCAAAGTGGATGGACCTCGAGGGTGTCATGCTACGCGAAATAAGTCAGGCGGAGAAGGACAGATACCATATGTTTGCACTCATAGGTCTAACAGGAGAAACCTCACTGGGGACCATGGGAAGGGGAAGGGGGGGAAAAGAGTTAGGGGGAGGGAGGCAAATCTTAAGAGACTCTTGAATACTGAGAACAAACTGAGGGCTAAAGAGGGAGGGGGAAAGGGGAAGGGGTGATGGTAATGGAGGGGGGCACTTGTGGAGAAGAGCACTGGATGCTATATGGAAAGCAATTTGACAATAAACTAAAAAAATAAATAAAATTGGATTTCCATGAACCAATAGGAGTAGAAGAGTCTTAATTTCAATATGTGAAAATTAAGATTTTGTAACACTCAGATTCAGCATCACAGAGTTAAAGTGACTTAGTCCTGGTCTTACAGTCAAGCCTTACCAAGGAGTCTGTACGGTACTGATGAGAAGTAGTGTTATTGTAGAAGATTAAACAGCTAATATGTACTAGAACCATGCATCTCCTCCACTCCACAAAGATCTGGAGTATAGTGCAACTTAGGGATTTCAAGCAAATTATTCTCAAGTTGGGGTCATACCCCAGAGCCACTGTCTAAAATATTGCATGAAATTGCAGGGCAAACTGGACACATCTTTCCAAAGTATTTTACTCAGCACTGACTACTGTGGCACAGCTTTCTTACACTAAGACAATGAGAAATATCAAATGCATTATTAAAATGAAAGAGAAGGCTTCAAAGATATTTCTCGCATTGGTGGTTTATTGGATTCTGCCCCCAAGAGCCATGGGTGTTTATTTACTTCCTCTTAAGTTAGACCACAGTTTGTAAAATGAAAAAAAAGAAAAAAAGTTAGGCAAGCAGTGCTGTTGGATACAAAGCCCCTAGCTCTCTTTTTCTCTCTCCATGATACAATCCTCTAACGAGAATCCACTCTTAATATCCCTGGTCCTAAAATTGTCATTAATTAGTCTACAGCTTAGGGATGCTTTATGTATCCTTGAACATATATTTTAGCTCTCTGACTGGACTAAAAGCTATCTCCTTAAAAAGTTTGAAAAGCTGTGTGCTTTTCAAAGCCAATACTTCTGTTCTAAATAATTATAATATTGCCAGGTTCACACGGACTTCTCATTGTTGGGTTGACTTATGCTGCCTGCTCCATTTGGCATTCCTTCCTTAGAACTTATATTCTTTTGTTCCGCTTAACCAAAAGTCCCTTTTCTTTCCCTGCCACCCGTCCCAACCCCCATAAGCTAAAACCCATCTTTTCCTTATACCAGATCTATAACACTCTCCAATCAAGTCAAGGATGATATTTTACTTAAAAACTGAGATAGGAATTGAATGTAAAAAGTAAACTGAATTTATAGAATGCTTAGGCTTAAACTTACACACTATATAGCCTTTCCAGATTGGTTTCTTTCACTAAGCAATATGCATTTAAGGTTCCTACATATCTTTCTGTGGTGTGATATAATATCTCTTTTTATCACTGAATACAGTTTCATTGTAGAGATGTACCACAGTTTGTTTATCCATTCACCTTTTGAAGGATATCTTGGTCGCTTCCATTGTGGTGCAATTATGGATAAAGCTGCTATAAATATTTGTGTGCAAGTTGTTGGGCGGAACTAAATTTCCAATTTATTTGGATAAACACCTAGGAATGTGATTGCTGGACCATATGGTAAGATGATTTTAGCTACGTAAGAAACACAAACTGTTCTTTGAAATGGCTGTGCCATTTTGCATCCCCACCAGCAATGAATGAATTTCCATTGCTCCACATTTTTACCAGCATTTGGTATTGTCATGTGTTTTGTTCTGTTTTGTTTGCATTTTAGCTATTTTAATGGGTGTAAATGCTTTTTCAATTATTTTATTTGTATTATTTGTTTCTCTTCAATGTTGACAGCCATACTAAGCTGTATTCCTGCTAAATTAAAAATCAAACTTAAGTTCTAGATGTGTCTATTTTTTTAAAGGTGAAATATGTGTAACTCTAGAAATATGTTCAATAAATTTGGTGATAAATTTAATAAGGTAGGGATGGAATACAACAAAACTCCTCCTAATCCACAATATTATGCAAACTGAGCTTAGAAGAGACACTTAATAAATATCACCATTTTGAAAAGAGATGTTTATATTACTTCTATTATGAAGAACCAGCCAATTCCAGTCTGAGCATAAGATATGCAAGAAATAAATGTATATAATTCAAGCTTTTTTAGAATCTATTTCAAAGCCACTAAAGTCATGTTTGCTATGTAAGCCAGGCTTCAGACACCTATAAAGCACCTGATTTATTTTCAGTAAGAGAAAGATGATAGGTAACTTACTAATGGTATACATAGATTTCTTCATAAGGAAAGTCTTAGAGATGAGATAATTTCCATGTTAATAATTTAGGCATTTTATGAATAAGAACTCACTATATGGACTCACATCACACGTTGGAGAAGGAAACAGTTGTTGAGGATATATAGAAAACATGACCAATAACTAGTGTATTCTTCGGAGGGGCTCAGGATGACACCTTGGGAACAGAGTGGGTTTTACAGACGAATGGAGTTGGGATGAAAAAAGAGTTGCAGATTGGGGTTTACAGGAAGTAGATTCTTAGAGACAGAGTGTAGCATGCAGGATGTTTATCAGGAAGTACCCTTGAGATCAATAGCCATGGAAGAAAAGGAAAAAAAGCAGATTGAGAACAGGGAGAAGTAGGGCTGCCGGGCCAACCCAACAGTACCAGACATGCCCTTGGGGACCTGTAAGGCTTAAATGGTCCAAGAGAATTACCCGACTTTTGGTTAAAAGGACAGGGACTTTCTACCCTTGCCTTGAGCAATCACTGGATGTAAACCACCCCTGGAAGGGAATGATCTTGGGAAAAGTGGATCCCTGCAGTTTATGAGGCTCCAATCTGAAAGCTGTCTGATGACAACATTCATAGCAGTTAGAAGGATCTGGCTGGCCCATGTCTGTGCCCACCTCAGGCTACTCCTTGCATTCTTATGATCTCTTTTTACATATATATTCAAAGAACAGCTACTCCAGGATTCCAGTGAGTCTTCTTTCCTGGAGGATACTTAGAAGAGGAGGTCTACAGGGATCAAGTTTAGTCCTGGCCACTGATGCTGGTTTTTAGGCTATACCTGATAATGAACTTTTCCTATTTTTTCCATCCATTCTGTGTTCCCTTCACCTTCAGATGCTAGTCTTAGTGGTTTACCAGGTGATATGACCTAGAGTCTCATCCCCTATGGGTAAGGATATTTGGCCACCATAGCATTCTCACACCAGGATGGTTACACTTGTCTATTTATCAGCACAACTGAGCAAGGAAATATCAAGAGGTGCTCAAGTAAATTTCAGATCCCAAATATTCTTTCCTGCTCCCATTAAGTAATAGTGGTCCTCCCTCCTCCTGATAATCTGGTTGATTACTCAGGCCAAGTTACTTGCTGAGCCCTGTACATAAGAGGGCTTTAGGCTGCTTTATAGTTAAATAAACCTATTAATGTGTCTGCTGGATGGATAACGCCTCCCCCGCCTTGGGGAACAGAGCTTTTTATCCCTGCAGAGACTAGACTTGTGGAAATGAGACAACCAAGTTCTCTCACTGAGTCATTGTGAGTGAATATAAGTGAAGCCACTCCCACTTCTAGTCTGGCCTCCACACTAGTGTACTCTCTATTTGGGGCACAGCATCATATACCAATGCACGCTAATTTTTGTAGCACTATAGAGCAGTGGGGAAAAGAAATTTTGTTTGAGATAGTTTGTAAAACTTTGGATTTTAGGATTTAAAAAAATTACAAATAGTAAAATCCCTCTGTGCATTAGACAGGGGTGTACAACTGTATACATACCACCAAAACCATAAAACAATTTCATCACCCCAAACTATTTCCTTATGCTGCCTCCATCCCCTGGCAACCTGTTTTCTATCCCTATAGTTTTATGTTGCCTCTTTTGTCTGGCTTCTTTCTTTTAGTAAAATGGATTTGAGATTAACCCATGTTGCATCTATCAATAATTCATTACCTTTTATTATGAGTAGTTTTATATTGTATGTATGTACCACAGTCTTTTTTATTATCTCTTGAAAGACAATTGGGCTGTTTCCAGTTTGGGAAGATTATGAATAATGATGATATAAACATTCACATGCACAGTTTTGCGTGAATATAAGTTTTCATTTCTCTTGGGGGAAAAAAACCTGCCTTTTTAATAAATGGTGTTGGATCAATTGGATCCACAAGAAAAAGAAAAGCTAACTTTTCTTTTGCCATTCACAAAAATTAATTTCTAGTGGAGTGTAGATTTGTAGTGAAATATTTCTTAAGCATGGTATAACTATTATTAACTTTAAAAGAATCATTAATAATATAGGAAAATAAACTATAGTAAAATGAAGGAGTTTATCAATAATACAATTAGAATGAAAGAAAACAAGTCTCAGAGTAAGAGAAGACATGTGTAACACAAATGGCTGGTAGAGGGCTCATATCCACTCTTTACATGTTCTTTGTTTTTTTTTTAAATTTTTTAAACGTTTATTTATTTTTGAGAGACAGAGAGACAGAGCATGAGCGGGGGAGGGGCAGAGACAGGTGGGACACAGAATTGGAAGCAGGCTCCAGGCTCTGAGCTGTCAGCACACATCCTGATGTGGGACTTGAACCCACGAACCACAAGATCATGATCTGAGCTGAGGTTGGACCCTTAACCAACTGAGCCACCCAGGCGCCCCACATGTTCTTTGTATAATCAATTAGAAAGTGCAAACAGCCGGGGATGGGGGAGATGGACAAGGGAGCTGAACCAGCAACCTAGAAAAGAGGATACCCAAAGGAGAATTAAATTTTCGAAAATATGCTTAACCCTTTTTGGTTAGCAGGACAATGCAAATTAACACCACAATTAAATACTATAATACCACTACACATACAATAGAATGGTTAGATTAAAAGACTGATAATACAAAAGGTGAGGGTATGAAACAACTTTTACAACCACTATAGATTTCTCATTTGCAATCTACAGAATCAAGCACACATGTAAAACAAAAAAATGTGCACAAGAATATACAGAAGTATTTGTAATAGCTCCAAGTTAGACATTTCCCCAAAGTCCATCAACCACAAAATGGAACAGTATAACTGTGGTATATCCATCCAGTGAAATATTATCTGGAATAAAAACGAAGGAATTGTAGAAACAACTATGACAAATGCAGTATTGAGCAAAAATAGACCTAAAGGCAAAATCAGAATACAGTTAAAAATCAAGGTAGAATACCTGAGGGATGCAAGGGGACAAGAGAAGGGCTCTACACATATTCTTTCTTGACCTTGATGAGAGTTACAAGGTTTTCATTATGAAAATTTATTAGCTGAATATTTATGTTCATGTACTTTTCTATATGGATATTATACATTAATTTTTAAAACTTCTAAAAGTACAAGAGATACTAAAAGGTTTCCAATTATTCTGAGCCCAACTAAGTTAATGTAACTCTAGTCTAAATAGTGTGCTTTAATTTTTTAACCCAACTGTCCCTCCAAAAAAACCACCACCACCAAAAGACAAAAAAAAGAGCTATTAAACTGTCCAATAGGTTGGTATAGGTTCAAGAAGGAAAAATAAAATGAGGGTGACTCGACACCTAATATTCTCTCCCTTCTGGCTTATGTGACTTTTCTTTCATCATCCTAGATCAGCTCCTCAACAGAACAGATTAGCTGGATGTCCCCATGGAGGTTCTTGGTTTGTTGCTTGCAGTCTTGAATGTGTTCATGTGTAGACATGACGGTGAATGTGTGAATGTACCTACTCCCCGCCCAGCTCTGAGGTTTGTTGAAAAGAGTATCCAAAAATCTTTCTGTCTTCTTGTTGTGCCCTCACTTCCACTGCTACCCCGCTTACTGAGGTAGAGGTAGTTACCTGATTATTAAGTTTGGAAGAAGACTGACGTATGTGTAACCCATGCCTTGACTCTCTTCTCCTCTCTGCATTTCCCAATCAACACAGAACCTGGCTCTGTTTTTCTCAGCCATGACATAAGCTCAGCACTAGAGGTGCTATCCCTGAAGTGGGGACTGCTCTGTCCTATGCGGCAAGACCAGGATGAAGTGAAGTATGTCTGTATTCTTGGAGAGCTTAGGTAGCAAGCCTATTTGAATATTACACTGAACTAAGGTTTTCAACTCAGTCTCTCTCAGTAACAGTGGCACTCAGAATGGCCTTCATCTATCTTGCTGGGTTTTTTTTCATTTTGTTTTCAAATTTCTCACTTGGTTCAGAGCCAGAATAAGAGAAGGTAGGGAAGAGACTACTTTTTAAGCATTCTCAAGACCCACATAACATGTATAAACTCTAATATGGAATATGTTCTTAAAATTGTATATAAATAGAGTCATTCTCTTAAATGTTGTTATTATGTTCTAAGTTTGGTATCAGAAATACATTCACTTCTTACTTTCTCCATGTCAAAAACTCCTTCCTCTTTTCTCTGTACCTTCTTCTCTGTACCTTCCTTAAAGACTGAGACTTTTCATATTATTTAGTCTGAGACCTCAGGAAAGATGAGGAAAAAGACAAAAAAAAAAAAACAGAGAAGGGAAAGAAGGAAATATCAATAGTGTTTTCTGTTTATTCAATGTTGTGTGTCAGGCACCAAGTGATTTATATGTATTCCTGATTTAATTCTTGCAATTAACCCATTTTACAGGTAAGAAAACTGAAGGTAGGAAAAATTAAGAAATTGCCTAAGATCATAAAGCTTGATAAAAGTTACATTTCTCTAAACTTCCATGTCATTTTCTGGCTATTTTTTATCTAGCACTTGCCATTTTCTTTTGCCATATGGTCCTATAATTATTTTATATGTTTCCTGTCTCATGAAATCAATTATTAGCCTCCTTAAAGCATAGATTATTTTTCATTTCAATTTATATCCACAGTCTCTAACACAATGCCCTGGACTGAACAGGTGCCTAGTAACTGTTTGTTGGTGGTGGCCAAGAGCTCATGACAAATGAGACCATAAGACAAACAATATTAAAATGTGGCCGGATGTAAAATATGGAATTTGAAATGTTGTGCAAGTTCAGTGCATAAAAACAGGGAAACTGGTTTCTGTTCCACACATGCTATAAAAGAGATATAATCTACAAATAAAATGTGTGGTGAAATTTTTAAGAACTTTGAAACCAGGGACCTAGTTCTACCACTTATTAACTATGAGACCTTGAAAAAGTCCTCCACGTCTCAGAGTTTGTTTCCTTTTCTCAAAAGGAGTCATGTCTTCCTGAAAGCATTAGAAAGAGGTAATAACAGCCTGTGCAGATTTAAAACTGTAATAATATGACACTATCAATTTACATTTGTCTTTTGATAATATTATATGCCACAGATGATAGAATAATATATGATATCACACAGTAATAATATGCACAATATCATATAATATGCTTCAAAGACATAACATTAAGTCATGCTTTTTATTTATTTTGGGAAAGAGAATCCCAAGCAGGCTCCACAGTGTCAGTGCAGAGCCAAATGCAGGACTCCAACTCTCATATGAGATCATGACCTGAGCTGACATCAAGAGTCAGATGCCTAACTAACTAAGCCACCCAGGAGCTCCTAATATTATATCATGTTATACTGCCATTTTATAATAGCTATTAATTTTTTGGTCATAGCCCAGGGTGAGCTCTCAATACACATTAAACCTTATTTTCTAGACAGAGAAAACGCTGTTACTATCACTAATATGAAGTTGCTGTTTCTCTCCTCTGTCTTCTTTATTTCCCCTTCCTGCTTGTCACTTCTGTCCCCAGGCATATGTCCTGTCAGAACCATGAAATGTTCATTAACTCCTTCAGGGAAAATTTTTGCTAGGGCTTTTCTTCCACCTAATTTTTTAAGCTCCCATGACTCCCTCTGTCCTCAATCTTCTAGTCTTGCTGCAGACCTGGATTAAGAATACCTGAGCTCATACTGGCAAATTGATGGGTCAGTAGGGTCTCTATTAGGTCATCTTCAGGTCTCTGCAGTGTACAGAGTACTGGCTGTGCATTCAACACACGCTTAAAAATGCCTAGTGGTTGGAATTTAATATTATCATAGAACAAACTGACCTGTATTGTGTTTTTTGTGCCCTCTCGAGAAACTCTTTATGTCCAGTGTCATTGGGTCTTCCTGAAAGCAAACTTCTAAAACAATCATTAAGTTAATATTTTTTGAGTAGCAAAGGATCATTTTTAAACTTTATTTTTTAAAAATGGATAACTTATGAGTTTTAAAAATTCAAAGAAGATAAATAGGAAATAAAAACTGAAAAGCCCCCATGATCCAATGTAATCACTGCTAGAAATAATCATTATTAATTGATTCTTGTGTATCTTTCCTGAAAGATATGCCAGTCACACATACCCTCATACTCCCTGCCCACACTTACATACTAGAATCATACATACACTTATTCTTTTTTAAAATACATGTAGTATATAGTATTCATATTGTTCTAAACTTACTTAAATCTCTGAAATAATCATAATACTGGACACAGAATCTATAATATACAACCAATTGTGTTCATAGTATCCCAGTGAATGGACATTCCACAATTTATTGTAAAATTCTTCTATTTATAAACAATTCAATTTTTCCCTTTTGTGGGGGGATTGTTTACAAGATGCTTCACTGAATATGGTGTGAAAATTGTCGCAAACTTGAGTCAACATTAATACATCCACCAGTTTGTCCTCTGTATTTAAGACTCTGTTTTTTGGTTGCCAGAGGGGAAGTAGGTGTTGAAAATGGGTGAAATAAAGGAGATCGAGACTATACTTATCTTTATGGGCACTGAGAAATGTACAGAATTACTGAATCATTTTATCGTACATCTGAAACAAATATAACCCTGTATGTTAATTATACTTGAATAAAAAAATAGAAACAAAAACCATTAACACATTCATAGGTGGCATTAAAAAAAGGGGACACGGTTCAGTTAAAGTACAAAAGCTTTTGTATTTTGAGAGGCATTGTTCCCCAAAAGTTAGACTCTTTTACACTCCCAAAAATAGTGTATAAGAGTGCCAATCTTATAGTTAAAAAAACAATACCTTATTTAACTGCTGTCTTACCTTGCATGTCCATTTTGTTCACTCCTTTTATATTATGTTAATGGCATATAAATGTAACTGTATTTTTCATTCCCACTTTTTCTTGCCATAAAATATGCCTTCCAAAATGGTGACGGTCTTGTTCAAAAGGGGAAAGCTTAACACATTCACATCGGAGTGGTACTTCTCTAACATTTTGTTTCAGAATCCTTTATACACTCAAAAAATATTGAGGTCCCAAAGTGCTTATGTTTATGCAGGCTATATGTAATGATAGTTATTTATCACACTAAAAATTAATACTAAAAATTTGTTAATAATTATTTAATACTAAATCCATTACAAGTTAACATAAATGATTTTATAGAAAAGTAACTATATTTAAGAGAAAAGAATTAAAGTCCAGTATCTGCTGCTGAATTCAATTTGTTGTGATATCAAATATCCTGTAGCCTCTGGAAAACATCAAGAAATTCTTATAAGATAATGAAGGGGACAGGACAAATGATTATTTAGTAGTATTATTAAAGAAGTCTTTCACCTTGTATACACTTTTTAAAGATGTCCTACAGATCTCCAAGGGTATTTGGACCATACTCTGAGAACCACTTTGTTAAAGCCAGACTTTCTGTCTATAGAGACAAGGATGTTTGTTTGATTTGTTATGTCCTTTGAGTTTGGGTGTTCAGACTTCAGAAATCAACTAATCACCTGCAAGGTTGTTAACACAAAGCTGATGTAATGAAGAAGGAAACACCACCAAGGTTTTGAGAGTTAAGTGAAGGGTTTTTGTTTTTTGTTTTTTGTTTTGGCTTTATAGTTACGAACAAACAAATCCTCTGCTGTAAGAAATTTATTTTGGAAAGTTCTGAGTCTTAGAAAGATTCAAAATTGGAAGTTAACAGTATATATGTTTCACAATATGATCTTTTGTACCTTCAGTTATGCCTAGTGATTAAATTTCATATTGACTGCTTGGGCTCAATTTATTATGTTATTAATTCTTTTCCAATGACAGGAATGATGGAAGTTCAATTTCTGCATGAGAATACGAGCTGACAAGCTTTCTTTCAACCTTCCCCTGGGATTTTCATTTTGTCTGTTTTCCTACTGAAATTCAGAATCTGTGCTATTATTTTTCTTTTATTACCTTAATTTATTGTATACACATACAACATTTATATACCTTCATAAATGTGATTCAGACATGTGTATTTCTCTTTTGTTTGCCTCTTCCAAATTTCCCCTTAATCTAGTAATGTCATTCCCCTCCCCAACAACCCCAGGTAACCCATATATTCTCTATTTATTTCCACGCTCTCACAATAATGCACTTCCTATACCCCCATATAAATGCTAACATACATTTAAAGGTATACATTGCTTTCAAAATATATGATCATTGTACGTACATTTTTCTGGATCTTGCTTTTTTAAACTAAATAATTATCCATGGGGAATACCAACAAGAAATTAGTATAGGTTTTTTTCTTTTAATATTTTATTTTAAAGTAATTTCTACACTCAACAGGGGGCTCAAGCTCACAACCCTGAGATCAACAGTGGCATGCTCTACTGACTGAGCCAGTCAGGCGTCCCACAATTAGTATAGTTTTAATTAATTATTTTTTTTACTGTTTATTTATTTATTTTGAGAGAGAGAATGTGTGTGTGCATGCAAGCACAGGAGGGGCAGAGAGAACGGGAGAGACAATCTCAAGCAGGATCTGCACTGTTAGCACAAAGCCAGACATGGGGCTTGATCCTACAAATCATGAGATTATGACCTGAACTGAAATCAAGAGTCTAATACCTAACCAACTGAGCCACCCAGGTGCCCCTTAATTCATTATTCTCAAGGGTTGAATAACATACATACATACATACATACATATATACATTTATTGTAATTTCTTTTAGTTGTTTAAATTCCAGTATAATTAACATACTAATGTTTAGTTTCAGGTATATGATGCATTGTAAATTTATTCAACCATTCATTCTTCTATTAAGGGCATTTCCATTGTTGCTGATTTTTTAATTTTTTTTTTATGTTTACTTACTTATTTTGAGAGAGAGAGTGTGTGTGTGAGCATTAGCAGGGTAGGGGCAGAGAGAGAGGGAGAGAATTTCAAGCCCCGATGTGGGGCTCAATCTCCTGAACTGTGAGATCATGAACATAAACCAAGAGCTGGATGCTTAACTGAATGAGCCACCCAGGTACTCTGCTAGTTAATTTTGTATCAATTAATTATTGTTATTTTATATCCTTGCCATCCTGAACAATGCTGAAATATATGTCCTTGATGATATATACTTACATACCAGCAGTTTCATTTTTATAGGATAAAAGAATACCAAAGTAGAACTGCTGGGTAAACAAGTATATAAGTTTTAAAAACATTTTTAATAGAAGTTGCAGATTGCTTTTCAGAAGGGATAGAGAATTCACGTTACCATCAGCAAAGCATGAGGATATCCTTATAAGTGTTAATCACACCTGTTAAATTTTAAAAGTCTGGCTAGTATAAAATAACAACACATTATACTACTCATGAGTTTGAACATCTTTTCATACTTTGTTGAAATTTTGAATGTTCTTCTACAAATAATCTACTCAAATTCCTTGGACACTGTTCACATGGGACTCTTCCTGCTTACAGTTTTGGCTGAGGCTGCCATTCTGAGAACAGTAGATGCTACCCTCACATTCCAAATCAAGATGCCAGTTTTTCTATGCAGGACTTCAAAATGATGTATCAAAAACTCGTTCAATAAAAATTAATCCATCATCTGCATCCATTACCTATGAGAAGGCTAAGAACGTAGTAAAAATTTAAAGAGAAAATAACGAAGGACACTGCAAGTGTTCCATTGGAGACAAAAAAATGTTTCCCCTTCATTTAAAGCCAAATGAGGAGGCTTTCATGACAGCACGGGGAGCTAGGCATACATCCTCTGAAATCTGGGGTGTGCAAGAGTTAGGATATGATTCACACTTAGAAACTCTAAGGCAGAGAGACACACCCCTACTGGGTGGGGCAAAGAGACAACAATGAGAATTGCTGCTCTTCAGGAATTTGGCAGGACATGGTCAAATGTACATTTCCTGTAAGCTAAATAAATGAGGTTTCTGGTCAGAAAGACAGACCTGAGGGTTTCTAAAAGGAGGGGCAGTGATGAAGAGATTTGAAATGAGGATGGGCCATGAGGAGCCACAGTCTGAGTTGGGGAAGACTTGATTGCCTCAGATGGGACGTCCCCAGTGATGGGTCTAGAAGTAACCCACACAGTGCCTCTTACAGAAAAAGCCACTCTTTAACACTGCCTCTCCCAGCAATGCCAATACAAGATACAACTGTACAACTTGTCTTGCCCCTTCGTTTTACTCCTACCCTGTACTCCAGTCCTGGAGCATTTTAAAGCAGCTTAATGAAGAGGAAATAATCAGGAAGAGGAACTGATCAAAAGGGATCACACAAGCAAGGTAAAGAAATAAAAATAAAAATAATAAAAAGATGGTCACACTCCCATATTGGTTTCCTTGCAAATATTTTATTTATCTTTATTTATCTTTTCTTACCTCTTTGGGTGATTACTGAGCTACTTTAATTTCATTTTTATTCTCTTGTAATTGAGGCCATAAATGTTTCTGAATACTACTTTCACTGTTTCTCTCTCTCATGGGTTTTAAGTACCCTTTCTTACAGAGAGTTTATAATTTTCCTTTGATCTAAGGATTATCTAGTAATGTGTTTCTCAACTAGCATTTATTTTATTATATGTAGAAATGTATTTCTAATTTCATAAAACAATGAAGAAATAACATTGTTAGAGTTTATAAGTCACACCCCCTTCTGTTTCCTTCTGTTTCCAGTGAGAACCAGTTGGGAGTTGTAACCAGGACCCAAACATATGGAGAAGAAAATGTCAGTCTTAACACAGAGTAAGGCTCAGTCCAAGGTATGGGGTTGCTAACCTTCACCTCTGATTTAACAAGGCTTATCTACACAGCTCTCAGAATGTCAAACTATAGCAATGGGGCAAGGTCACCCTTCAAATTGATCACCCAGAGAAGTGGAAAATTTGTGATTTCTTAGACATGCTAGGGTTCAAGTCTGAGTGTTGGTACTCTAAGTGAGCACACTGATGACAGAGTAACTGTTCTCTGCATGCACGGTACAACAGTGTTGTAGAAGTCAAGCTGCTATCTCCTGACCACATACCAGGAGATCTCCCCACTTCTAACCACTTCACATTAACTTATACTCAGGAGTAGGAAGACCTCAGTTCACCTGTTCATCAAGTCCTAAGCTAAGATCTTGAAGATCAATGACAGTAGGCTTTGGCATGTAAGACTGATGTAAAATTTGCTTCCAAGGGTCCATGAATCTCAATGGTGTGCTGGGCTCTGTGGATACTGCTGTCTGAGCTCTTCTATGAGCTCTGCTATTTACTGGCCAAGATGCTAGAGCAGAAAATTACCAGCCAAGAGTTCATTTGCCTCTGGCTGACTATCAGCCCCAGAAGATCCTAAGCTCAGGAGAGGTAGATAGACTAGGAGTAGGAGCAGAAGAGAGGCAGGTGAGGTTCACATGGGCCATTTCTCCATTATCTTCTCTCACTGTCATTTTAAATAGTATGCAATATTTATTTTTCTGTATTCTTATTGTAGAAAATGAAATTGGGGGTGGGGGGTGGAAATCAACCAAAGATAGCTTCAATTGATGTTTTAGAATCTTTCTTTTTAGTTGTTCTCTTGTAGCTTTTAAGTTCTTACTAATAATTTTTTTCTATTATATATTCTTTTTCAGTTTTATTGAGGTATAATTGACATATAAATTTGTAAAAATATTTAAACTGTACCTTGTAGTGATCTGATTATGTATGTATATACTGTGAAAGAATTCCTCCCATTTAGTTAATTTATACATCCATCACTTCACATCTTTCGAGGTGGGTAAGAACATTTAATTCATTTTCTCTTGGCAAATCTCAAACATACAACACATTGTTGTTAACTATAGCCACCATTAGATTCTCATGTAATTATTCATCTCATAGCTGAAAGTTTATATCTTCTTAACAATCTCTATTTCACTACTCCTTCAATCCCTGAAAACGACTTATCTATTCTCTGTTACTATGAGTTCAACTTTTTTTTTTTTTAGATTTCATATGTAAATGATACCATGCAATACTTGTTTTCCTCTGTCTGGCTAAGTGAAACATCACTCACCAAAATGCCCTTAAAGTACATCTATGTTAGTACAAATGTTAAAATTTTTTTCTTTCCCACAGCTGAATAGTATTCCTAAATATATATCAGGAATACAAACACACACACACAGTACATCATATGTGTGTGTATAATTTTTATCACATCTTTTTTAATTTTTATTTATTTACTTAGAGAGAGAGAGAAAGAGAGAATGTGAGTGAGTGGGGGAGAGGCAGAGAGAGAGGGAGAGAGAATCCCCAGCAGTTTCCGCACTTAGCACAAAGCCCAACTCAGAACTCAATCTCACCACTGTGAGATCATGACCTGAGCCGAAATCAAGAGCCAGATGCTTAACCCACCTAGCTACCCAGGTGCCCCCATATTAAATCTTCTTTATGCATTCATCTGTTGATGAACACTTAGGTTATTTCCATATCTTGGCTATTGTGAATAATACTGTAATGAACATAGACATGTGGATATCTCTTCAAGATCCTGTTTTTATTCCCTTTGGATGTATACCCAGAAATGGGATTGTTGAATCCTATAGTAGCTCTATCTTCAATTTTTTGAGGAAACTCCCTTCTGTTTTCCATAGAAATTGCACCAATATATATTAGTTTCAAATGAAACAAAAAAAAATCCCTATGTCATAACACACACAGAAAGCAACCCTATATAGATTAAAAAACTCATCTCTACAATAAACCCTTACATTATATATGTGTATCAGAATAAGTATGTAGGAAAATTTACAGCTTCCTGAAACCCTGTTGTTAATAGTAAAGAAAAATAAATGATAGCAATCCAATGTCTATCAACTAGAGAATGAGCAAATAAACCATTCTTTTTCACACAGTAGAAATTATATAGTAGTAAAAGTAAATGAGCTATAGCTACATACAGTATTAATAAGATAGTGATAATAGTATAATGTCAAGTGAAAAAGCAAGTCTAAATACTACATGGAGTACGGTGTTGTACTGCTCTCATTCTTGGCATAGGTAGTATTGTCATAGGTATTTATTATATTGTGCATAAATAAACGTATTAACTGGTTAAGTGGTTAACACGAAGGAAGGTCATGTGTGAAATTCATGATAATATGTATAATGCAGTCCAGAAAGAAAAATCTGTGTTTAATATACTAAATTTAAATCTTTACTGAAATGCCTCTCTATCATTTTTCCTCTGCACCTAGCTATTCATTCTTACATAAGGACTACTGTATTTCATTTTGAATGCTTTATCACATGTTTAATATGTACCATATAAGTTCTCCATCATAATTCTTATTTAACAAGGCAGCCCTCACGTTGCTTATTGCCTAACAATACTGTGTTAACTATACCACATGCACATCAGAACTGTGTCCTCTGCTTTCACATCTCCTCAGTTACTATGAGACCATGCCAAGTGAGGGCACAGGTTTGACACACACAAGTTTTAGTGAATACTACACTCCACAGAGTGGCGACTCTCTATATTCTTCCATATTTCATCCCAATATTCTGTTAGATAAATTTAGAAATGTGTCAAGTTAAAAAATAACGTTAGTGTAAAACTCACAGATTAACTGGGGGATAAGAGCCATATCTATAATTTGCATCAAAACTACTGCAACAAATAAAAACATTAGGTAAGGTTGCCAGCTATAAAATAAAAATACATAACAGAATATCTGAAGCTATGTCAGATCTAAAAGTCTATTAGATGGAATCAGAAGTTAAAACTTACTAATACATGGAGCTCCTTGGCTCCTGAGCAGAGCCATCTTATAACCATTCATAAGTTGATTAACACATGTCTTAATTGCCTTGGAATGTTCTAGGGCACAGGAACCAATTTCCTGTAATAGATCTTGATTTGTATAGGACAATGGAGTCTGAGAAAATATCCAAGTACAAAGTAAGTCTTATAGAGTGTACAAGAGAGCAGTAGAACCTGAGTTTGCAAAAGAGCAATAATGCTTTCATGGAGAGTATGAGACTAGGTTTCGCTGTCCCCTTAATATTACCCCTTGGGAGGCCTATTTGCTCTAAAAAAGTGAATGATGTAGAATAAAGAAAGAATCTACCAGGGGCCCAATCTGCCTGCTCTGAGAAAATATATGAAAAGACTGGTCATACAGAGAAAAAAAAAATCTTTTTCTTATTTTATTGTGTTTATAGCCAGAGGAAGAAGGTATTGAAAACAGAGAATTCTGTAGCAACACTGGCAATCACATGAGCAACAAGCTCTGAGCCACAAAGGTCAGGGACAATCAGAAGAATGGACACGAGAACAGAAAGATGCCAGAAACACAAGAAGGAGCTTTGTGTCTGTCCGAATTCTGCCTACCCAAGCACTCCTAGAAATTTTGCCTCTCCAAGAAATTACACAGGAAATCTTCAAAAAGGAAATAAAAATGTAGACTTCCTGTAAATCAAGAGAGTATTAATTTAGAGATTTGAGGTTTGGGATATTGCTATAGATATAGGAGTCACTAGGAAACATATGGGTGACATATAAAAATCCATAGCTTTCCTAGATGGGATATGATAATATAATGCTATATCAACCAAAGAATTTTTATCCCCCTGCCTTCTTTAACTCCAATGGTTCTTACCAACCACAATTTTCTCTCAGAGACTATCTGGAGACATTTTTTGATTGTCACAACCAGGGTGGGTGCTACTGGCATCTAGTGGGTAGAGGCCGGGGATGCTGCTAAACGTCCTAGAATACAGACACCAGCCCTTCACACAAAGAATTATCCAGCTCCAAATGTCAATAGTACCAGGTTAAGAGTTCCTGGTTTAAGACATGTCCCCATAATCCCAACATCCTGAATATAAGCCCAACATCTGAACTTCTCTGTCACTTTGAAAGGATGTTATTTAAGTGTCAAGCATGAAATAGACCTTTTGATTATTTCATTTCTTCCTATATATATTTATATACACCTCTACTCACCAACACTTCTTCGTGCTTTAGAGATATACAAATATATTGTATCACTCTCCTGTGTTAATCCGTGACAGATACATATTATCTTCGAAAATATGGCCATCCATCACTCTGAAAAAACAAAAACAAAAGTCTCATCTGAAAAACAAATTGGTTACAATTATAGCTTCATCTGGTCCCTTGGCATGTATCTGCAATGCTGATTTAGTACTTCTGATAAATGTTTCCCCAAATGCATCTCTTTAGCAGCATTAGAAATAATAGCTGAAAGAAATGAGTCTTTCCAGTTGTAGTAACTAGAGTTGGAGAATATTTTAACTCAGATTTATTGCTAGGATATTTGTAACGTCCAAATATTACATTTGTATATTTCTCTGAAAGGTGTCATGATGAAAGTAATAACACAGAGGCACGCCATTATATATAGTTTGTTGGTTTTGGGGTTTTGCGTGTGTGTGTGTGTTTTCTTTGGTTTTTCTGAAGCTGCAATTAATGAAGAGAAGTAATTAAACAGCTGTTAAAAGAGAAGCTCCCTGAGATAGTTGGTGTATTTATCCAATGCTATAGAGCCATTGCTCCACTGCGGAACTTTATCTGTACATAGCTATTTGGGTTTAGGCTTTGTGAACACAGCATGTTTTAATATCCCAATTGCTTTTTTGTTAAGAAAGGAAACACTACAGTTTAATCTTAAGAGAAAAGAAAACCTGGAGGGAGATCAAGAGTATGACCTTGAAGTGTTTTTGTTCATGCATCAAGTCTCCATTCATGCATAAGGACGCCAAGGGAGTAATCAAGGTAGCTGTTTCTGTCTTCCCTGACTGCCGGATGTTATTACCCAAATCAAGTACATTAAAAACATTGTGGAGAAGATAGGAAAGGAAATGAGCCTTTAAACAGGTTTTTAAAGATATTTTTAACTTGGCAGTCTATAATAGGGTATCATTTTTCTTTTGAAAAACAATGGATGGTCAGTATTGGTTATTTATTTGTCAGAATCAAGTTGAAAAGAACATATGATAGGCACTAGATTTTGAAAACAGTTTTGTTTTAAAAAATAAAAATCATTCTATAACAAAAACTTTTGTATAGTGTAGATAAGATTGCTCGATTCAGATACTACATGAAGTCAAAACATTCCAAGGATTACTGGAATTTGGGGCAAAAATGCAAGTTTATATATCAGTAATAAAAAACTCTTGCCTTAAGTGTAGAAAATGAAATAAAAGGGACAAATAACTCATAATTTTGGCAAAATAAATGCTTTAATCTTATCTAAATACTTAGAAAATATTTGGACAATGTCAAGTTAATCATTCTGTTTACAGGAAGACAATGTTTTAAGTACAAAGGAATTTTTTCCTCAATAAAATACAAGATAAGGAAATGATCCTTCTTTTGTGCTGCACTGGAATGATTGGAATAAGAAAATGTGCACACCCACTGAAAAAGAATCTGACTTTAACTTTCTAAGAATAAACAAAAATGGTGCCATTAGTTCTACCAGTTTCTCATGATGACTTGAGATTTCGGTGTGTATCAGAAAACTTGACTGTGGCCTAGGATTCTGGCTAACATTCAAATTCTTTCCCACTTTTGTGAAATCTCATGACAGAGTACAAACTAAAAGGACTATTAAATTTGTTCCCACTTTGCAATTGTAAGACCATTAATTAATAGCTGATTTTGTAACTGTTCATTGTCTTCAGAAGGCAGATACTTTTCTCTATCACGGACCACTCAAAGACAATCAGTCAACACATACATATAAACATGAAGTAACTTGTTTGTAACAGCAAGAACAATTTCTATCCAACAAAATCCTGTTTTTATTTTCAAGCAACCTGTAAAAGTATTGCTAAATATATGCAGAAAAAATGAATTGTTAATAGGAATTTCATCTTTATATTAACTTGTAGATTTCACAAAATTTTCAGAAATTGATTATTCACCTTTGAATCTTTGCTTTAAGGAGGCTGAATATTAGGCCTATTTATGGATGAGGAAACTGAGGTTAAGAGCTATTGCATGATATGCTGAAGGCCACACATACAGCCAATAAGACCAATGTCTTTGTACTGAACAAAGGAATCTATCTGCCAAACGAAAAATCCAAAATTTTTAGAAGAGGATAATATCACCTAGATCTTCTACAATTTTATTCCCACAATTCTCAACTAATAACTCTAATAAAAAAGTTACCTTTCATGATAAAAAAAAGAAGACCCATATATAAGAAAACCATAGAAAAAGAAAGAGACCAACAGATAATTTAGTTTTTAAAATTACTATAACATATTCAATAAAACAGAGAAACAGATAAAGAATTTCAAGAGGGAAGTGGAATCCTTTTTTTAAAAAGTAAGGTCAATTCTAGAACTGTGTTGTCTAATATGTTAACCACGAGCCAACTGTGGCTATTTACACCTTAAATTAATTGAAGTTAAATAAAATGTACAAGTCAATTCCTTTGGAAGACAAAAAAAAAAGAAAAGGAGAAACGTCAATTTCTTTGTTACACACACACATATTTAAAGAGCTCAATAGCCATATATGGTGGGAGGCTACCATATTAAACAGTACAGACTATAGAATAGTTTCATCTTCCCAGAACATTCTCCTGGGCAGCACTGTTCTAGAAATAGAAACTATAATAACTGAAATTAAGAAATCAATAAGCAGGTTTAATATCAAATTAAATAATGCAAAACAGCAGATTAGTAACCTGGAAAAGAAGTAATTAGGAAATGTCCAAATTAGTGATAGAATGAGGAGCCTGACAAATCCTCTGCCCTATAAAACAACTATTTAAATGGAGAGAATTATTTTTAAGAAACATAATAATTTAGTTCCTGGATATTGTCCTCATAGCAAGCACATAAAAAGTAGAGAAACATTCATTTAAGGAAATCTACTAAATCTCTGTAAGAACAGTGAGGGTCTATGGCATTTTAAGCCATTACTTGCTCCCTTTCCCCAAAACCTGGTCCCAGGTCAGATTTATAGAAACTCTACTCTGGGCACATGGAACTAAGAACTCCAGGGTTCCCTCTCCCTCCAGCTCTAACTCTAATGCTTATAGCTTCACCAGTGTTTCTCAGGCCACCTAATTCCATATAGCAAAACTCTATCCGAGGTGGGAATAGCTAACAAAAACTGAAACTCTCTTTCCCCACCTAGCCCCTACTTGTAGAGAAGAAGCACTACTTTAGACAAAAAATTTTTAAAAAGTCCAGAAAACCTGGGGCCCTGACCATACCTACCCTCGTTCACCTGAAGGATAAAGGCTCCATGCCCCAGGGGAAAGCCTGGAAGACAGGAACTAACCTCCCTTCAAACACTGTCTTGCAGAACTGAGAGGTGTGACTGTGGGAGAGGCTGGCTTCTGTTCCCACTCCAGGCCACTGTGCAAAAGCACAGAGCTTCTATCCAGTGGAAGATAGAGGCTATAAGGGGAATGACTTTACTTAGAATAGAGCCGGAAAACTTCATGCCCAAGGATATGTCGTCTCAAGAGTGATCAAAGAGAGAACATCCTAGCTACCAGTCCCCAACTGAACATGTGGAAAAAACTGGAAACTCCTTGAACTATGACAGTCTCCAGGCCAGGCATACAAATTCAATGGTAAAGAAGAAAAATCTAACTGACTAAAGGTGACTAAAGTACAGACTTTGACGAATAAATGACTTATGCTGACACAGGGATAGTAGCTACTAAGACAAAAACAAGCAAAAAATATATATATATGAGCAAAGACAGCAGAGGTTGCGTACTACAGAGGGAAATAGACTTCACAGAATTAGTTCAGTCAACTCGCTAAACACAGAAACAAATGACAAAGCGAAAACAACAATAACCTTAGCCCCAGAGTGTTATTACAATATGTTATCTAAAATGTCCACTTTTCAACAAAAAATGAGCAAGACGCAGAAAGTGCAACCCATATACAGTTAAAAAAAATAAGCTTACATTAAAACTGCCTCTGAGGGAGGCAACTGTTACATTAGACAAAGACTTCAGATTAGCAACTGTAACTACATTCAAAGAACTAAAGGAAAAACGTCTAAATAACTAAACACTTATTTATTTATTCTTAATTAGTACAAAAGATAACTGTTTGAAGTAAAAACAGTAACCAGGCATTGGAGGATTAATAACACATCTGAATAAAATGAATGATAGCAGTGTCATACACGATGGCAAGAAATAATTGGTAATACACTGTTATAATGTATTTGTATTAAATGTGAAACAGTATCGTATTATGTGAAGGTAAATATTGTTTGCAAATGTATATTACAAATTCTTGGGAAACCATTAAATATTCTAAAAGAAGTATAATTAATTCAATAAGAGAGAAGATAAAACTGAGTCATATGTAATGTTTAATCAAAATCTGAAAAAGAAAAAGGAGTGGGGAAGGTGTAAAAACAAAGAAAAACTAATGAATATAAAATAGTTGCAAACATAGTACATATTAATCTAGTTGTATTAATAATGAAATTAAATGCAAATGGTGTAAATACATCAATTAAAAGAGATTGTCAGAGTAGATAAAAAATAATACCCAAATATATGTTGTCTATAAGAAACTCATTTATAAATAAAAATTCAGATAAAAGAGGTGAAGAAAGATATATAATGCTAACTTGGATCAAAATAAAGGTCAAATAGTTGTATTAATTTCATAAAGCTTATTTCAGGACAGGAAAATTTCCAAGGATAAAAAGAAGTATTATATAATAATAAAGGAGCCAATTATCCAAGAAGATACAATAATCTTAAGCATAACAATAATATTGAAAAGGAAGAACAAAGTTGAAGGAATCACATTTCCCACTTTCATTTTTTTAACGTTTTTTTATTTAGTTTTGAGACAGAGGGAGACAAAGCATGAGTGGGGGAGGGGCAGAGAGAGAGGGAGACACAGAATCTGAAGCAGGCTCCAGGCTCTGAGCTGTCAGCACAGAGCTTGACGCAGGGCTCAAACCCACGAACTGTGAGATCATGACCTGAGACAAAGTTGGATGCTTAACCAACTGAGCCACCCAGGCGCCCCACATTTCCCACTTTCAAAACTCACTAGAAAGCTACATTAATCAGGAGATTGTGTTAGTGGTATAAGAATAGACAAACTGATCAACAAAATAGAATTAGAGATTCAAAAATAAATCCATACAAGGGCGGCTGGGTGGCTCAGTTGGTTAAGTGTCCAACTTTGGCTCAGGTTATCATCTCACAGTGCATGAGTTCGAGCCCCACGTCAGGCTCTGTGCTGACAGCGCAGAGCCTGAAGCCTGTTTGGAATTCTTTGTCTCCCTCTCTTTGCTCCTCCCCACTCATGCCCTGTCTCTGTCTCTCAAAAATAAATAAATAAATAAGTAGTTTAAAAAAATTAAAAAAAAAAAAGAAGGAAACCCATACATTTGTGGTCTAATGGTATTATACAAGGGATCAGGACAATTCAATGGGGGAAAAGAAGAGACTTTTCATCAAATAATTCAGGGACAACTGGACACCCACATGTAAACATCGAAATTGGATTTCTACCTTTTGCTGTACTCAAAAATTAACTCAAATTGATCATAGACCTGAATGGAAGGCTAACACTATAAAACTCTTAAGGGAAAACACAGGAATAAATCTTCTTAACTTTAGATTATGCAATAGTTTATTATATGATACCGAAAGCAAAAGCAATAAAAGAAAAAATAGGCTAACTGGACTCCATCAAAATAAAAAAAAACAACCTTGTGATTTCCTAAGACATCACTAATGAAGTGTTTTAAAAAAACCTCAAAGATATTTGAAAACCATACAGCTGATAGAGACTGTGCTCAGAATATAAAAATGCTTAGAAATCAACAACAACAAAACACAAATAACCTGATTTTAAAGAGAGCAAAGTATCTGGATAGACATTTGTACTACATATCATACGATTTCATTTATGGAATGAATTGTCCCCAAAAATAAATCTATAGAGAAAAAAGGAAAACTGATTGATAGTTGCCTATGGCTTGGCAATAGGAGGAAATGGAGAAAGACTGTAAAGGATGCTCTTCGTGGGCTGATGAAAATATTCTAAACTTTGATTGCAGCGGTCACATGGTTCTGTAAACATATGGAAGGTAACTGCATTGTCACGTTAAGTAGGTGAATTTTATGGAATGTCAATTATAACATCTTGTAACAATGTGCTTTTAAATTATTGTATCAAAATTATCCCACAAAGAGCACAAAAAGATAGGGAAAACATCTATTAGTATGACCACCTCACTTAATTTTTAACTTTTCTTGTGCCCTCATTTTTTACTCCCTTTTTATCCTGATAAAGAAAATTTTATGTTAAAAAACTTAACTATTTTATTTTAATAGGTGAAAATTGTTTCTTGTTATTATTTATGATATGGAGATACTAGGGAAATGTGGCTTTTTAGCTAAGAATACAATAATACTTTCATGTTCTCTATATGTTTAAAATCTCTGCACAATACCAAAAATTAAATGTATTAAATCACAGTATGACATTATTTGAATGCATAGTTAAAAATCTTTTATTTATATAACCTGGAAAAGACTGAGAAAGATACAGACCTTATATACAACCTAATCAGATTCTGTTTAAAGTATTACCACAGCCCTAACTTTTATGCTTTCTAAAATTTTAGTTTTATCTTGTTTATTTTTAGCTTGCATATTAGAAAGGATTTATTTTACCTAATATAGTCCATTTTTGCTTAGGTTTACCCACATCTCTACTAATTTATTTTGCTCAATGATTTCTTTTTGAATCTCTTTTTGTGTTCTGAGTCACTTTCTTTTCATTGAAGTACCACTTCAGTACTTCCTTTATTGAAGGTCTGTTAATGGCAATTTTTCTCCATTTATTAATCGAAATACATGTATTTCACTCTCATTCTTAAAAGACAGCCCAGTTAGATACAAAAAATTAGGTTGACAGTTATTTGACTCCAGGGCCTTGAACCCACTATAATCCATTCTGTTGAGAATTCTATTTTCATATTGATTTTTGTTCATCTGTAGATAATCTTGTCTTTTCTCTTTAGTTATTAAAATATTTTCTTTGTTCTTGGTGTTCTGTAGTTTCTTTCACCTTGATGCACTTACATATGCATTTCTTTTACGTATATGGCTTAGGATACATTATGTTCCCTAAATCTTCATCAGTTTGGAGACACCTCAGACACTGTGACTATTTACTTGGATGTCACACACTGGTAAAAAGGAATTCCTAAACTGTTCACAGACTATTAATCCTGTGGTTGGAGTTGACATTGATATCTGGAGACCTGAAGCATCAGCAGGGCCTCCTTGTTAATGTGGGGGCTTGGGAGGGGCAGTAGTAAATGAGTCCTGGTCAAAATCTGACTTACACTGAGTCTAGTGAGACCGTTGACATACTCAGTGTTCATTTCTGCTATTCCTTAATGTATAAATGGAATCGATATATTTGGAAGTTGGGTTAACCTCTACATTGGATTTACCCTGCATTGGCCTGTAGGGTAAAATCTAATAGGGAGTGGAACCAAATGTAAGTCTCTGAAACTACATTCAAGTTCCAGCCAAGACAGTGAATTAAGAATAACCACACCTCTGAGTGCCTAGGTGGCTCAGTTCATTGAGCATCCAACTCTTGATTTTGGCTCAGGTCATGATCCCAGGGTTGTGGTATTGAGCCCCTCATTGGGCTCTATGCTGAGCATGGAACCTGCTTAAAATTATCTCTTTCTCTCTCTCTCTCTCCCTCCCTCTCTGTCTCTCTTTCTCTCTCTGCCCTTCTCCCCCAATCGTGCTCTCTCTCTCTCTCTCAAAAAAAAATTTACTTAAAAAAATAAACCACATCTCAAAAGATGGCAGATATTATATCACATACAGAAACTAGATGGACTCTGGAGAATGGTTTTAGGTCACAGTAAGCTGAACTAAGTAGTAACCCTGATCGTGACATGTGAGACATAGAATTTTTATTATAACAGAGTAGCATGGCCTCAGATACATGGCCTTATGGGCTGAATTATGTCCCCATAAATTCATATGTTGAAACCCTAACCCCCAGAACTTCATGAGACTATATTTGGAGATAGTGTCTCCAAAGAGGTAATTAAAAGCCAAATGGGGTCATAAGAGTGGCCCCTATCCAAATGATGAGTGTCCTTATAAGAAGAGGAGATTAGGACACAGACATATGCACCCACAGAGAAAAGACCATGTGAGGACACAGCAAGAGGTGGAAATCTGAAAACCAAGGAGAGAGACCTCAAAAGAAACTAAACTCGCTGCCTGACACACTAATCTTGGACTTCTAGCCTCAAGAACTGTGAGAAAATAAAATTTCTGTTGCCTAACTCATGCAGTCCACGGTATTTGTTACAGCAACCCTAGCAAACTAATATATACAACATGTGGCCATTAAGTCAATAGTGACTGTGTTCTATTTTATTTCAATCAAATATTGAAATAAGAGTATCATAAACAGTTTGAATTCAAATGTAATGAACAAGAATAACCATTCATAATTTTGCTTCAGGGCTATGGTAACTCTCCTGGTCTTTGTTATATCATAGTCCATAGATCTTTGGATATCCCATAGAATTTCACATTTATCCATTGCATAAATAACATCATATTTATTGGGCAGCATTACTAAGTGGTGGCTAGCATGCAGGAGAATTTGGAAAGACACATGCTCTCCAGCTAATGGAAGATAAATTCTACAGAGATGCAGAGCATGTGATTTCAGCACAGTGTTTAGAGGTACAGAGGTCAGATGTGTGTCAGGATGCCTCCTCTTGAATAAAAGACAATTACTGCATCTTGTATCTTCTATTGAAAACAAGCAAGCTCAATGCCTGATAAGTCGTTTGGGGTTCTGAAGAGCATATGTTACACATCTTGTAATGCTCTTCCAGCTCACAGGATGGTTGACATGAAACAATGTCAATTTTGAGTGGGATCCTGAGTACAGAAGGGCTCTGCCGCATGTTCAGGATATGATGCAAACAATTACATGCTGGTCCATGACATCCAGAAGACCCTACAGTGTTAAAGTTGCCAGTGGCAGAAAAAGATGTAGTGCAGAGTTCATCCTAAGCCACAGAGGAAAAATCATAATACAGGCTCTGTAGTTGTAAAGCAAGGCCATTCTATGTGCAGCAGAGAATTATATACCTTCATAAAAGAGCTGTTAGTAAGCTACTGGCCCTGGTTAAAAATAACAACAACAACAAAACCATGACCATGGGATTCTAAGTGCCCATGCATCTGGAACTGCCATCATGAGCTTGTTTCTGTGCAACCTACCAAGTCATTAGGTTGAGAAAGCTAAGCAGCATCTATTATAAGGTATAAATAGAGCAATCAGGATAAAATATGAGCAGTACCAAGATGCATGAGCATTTTTCATGAGTAGGTAAAGCCAAGCCCCCCTATGACCTATTATGATTGTCCTAGCACCCCTCCCTCAGGTCTCCCTATGGTGGCAGAAAGGAATGACTCTCTGTAAGAGGAGGATATGTAGGCTCAGAATGTGGATGAAATCCAGTGGCAGCCTTGAAAGACAGTGGCAAAATAATATCCTCCTTGCAGACAGAGCTGTACACTGGTACACCACCCCATCCTCTTTGTATATAGGGAGAAGTGCTGTGAGGTAGGATTACATATAGGCTCAAGAGCAGTATGACCTAATGACCTGACTGACTCGTTAGGATCCTGTAAAAAAAAAAGAACAGATAATTCAAGACAAGAAGCTTTAGGAGACAGTATGTGGATGATAGATTAACTTATAGGAGGAGGCACAGCTAATGTTCATCAGAAATCAATCAGACAGGGGCGCCTGGGTGGTCAGTCAGTTAAGTATCCAACTTCAGCTCAGGTCATGATCTCACAGTTTATGAGTTTGAGCCCTGTGTCAGGCTCTGTGCTGATAGCTCAGAGCCTGAGGCTTGCTTCGGATTCTGTGTCTCCCTCTCTCTCTGCCCTTTCCCATTCATGCTCTGTCTCTGTCAAAAATAAAAATAACTATTAAAAAAATTTTTTAAAGAAATTAATCAGACAAAAAAACTTGGTCAGGTGACATTGGAGACTTTGTCACTGACCACTCCAGATCTGACACAATAGTCAATAGTGGCAGATGGAAGCTGTGCATGGGTCCCATAGCATGTACTCATACTTACCTAGGCCAAATTGCAATGGTTGCCCTTGAATGTCCAATTTTTCAACAACAGAGGCCAATGCTGAGCCCCTGGTAAGGTATTATTTCTCAAGGGAATCATTTGGTAGCAAATTGGTTATACAGAACTCAGTGTCTTGGGAGGGCCAGGGATTTATTCTGAGTATGTGCTTGTCTTTATTGGCCACAGAGTCTCAGCCAGCACTCACTATCGTGAGGTCTTATAGAGCACCTGTTCCCACCAAAGTGTAATGTGATCTGAATATGGGATCCACTTCACAACAAAGGAGATAAAGGAGTGGGATGAGGACAATGGTATACACTGTCTACATTTCACACCCTACCATCTAGAAGTTGCCATCCTGATAGAGCATTAGAAAAAGCAGCTCAGGGTACACCTGAGATAATACCCTGAAGGAGCAATACTCTGCAAGAATGGGACACCACCTTCCAGCATGCAATATGCACACTGAATCAGAGAACTCATGTGATGCCATTGCTCTGATAGAAAGAACAATTAAGCTAGTCCAAAAACTGGAAAAGAAAAAAAAGATGATGCTACTTACCATCATTCCCAATGGCATACCAAATGATTTTGTACTTACTGTCCCTGTAGGATTAGAGGTCCTTATTTCAAACGGGCCAAGCTCTCCAGGAGAGAAAATAAAGATGCCATTGGAATTATTAGTTATGGCGCCACTTGAGCACTTAAGACTCCTTTTGTAAAGAGACCCTTCAGGAAGAAGAGGAGTCACTCTATATGCAGTGGTAACTGACCCTAATCAGAAGGACAAGTAGGGTTTGGAGATATATACATGAGCTCAAGTGAGCAGCTTAGACATTTTTTGGTACTCCGTTTATCACCTGTGACTGTGTCTGCACAAATGCAGCAATCCCCACTGAGAACAGTATAGTTACCAGGAAGTTGGAAAAGCAGGTTTGGGCCATACCACTAGGTAAGCCACCAAGGCTGGTGGAGGTGCTAGCTGAGGGCAAAAGAAATCTAGAATAGTGAAGGTAGGATTGTCCCATATACAGCTGTCTCAGTGAGGTTAGTATTCATCTCACTAACCTCTCTTCCACATTTCTCCCCAAAAGAGAGTCCCACTGGAATGCCTGAGGAGAGCTACTCCCTAACTGTGTATGAAGAAGTGTATTAATATGGCCCAAGAGGTGGACTTTAGCAGCTGTAGAGTTGTACCAGTCCAATCTTACAAAAAAGAATTTGCTGTTCTGCTAAAAGGAATGCAGTTAGGATAGTGTCAGCCTCAATGCCTTCAGAATCTGACTCAGGTTTCAAGTTGAAGCTATGATTGAGCACAGAAAGGATACTAAGTCTAATAATTTCTGCTCAACATAGGATTCCTCAAGCAAACTCTTCTTTGTTCCAAAGTCCTCATTGGTTTGGCTGAGATTTCTTTCTCTGAGGCTCTTCCTGCCTCTCTCACTTCCTTCCCACTTTCTTCTCAAACCATCAGATCTGAAGACATTTCATTCATTTTCCTTCCTCATCATTTTTATTTTTCACAGAAGGTAGACTCCAGTTAATTACTTTCACCCTTAACCCTGCTTCAATATCTGTTTCCTATAGGTCCTCATTAACACAGAACTCCAAAATGTGTTAGAAATACATTTTTTAAGCTTATTTAGCATCAAGGTAAATTTCAGCTGAAGGGCTTTGAACAATATCTAGTTTAGCATGCGCCCAAAGTGGAAGTCAATTATCTTTGCATTTTCTTGCTTTTCTCAATCCTGTCCTCCATATTACCAATATGGACTTCATTTCTTCGATGGCTTTTTCTTCTCCTCCCTTTTTTGAAGTACTCAAATTTTATCTTATTTTATTTCATCAAGGTTTTTCCCCCCTCTCTGAGAACTTACTTTTTGCTTTGAGGTTTTGTTCATAAGGATGTATTACTTCATTAACTTACTAGACTTCATGGTAACACTACTGCTGGTGACCAATTTTATCTGTTCAATATCACTATTTTTCTGGTGATTCTTCTCCAAGAAAGGGTTTCCTCTTCCTTTTACCCTTTTTATAATATTTTTATATAGACCCTATTTCTTTAATTATTGTCAATCTTTCAGTGAGGAGTCAGAGAAAAGTTGAGCCACATTCTAGGCAAGAAAGAACTTTTCCTGGTTTATGTGAAGTTCTTTACGAGAACAAGTTTACATGAGTGAGTGACTTGATTTCTTCCTGGATGAACGTGAATGACAGCCATAACACTATTCAGTTCTGGTCCACAGCCTCCACTTATTTCCTGGACATAGGTATGTCTTATACATCTCCGTTAGACAGCTCCTCCCTTATTTCTTGAACCCCAACTAAGTAGAGGGGAGTTTCCTACCTATAGATACACCCTGTTTCCACTGTTCAAAATAAAAATTAGTGGGTTTTCCTGTCTTGGAGGTCTCTTTTACTTTGTGCTATAGTGTTCTGCTAGCCTGTTGAAATCTGCACCTCTGATTAACATTTATGGTATCTGGAAATCCATCCTCTCATATTGTGCTCTGTGTTAATATGATTTCTAGTTTTATCAAAGACAGAGATTGTCTTTTTGTTTTTCTTTCTTTTCATTATTTGAGGGTAATTTCCAAAAAGAGAAAGACATAGAGCTCTCTATTCCAGTATTTTAAAACCAGAAGTTTTTCTATTCATATTTTATACATAAGGCACTGGGGATAAGATTTTGAAACTATTAAACAATGAATGCATTTTCACTCTTTATCTTAATCATACTTTCCTGATTCTCTCTATACATTAAACCAATGGTATTTATCACTTCAGAGAGAGAGAAAGTATCAACTAGAATGGACTGCTCAGGTTCATGTCCCAAATCTGGCTTTCATAAGGGTCTTGTAGGGCAAAAAGACTCCATATTTATGCTCTGTTGAAAAATAAAATAAAATAACAAATAATAAAAATCTTCCTTAAGATGTGCCAAACAAAATTTGTGGCTCTGATGGTAGTTTCTCCTTTTCACTACAGTTTATAGAGCATAAAATATATGGCATAAGGGAGGATTCCTCATGGTAGGAACAGTACCTTCAGATAGGAAGAAGTAAAAGGGGAGAGAATACGGTAGGTTTATAGGTCGTGAGTATCTAGGTGCTCTGCCTTGGGATGAAAATATGGGGTAGAGTTATGATAGGGGACAGAAACTTCGACATAGATGTTTGTGTCTATGGGGGTATTCCTTGCATAGGAACAGGTAAGGGCATATCTCAGAAAAATTGCAAGCTCTTTGAAGAGTCCCATGATTCACGTGGCACCGAGGAGATGAGGAGATGGCAAGGAGGGGAAACTCCAAGAGTAAATTAAAATGGCTAAGAAGATAGCATATGGGTCTAAGATTGGACTCGTAGTTCTCTACAATTAGTGGAACAAGAGGGAAATCCAGAAATTTCCAGATGCCCAGTACAGAAGAGCTGAGACAGTGGTACACCAGGAGGAGCCTGGGCTTGGGACAAAGAAGTTTCATAATGTGATGACCTTGATATCAGGCTATAGCAAGTCAGAAAAGTTTCAGGAATATTTGTCATTCTAACAAATTCTAAATTCTCAGGGGCTATCAACATAGATATGAAGATTAATGGATTAAGACAAATCTACCAGGCTGCAGCTGAGACCAGCACAGAAACAGATAGCAGGTAGATCAAAGTTCCATCTGTCTGAAACCAGGGCATATGTAAGCCTTCCCCTATATCCAGGCACCATGGAGGAAGAACCAGGGAAAGACAGCCTAATCGCTAAAGGGAAAGAGAAAGTCCTGATCAGGAGTGACAGCTCTACAATGACTTAAAGAAGCTTTTAACTTTTTAAACCTTAATGGACTGAATTATGTTTAATTGGCAAGGTTATAATTTTTCTGCCAAAAAGCAGAGTAATAGAGTCTCGGGAACATGATATCAGTTATAGAAGAAACAATGTTTTGATTTGTTTCTGCATGTCATGCTATACAAAATTGAAATTATATTTTACATGTAGAATTTTAGCTTGTTTTTTTCTTGTAATAAAAATCATTTTCCATTTCATTAAAACTATTTGTAAACATCCATTCTAATAGATGCCTTTCACGTCTTGCCAAAGCAGTTTCTTCTGCCTCTCTCTAGTCTGAATTTTTACTTTGAAATCTTTAAATAATCCTGAGTTTTGTTGTCTTCTTTGAGATCTAACATTTTTCCAAACACCTCCCCAATTATGCCATCTCTTTCTACTGAATAATTCATCCTTGTTTCATTGATTAATGTTTCCAGTTTTTTATATATTAAACCATATGACAGAATGTATTTTTAGTTAGATTAATTATGTACATTTTCTGTACTGATTTAATAATTATAGTTTCAGAATATGTTTTAGTATGTGGGAGAGCTAGCCCTGTACAACACTGTTCTTTTTCATTATTCTTAGCTCTTTTCTACTTTTTATTATCAAGAATTTTGAAATCATCTTGTCAAGATTTTAAAGGAAAATGTCATTGATATTTTAACTGGGATTGCATTAGGCATGTGCATTAATTGTTTTTCCTCATCTGGAATGTGGTATATCTCTACACTTATGTGTTTCATTTTGGATATCTCTGAGTTTTTGTTGGTTGTTTTGTCTGGTTTGGTTTTTACATATAGGTCACACATGCTTCTTTTTAATGTAACAGTTACAAAATATTACTTCTCATTCATTTTATAATGTATTTGTACTAGTACAGAGGAATTATATTAATTTGCTGCATATTTTTACATGCACGTAATTTACAGAACTTTTACTAGTTCCAACAATTTTATGAGGAGATTGTTATTGGCTTTTTAGTTGGTTCTTATATTTTATTTAAGACCGCTTCCTGGTTTACGCTAGACTTGCCCTGTTTCCTTTTTGTCCCTCGGCACATAGGTCAATGCTTTTGCTTCTGTCTGCTTTAATGATATGGTGCATTTTTAGCTTGCAGTCACATAGTGCTGTCTTCAACATGGGCCTCAAGAATGACAGTGTGCACTGGAACAAAACAAACAATGCCATAAATATGCATTACTTATAGTGTATTGATTAACAGTATCCATGCTCACAAGAATCAATTACACAAGATTATATATTGTAGCAGTTTCCAAACAGTGCCCTGCAACTATAAACTATAATTTGTGGTACACACCACAAGTAAAGTAAAGTAACAAAATGCACATACTGCTGAGGTCCTAGTGAAAGACTACTGCTTCCAGCAGGTTAGTCACTGCTTATAGGTCAGACTTGAAAATGCTGTCTCCTTTTGAGGGAGAAAACCCAGGCCCAGGTAACTGGTCAGATTTTGACATCTGGAAGGATCCAGCGAGTATCTTCTTAATTGCATCTACCAAGTCAGGATAAGTGTTACAGGAAAACTTACTGTCTTTAAAGGATTAAATATTGTCTTGACTCCGTAATTACCAAACATATATTTTTAACTCGATAAAGATTCCTTCTGCTGGAATACTTGAATGTAGGGGAAAGACCACTCAGAAACAAAATAAGAGATCTGCTATCAGTTTTCCTACATAGGTTTCTTGGAATCAGACACAGAGGTACTGTTCTATTTAGGTTAGCCCCAACTCCATTCTAGAAGAGTCCGGAGCTTGGGCCTGCAGGCTGTACATCTCTAGAACTTCCATTGTTGGCAGAGTCCCCGCAGTGTTGTGGTCAGTTGCACTCCCTTTGTTCCTGCCTTTTACCTCAGAGCCAATGACCTGATGCTGCTTCCGCTGAGATAAAATGATATCTGTAGATATTCACAGGAGTCTGAGTGGGAGGTTTGACATCACAGAAACTCAGAAAAAGATGAAAAGGTGGAGCTAGCAAACAGCAGCATACAAGCTACAACTTTCTTTGGAATTGCTATAGTTGAACAACAAAGCATTTAGTTTGTATTGTACTGGAGTAATGGGGTTATTTTAGTGTGTGTCCTAGCTATTCCTTCCAGGGCATCAAATAGAAATGGATTGGTCCAAGCCTTGGTGAATACATTGGGCTCATAATATAGTTTGCATGAAAATCAAATTTATAGTTGCCTAAAATAGACCCTCCAACTGTGCAGAAGTCATAAGTAGCAGTCAGAATGGTAGGAGTGCTTTTTCCCATTCATTCAAAAGCACATAAGTTGCTAAAGATTCACTTTTCAATTGTTATCTGTCCTACTGAGACCACTGCAAGGTTCAGTTTCTTCTCCATTACACTGAAATGATGTACTTTTGTCTGCTGCTGTTTTAAATCCCTATTATCTCTAAGTATGTTTCCCTATAATAATAGAAGGTATCAGGTAAAATACCAGGAGGCTTTGTTGAATCATGTTGTTGTTCTTTCTTTCTCCTTCTTTCATTCCTTCTTTTCCCTTTTCCTTCTTGTTATGAGGATTCACAGGTATAGCCTTGCTTTATTCTTTTATAAGATGCTTCTCAACTGAGGAGATTTTGCTCACCAGGGGACACCTGGTAACTTTTAGAGGTACTTGGGATTGTCACGACTGTGCAAGCATTGGTGGCTAGAGGCTACAGATGCTGGTAAACATTCCATGTTGCACAGGACAACTCTTACAAAAAAGATTTATCTAGTCAATAGTGTTGATATTGAAAAACCCTGTCTATTGGGGCACCTGGGTGGCTCAGTTGGTTGAGCATCCAACTCTTGGTTTCTGCTCAGGTCATAACCTCAGAGTTCATGAGTTTGAGCCACGTATCAGGCTCTGTGCTGATAATGCGGAGCCTGCTTGGGATTCTCTCTCCCCCTCTCTTCCTCTTTCTATGCTCCTCCTGCTCTCACTCTCTCTCTCAAAATAAATAAATAAACTTTAAAAAAAAGTAAGTAAAATCCTCTCTTGGAGAAATAAACAAGATGGATCAGGCTTATCTTTTATGTGATTTTCAGAGAAGGTTAACTGACATGTTTTCACTCTGTTTTTGAGTTTAGATATGGGGATTAGTGTCATGTAGGGTTTTTATGAATGGAACTTTCCATGAAGTCACCAGTGAATCAGTAAAATTCTTATTTAAAAAATCATTTATGAGATTTGACCCATTTATTTCAAGGTCTGATGTCACTTTTCTATTTCATATTCCCCTCTTAAACATTGCTGATATGTCTACTTGAAATGATTTTCCTGTGATAGGAAAATACCATTGAAGTTCTTTGCTGTTTCATTTTCCTGGCAAGTATGATGTTTAAAACAATTTTAAGTTTCTGAATCTCTATGAGAAGCATAAATGTCCATGTTACACTGTGATTCCATCAAGGTACAGTGAAGAGACGACAGCAGAACCTAATTTTCTAACTTTACATATTTATATTTTCCCAGTGACATTTGAGTTCCATTCTTTTACCAGTTTTATTTTTCATTCTTATTTTTATAAGGATTCAGACAGAAAATATCAATCTTTCAACTTTTTCATATAATGAAATTCTCCTACTACTATGGACTGAATGCTTGTGTCCCCTAAAATTCATATGCTGAAACACTAATTCCCACTGTGGTGGCAGATAGAGTCTTTGTGAGGCAATCAGGTGCCTGTGTGATGGGATTAGTGCCCTTATAAGGAGAGAGAGAAGAAACAGGAGTTTGCTTGTTCTCTTTCTCTCTCTCTCTCTCTCTCTCTCTCACTCTCGCTCTTTCCACCTGCTTCCCTCCCTCCCTGCCTCCATCCCCACTCCCCTACCTCTCAGCCAATTGAGGACAAGACCAAGAAGGGGCTCTCTCCAAGAACTAAATCGGCTTGCATCTCAATCTACAGTCTCCAGAAGTATGAAAAATAAAGTTCTGTTGTTTAAGCCACACAGACTATGGTAGTTTTCTTATAGAAGAACAAACTGAATAAAACATCTATAAAACATGGACAAGTAGTATGCGTTTTGACAGTTCAGAAAAAACACTTGGTCCCAGGCACAACATGAGCAAGTCCAAATGATATCATCATATGTGGAATGACTGGGGCCAATCATTACACAAATGAAGACATTAAAAAAAACTATGTCTTATGATATCTATATTCATATCTGGTATAAAGTCTTGGATAAATAAATCCTTTATCTATACCTAGACCCTTTTCTCTGGTCTCTAGGATTAGATTTACACATTAAAAATTGCTAGAAGTCTTTTCTAAAACAACTCAAAGACAGGAAAAATACGTATTTCTTTCAGAGACTCCTACTGGACATCAAATGCTCAATTTGTTTTATCCCCAAATGTAGAACAAATGAAAATGAAAAGAAAGACATCAATATTTAAAGTGATGCTTCTCAACTGGAGATGATTTTTATAACTGGAGATATGATTGTCACAGTTGGGGTAGAGAGGGCTTGCTACTGGCATCTAGTGGGTAGAGGCCAGAGATGCTGCTAAATTTTCAAAAGTGCACAGAACAATGTCCCCCACAGAGAATTATCCAGCTCCAAATATCAATAATAGCGAGATTAAAAAAAAAAACTGTGATTTAAAGTATAAACCAAAGATGACCGCTTCCAAAGGGTCTACTCCCTTTAATGCTGTCATCTTCAAAACAAGAAACCAGACCAGAAAACAAGCTTCTAAACTAATAATGACTTTTTTTTTTTTAACTTTCAGGGAATGAGATTTTGTATTTAGTGTTCATTATAACGAGAGCATAAGTTTAGCAACATAGAAAGCATGTAAACAAAGCAAATTAAAGGCTTCGCTGTGGTTTTTATTCTCAGTTTTGTTCATATTATTAGGTACCATTCCACAGTGTACAGGCTCAGAAGGCAAAGTGGTCTTCTAGGTCCTAGAGAGTGCAGAACACTCCAGAAGCAAATCCTAAACAAATTCAATTCACAGTTACTCTAAAAAGATTCTCCTGAGATTGACTCATTCTTGGATTATACCCACAGTACACTCTAAGGCCCTTCAACTGAAGTGTTGTAAATATGGCAACAAAATCCCTGATCAGTGGTCCTATTGGGTGTTCAAAGCACAAGTTTAAATAATTTTGCCAAAGGCACATACAGAGTGAAAGAAACAGAGTCAAAGTACTACTAGGCTAATCAAAATAGAAAAACACAGAGTTACCAATAAATTCATCTCGTACTTTTTGCATATTAGTATATATCTCAGCTCAGATCTTTATACGTACATATAATTTTTTAAAAAAGGTCATACTATTCACATTGGCTTGGAATCTTCTTTTCTCACTGAAAAATGCATGGTAGATATTACTTCATATCAGTAATCAATTATTTCCCACATGGAATGGAGAATTTCCAAAACATGTCCAAAAACATGTTATGATTGATGTCACCAAAATCAAAACAGAAAGAAAAACAAAGACAAAAAGACTACCTCTAAATAAGTAAGTTTAGGAAGTGCTTTGTAAACCCAGTACAATGAAAATGTGTCTGCTGACGGACATTTCAGGACATTTAGTATGTCTATGCACATTGTAACTATCTGATGAGACATATAGATTGTTTCATTTCCCAAAATTAATTGATGAGAAAATATATTTTTTTAACTACAGGAGAGCCATAAACAGGTAAAGCAATATAATGCAGTGATCTGATTTTTTTGAACATTTAATAGTTTTTATTGCATTTCTTTCTTTCCATATATTAGTCATTCAATGTTGCCAAAAAGCATATATATATTGACATATATATATACATATATATATATGTCAATGTTTTTTGTAACATTGAATGAAAAATTGAATATAATTTTTTTAGTGTTTATTTCTGAGAAACAGAGAGACTGACAGAATGCAAGTGAGGGAGGGACAGAGAAAGGGGCAGACACAGAATCTGAAGCAGGCTCCAGGCTCTGAGCTGTCAGTATAGAGCCCAACTTGGGGCTCAAACCCACAAACCGTGAGATCATGAACTGAGCTGAAGTCCAATGCTCAACCAACTGATCCTCCCAGCTGCCCTCAGAACATATTTAAAAAGTGAAATAATAGCCAGACAGCCTGATTTGTTCTACGACATACGTGCATAGTCATGTATGTTCTTGTTTATTATTGAAGAATAATTAACATGCAAGAAAATCAACAAATTGAATTGTATATTTGACAAATGATTTTTTATCACCATCACTTTGAGTTTTCTTTTCTTTTTTTTTTATTCTGGAACTACATATACCTTGAATCATAAAATATTTTTCATCTGGCTTCATTCATTTAACAATGTTTTGTTTTGTTTGTTTTTTGAAAAATTCACCCAGGGTAATGTTTATTTTGACTCTTCTATGTTGTTGCATGAATCAGTAGTTTATACTGTATGTTACTAAATAAGAAGACAATGTTAAGAATATACCCACATTTTCATATTCATTCTCCTGTCATTGGGCATTTGTGTTGTTTCCAGTTTTTAGCTATTGTGAATAAAACTGCTATGAATATTAGTTTAAAAATCTTTTTCTGATAATATACATTCTCCATTCTTGGGTATATGCCTGTTAGTTACAATTGCCAGGTCATAGTATAACTATATGTTTAATTGTACAAGTTTTCCAAAGTAGTTGTACCATTTTAAACTCTCACTTGGGATATGTGAGAAATATAGTTGTTCTATGTCTTGGCCAGCACTAGCTATAGTCAGTTCTTTTCATTTCAGCCATTTTAGTAGGTGTGAAGTCCTATCTCACTGTGGTTTTTAATTTGTATTTCTTGAGACTAATGACAACTAGTAAACACAAAATGCCAGGCATTCTTTTGCACAATTTGCGTGTGTTGTATACTCAAAATAATTATAATGTAGTTTATTGACAGGACTCATAATCAGAGAGAGCTCCTTCATTTTTTAAAACCTCCATAAGATTGTGTATCAGCTGCAGTGCTTTCCACACTCCCCTTCACAAGTAAACTTTGGCATTTCTCAAAGCAAAGTGCAAAATTTATTGTAGAATTTATGTATTTCTTAACCATTCAAGATACGTAAAACTCAAATACTGGTTTTATTAGATTCCCATCTTATTTTTTTAAATGTGTCACTGGACAAAGTTTTTTAAATGTTGTGCCTATAACCCCAATTACCCATTACCTTTGTGAATTTTATTATGTCATTTTGCATAAGCACAGCCATTTATAGGAACACATATGTCATTATAGCAGTAATGGCTATACCTTTTTTTTGTTGCTTTTAAAAGCTTTTTCTTTTTTTTCTAGCAATTTTTAATTTTTAAAAAATTAAATAATAAATTATTTTTAAAATTTACATCCAAGTTAGTTAGCATATAGTGCAACAATGATCTCAGGAGTCGATTCCTTAATGCCTCACTCATTTAGACCATCACCCCTCCCAAAACCCCTTCAGCAACCCTCTGTTTGTTGTCTATATTTCAAAATCTTTTATGTTTTCCCCCTCCCTGTTTTTATATTATTTCCCTTCCCTTCCCTTCTGTTCATCTGTTTTGTATCTTAAATTCCTCATATAAGTGAAATCATATGATATTTGTCTTTCTCTGACTAATTCCGCTTAGGCTAATACCCTCTAGTTCCATCCATGTAGTTGCAAATGGCAAGATTTCATTGTTTTTGATTGGCGAGTAATATTCCATTGTATGTATCGACCACATCTTCTCTATCCATTCATCCATGGATGGACACATGGGCTCCTTCCATACTTTGGCTATTGTCGATAGCACTACTATAAACATTGGGGTGCTTGTGCCCCTTCAAAACAGCACATCTGTATACCTTGGATGGATACCTAGTAGTGCAATTGCTAGGTCATAGGGTAGTTCTATTTTTAATTTTTTGAGGAAACTCCATACCGTTTTCCAGAGTGGCTGTACCAGTTTGCATTCCTATCAGATGTGCAAAAAAGATCCTCTTTCCCCTCATCCTTGACAACATCTATTGCTACCTGAGTTATGAATGTTAGCCACTCTGACCAGGGTGATGTGGTATCTCACTGTGGTTTTCATTTGTATTTCCCTGATGATGAGTGATGTTGAGCATCTTTTCATGTGTCTGTTAGCCATCTGAACGTCTTCTTTAGAAAAGTGTCAATTCATGTCTTTTGCCCACTTCTTAACTGGCTTATTCGTTTGTTTTTTTTTGGGTGTTGAGTTTGGTGGTCTGATTTTTGATTGCAATATTGCATAAGGGAGCACTATTTGAGCATACACCAACCATATATGTATAACCACTTACTTATAGATTATATACACATTCTACTGTACCAATGGATTGTGTGTATTATATAATATAAAAAATAGAAAAAATGTGAATAAAATGAGTCAATGTATTCTAAAGGCCCTGCTAATATTAAAGCTGTTTTGAATGTTTTGCTAATATTACCTATTATTTCGAAGCACTTAGGGTGAACTTCGTCTTCATGATAGTTGATATAAATATATATTTTAAATTGATATTGATTTCATTTTTTAATATGTTTCTTGTGAGAGCCTGTTAGACTGCTACTGTTCATAATTCCTAATATGCCAGATTAAGAGCTCATATAAGGAACTGAAAACTGCAACACAGCAATAAAATAGAAACATCTCCATAGTGTAGCTCTCATTCTTCCCTCAGGATCCGTCATTTGACTTAACATGTGACCTTCTGATTTATGGACAGAGTGAAGTTACAGTGTCAATGAGGACATGAATATTAATAAAAATATAATTAATAAGTATAGCATTTTCTTCCCATATCATAGTAGGTCATCTTGAGAATTAAGGCCTTATGAAGGATACCTTTTGTGAAGTGTGATAGGCAGAAGAGATATTGCCATGGATTGAAAAGAGAAAGGAGCAGAGGAAAAAAACATTCCAGGTAAACTAGTATTTCAAATGACTTGGCCAAGAAGGATGAAGTCTTACCTAAAAAGTCACAAATATCAAGGTAGTTTACTAACTTTTGTGTGTTTGTTCTTAAAATGGATACATCTTGAGTATGTCTAAATATCAAATACATGCTGATGGGAAAAGAGCCAGTGGAGAGACAGGAGAAAGAATACAAGCGAGGAGGAGGATGGATGAAGAAAAACTGAACGTAAGACCAGAGCCTGACTTATTGCAACATACAAACGAGAGTTTTCTTTCCACAATTAGGAGAGCAGGAGTAATACATGGAAACACCCCATCTAGAAAGAAACAGTCTGTGCTTGCTTGGCAGCACATCTATTAAAATTGGAACAGAAGATTAACACAGCCCCTGAGTAAGGATGACACTCCGATTCATGAAGTGTTCCATTAAGAAGGAAAGAGAGGGAGAAAAGAAAAGAAAAGAAAAGAAAAGAAAAGAAAAGAAAAGAAAATATGTGGCCTGATTCATGCTATGTCAGGCACCAGAGATGAAAGCAAAAATAGATGAGAGGACAAAAAAAAAAACCAGTATGATGATATAGATTCAGGACCACAGAAGAGATGTTGACTCTAAGGTGAATATCAATTATTTCCTTAAACATTCCAGAGTCATTTTACACTGAGAAACTCAGTGAGGAGGAATTAGTAGTTAAAGCAGAACCATCTCATATATTGATAATATATTACCAATTAGTTTTTAAATTTGTAAATATCTACTTCCTGCTTACCATGCTCCAAAAAAATGTGCTGGATGCTGAGGATCCAAAATGAACAGAGAAATATGCTTATTGCTCCCACCATTTACATCTGTCCTTTAATTATAGTTGCTGTACATATGAATTATTTAAGAAACTATATATAGTTAACTACCTCATAGTGTGAGATGTCATTTGATTAAATCTTGTGTGTACGTCTTAAATTGAAAAGAAACAAAACAAAACAAAAACTCAGTGTTGAGTAGAAGGAAAAGTGAATGGTGTGTACCTTACTCATTTTTTTGTAGTCACTATTAGATGCCCTAAGTGGGCAAATTGCTCAGAATAGTTCCAAAATAAAACTCTATCATTTCACTGACATTGGGATATACCAATAACTGTAAGGACACAAATACAGCTTCTTGTTTTTTGAATGTCCTTTCTGTTTCTCCAATGCCCTAATCATTATAAAAAGAAAACTGCAGGGTAACAGAAAGAGAAATGCATATAATCATGGTTTGTACATAAAAGAAACAGAGAATACATGAAGATAGCTAAGTTATTGACAGTATTATTAAAAGATGTTTTCAAATTTTTCCCTTCCTTTCAAGATTGAATTTTAAGGTTTAACATTTGTGGTTTGAGTACCAATCAATTTCATGGATACTGCAGTTCCAACTTCACATGCTATGTTGAAATGAAGGTTTGAGGTGCATTATGGTTTCAAACAAATACCAAGGAGATAACAATACATTCTAGAGTCAATAGATCAATGTTAAATGAGGAGCACCAAGGAAAACAAAACAAAAAATCTGGGAAAGATAAAGATAGAAGAAGCAGGCAGAGGCTAATCTACTATCAACAGAAGACTCCCTTTTTCCAACCTTAACAGTCTTCCCAACTGTAGGAAGACAGGGATGTGTTAGATCCTGGATCACATTAAATCTATTGGATTTTGCATAACTATTCCCTATTTCAGGAAGTTCTTTAATGTAAAATAACTATTAATTAAACTATAAAACATTAACATTTTTTAAATCACTAGAGCCTCTGCTAGAAATTATCACTGATTTTATATGAGCAGAGGAAAGAAACAGTAAAGGATAAATAATTTGTAATTAATAAGTGAATTATTAAATATTAACTCTTGATGAGTATTGAGAAATACTTGGGACAGGAGAGAAAAGACAACAAGTCATTACACATTCAGAAAAATTACTTTGATATATGTATTTCTTTTCTTCTTATAGTAATATTGGCAGCCATAATCATGTAAGCTCTGAAAATGAGAGCATTCAGTTCAGCAAAAGTATCCTGATTAAAATGGATATGCAAGAAATGTTGAACTACATTTTGTAGAAAGTGTCCCTGTTTGTGTGGAGGAATTTATGCAGCAGTTTATATAAACTGGCCAGTATATAAGGTGTGTCTAAGAGGCACACAGCTCTGCTGTTGATGTGCTACTTTGCACAGAAGCTCAGCCCACAGAGCTGCGTCCTCTTAATGACCTACACTCTTCAGAATGCAGCTGCCAAGACAAATGAAAGCACAGGATTTGGATAAAAACCCACATTCTCTTTCCAGCTGTGCCTCCCTGACCCATCTGGAAAATAAGAAAACTGTCCTTTTTTATAAAGCACTCTGCAGCCTGACGCTTCTCTGTCATTTCTACCTCAACATCAGGATATCAATATATTTACACATTGATGGATTACAATACCGGTAAGAAGTAAACTACAAGCAGGAAGCCCAGAAATAATTAAGATCATGGAAAATTTAAAACAAATGAGATTGATTTCCTAAAATCATACACGAAAATAACTTCTATTACTACCTGCATGAGCTTCATACTTTTTAATGTGACCTCCTGTTGCTGACCTCTTTTCCTAGGAATGTGGGGAGCCTGGGTTTAGAGGTTCCAGGAGTTGAGCCTGAGTGTGGGAATGGGGGAGGGGAAATATGCTTTTGGCTGAAGAACAAAGGGGGATTGATACACGGGTCCCAGATGAGGGTGTGGGAAGCAATAAAGTCGAAACATTAGTTCTAAATGGAGGGTGGAGTCCAGAGACTAGACATCAGGAAAAGTCTCAGGAATGAACAAGTAAAGCAGTCAAGGCAGGTTTGGAAGGCAAAACATAAGACAGATTCTGGACATAATGGATCCATGGCACTGGAATTCTCTGTACTGTGCCATAGTTGATCCCATGGGTGGGGTGGGAATCATGAAGCTAACCTGTTCTTACAGCTCTAAAACTTGATTGCGTCTTTAGATATGAAAGTCTTAGACATCCAAGGTAGGAATGAAACAATAGTTTTACAGAAAACAGTACTATGAAAAGAAATCTAATTTTCAAATAGAAAAACAAGGAATTTCACCTTTAGATGCTAAAGTTAAGTCTCTGAATTAGTCCATATTTAATAAATCAAACTGTTGTCTTGCTTTAAAAAAAATTCCTTACTTAAAAGTCATTTCTTCCAAGTTTATGGACATTAAAATTGATTTTCCATCTTGCTACATTCTAGGGAATCTTACACCTCTTCTGCCAATGGAGATAATGCTTGTTATTGGTAGGGCCTACTCATAACATAATGGCTTTATTAATCAGGACAGTAGGTTATACCCCAGTAACAAATTAACCCTGAAATATCAGTTTCTAACACAGCAAAAGTTTATTTCTTCCTCATGCTACATGTCCATGATCAGTCGACCAAACAGCAGTTCTGTTTCATATAATCATGTAAGGAGAGGCTGACAAAATCCTCTCTCTAGAGCACAGTGGTGGTCATGATAAGAGAGAATAGATTAGAGAAATGCAGGGGTTTTTCATTGCCTCAGCAATGAAGTTCACACATCACACCCATGCACCATTCCATTGGCCAGAGATATTTTACTGCTCTCACCTAACTAAAGGGGTTGGAAACTATAATCTTTCCTAAACAGAAATGGAAAGGAGAATTGGGTATTTGTGAGTACTAGTAATGCTTACTATGTTTGATATTTTAAAAATAATCGTAAGATACTGGAAAAGCACCTTCTGGAGAAAAGGACATAAGGAAAAACAAAACAAAACTAGGGACATGTACATAATTAAGAAAGAACAACCAAAGGATCTTAATAGTAATTTAAAATTAGGGTATTTCAAGCATTCCATAAATGTACAGTTACTGCACATTAAGTTTCCATTAGATTAAAAAAAATAGTAATTGGGTCTAGCAAAGGTAGGATTTTTTTTTAAACAATATAGAAAGGAATTATGCTTTCTGGAAACTAGTGAGACCAGAGATACTATACAAGAGCTAACCTCTAGATGGAGTACACTGATGAGGTCTCAGTAGAGTTAAGTCTATGCACATGTTCAGAGCACCATTAAGAAGCTAAAAGAATGAGCCTCAATGATTCCTAGTAAATCGATTTGAAATAAATATTGACTGAGAAGACAGGAATTCTGAAGAGCAAAAAGGGTAATTTTAGGTCAGTATAGGACTTCTTAAAGTTTAGAGAAGAGGTCCTTGATGGTCCTTCTCTTTCAAGTCGCCAAGAAGAAGGAAAGAACCAGAGAAACAAGAATAATCCTGATGAAAGGATAACAGGCTTGAGATTCAGAGAAAAAGAGAAGATAAACAGAGAAGGCCAGGAAGCCTAATCTGAAAAGAATTAGTAATGCCCCTGGGCCAATGGGAATCTACTGAACTTGGGTTCAGAGCTTGGTCTAGACTCTGAATTCAGACAGAGTAAATGACTCCGGAAGGTGACTCTTTGACCTAGGTCCATTTGCATTTTCACATAGACTAGAAAACCTATGATCAGTATTACTTTTAAGAGCTTTCTAGCTTTCAATAATCCGAATTGTAAAAAGCCTTTCTATTTCCTTGTATATTTGTAGTTAAAGCCTTAACAATCCCAGTGTTTCAGAAAGTACAGCTGCGAGGATATTTAAAACCCAGGCCAAGTTGCAAGCAATGACAACCAGGAATGAGAATAAACAATGAAGATGCTTTAGTCTCATGGAAACAAAGAGAAGACAAAGGGATCTAGGATATAGGTAGAAACTGACAGAAGACCTTGTCCTGCTTTAAAAGGATTTATTCAATGTAGGTGACAAGAGCAAGTACTGCTGGGGTTTTCATTTCCTTATAAAATCATCCACTGCTTCTCCAAGCTATAGCAAAGATTATAAGGTAGAGAGCAGTTCAGGGAATTGGGTCTATCCCCATCATGAACACTAGTGTCTATCACAGATATTCTAAGCATATTTTTATTCCAGTATTCAAGCCACTGATTAAAATGTTAACTGGCCCACAAAATACCCTCTATGGAATGCCATTTGTTGTGTCTCCCCAGGCTGACACTGAACCATTGATAATATTTGTCAGAATGAGACACTTCAACCAGCTGTCTCTTCTCACAGCACATTCATGCACAGTTGTTGGTGAGGAATTAAGACTGCAGCAGCAGGGACATTAAGGATTAGGTTTGACAGTTCAGTAATAGGAATGCATAGTTTAGCTTTGTCCAAGTCAGGATGCCTTCCTATTTTAGAAAGAGGATGATTTCAGTTAATGAAATTTAATTTGAAAAGAGGTAAGGATAAAGAAATGCGGAAGGCATTTTGAATGACAAGACAGGAGAGCATTCATGACTGTCGGTCACTGCTTTTCAATCAAAAAGCACATAAAAGAAATACAGGGTTCAATGATTAACAAAGAATTAGATGGCAGAGAAAATACTGTTTATAAATTAAAAAGTCAGGTCAACTTTTTGCCAGCATTCAGAAGAGTATCTTGCAAGACACAATGGGTTCACTATATTAACCGTATTCCCAGAAAAAGGAATGCTAAGAAGGCAGATACTTTCTTTTACAATCAAAGTGAAATCATGCTTAAAATGACTGTTGAGATATTCTACAATAGCATGTTTTGTTTTTCCAGCTTCCTAGAAATATGGTCCTATGATTGGAACAGATGTGCTGTTTAGCTTTCTCCTTGACCTTTCCAGAAGTCCCGTAATTCAGATCAGGTAGTGAACAGCTGTTAAAATAAATCTGTCCTTGAGCTTGTGGGAGGAAGATGAGGCCTCAGACACTGTAGCTTCTGACTTCATTCCTGGCATCATGGTTTAGGTCAGAGATTATAAACTCAGTGATCTAGGGAATATGTCAGACACTCTGCTAATGTCGAGAAAAGCCAATCAAACACCCTTCTTCCCAGAGTGGGTGATAGAGATGGGAGAGGTACTGTAGTTAAATGGTGCAGTGAGCACATTATAATCTGGTCCTGGCAGATTTCGTGTTTTGGGATTGATATGCACCTTTTCAGCTCCAAGTGGAACTTCTATACAGCTCCCATTATTTTATGATGTTTTGGGATGATCTGTACAATCCTAATATAATGAAGAAAGAAATTCAAAGTGAAGAGAGACAAGCTCCTGGTTTTTGAGGCAAAGGCTCAACAAGCAGCTGTTTGACGCAAAGAGCCTGTGGCAATGGCCCGCAGCTGTACCGCAGGATGGAGCCCCAGGCTGTGTCCCGACCAGGGCCTTACCTCTTGGACCCCATTTCAACACAAAACTGATGAACAGAACAGACAGGACAGTCACTCACTCCCCTGGGCTGGTAGAGCATCTTTGTTAGAGGGTGAGGTGTCTTTAGACCAGGGTGAGTTCACCCCATAAAGGGTACTTGGTAATGCCCTGAGCAGTATAAACAGTTGGTGGAATTTATCTCATTATTTTTCATCTCATTATTTTAAATTGATATTTACGTGCATTTTAAAGTGTAAATACACTAGAACACTAGATTCCATATAAAATATTAAACAAACTCACATATACGGAGATATATGCCTGCTCAGGCTGCTATAACAAAATATAGTACACTGGGTGGCTTATTCAAAACGAACACTTATTTCTCACAGTTCTGGAGCAGGAAAACTCAAGATCAAGGCACTGGCAAATGTGATGTCTACTAAGGGCTGGTCTCTTAGACAGCCATCTTTTTGTTACACCTTCACAAGGTAAAAGGGGCAAAGGAGCTTCTTTGGCTTCTTTTACAAGGCACTAATCCCACTTGTGAGGGCTCTGCCCTACTGACCTAATCACCTCCCAAAGGACCTACACCTCCTAATACTATCAACTTGGGGGTTAGGACTTCAACATATGCATGGAGGGGGGCAAGGAGGGATGACAAACATTCAGACATAACATACATATAATATTTTTTATTAGTAGGAACACATACAATATAAAAAAATGTCAAAGACAACTATTCTAGATTATGCCCCTTCCCCAGACATATATATGTTCAAAAGAAGAAAACAAAGATTGGGGAGGCATTATTGTCACAGTTAACTCTATAAAAGCTTTCAGATCAAACCCCTGACTTAAGATAGTGATCACACTAATGTCACCATTGGACAGATGGAAGAAAAAAGGAGGGAGGGGAGAAATGAGAAATGAAAGTGTCTCAGGTGACATCTTTCTTTGATAGCAAATCTTTAAATAAAAGACCCAGACTAGACAGCTCACATTCTTCATCCTCACCTCCATGGCATACCCTGCTTACTTTGGTGTGGACCACACTACTCTCCAGTGAATAATATGTTAAAGCCAAGGAATAGGATCCAGAGCAAAGGGTAGCATATGGGGAAGGGTGTGTCTAGTGAGTGGAGGATACAGAATACAGAGAATCAGGAAAATGCTACTGCAGAGTGTGGTCATCAAGTATGTTGCCAGCAAGGTGTCAGATAGTGAGCAAAGGACAAGGACACTGACCTTATAATGGAAAACAAGACTTCAAGTTCAAGATCATAAGCTGTAAACGGGTGGCCCTTGGCCAAGTCTAGCCTACAGACATGATTTGTTGGGCCATAAGTCATTTATAAAATTTTGAAGTTGTAAATATTTATGGGAGATTTCACACCAAAAAAGGTCCACATTTCTAACTTCTCTTGATAAATGAGAGATCTAACAGCACTAGGTCAGTATTCCTAAATAGCTACCAGCAGCTGGAAATGAACTGTGTTCCCTTGGAGAGAGTAAAGTCTCTCACTTTTATATTACCTCCACAAGGACTGTTTCACACATCTACATTGTTTCCACTGTTATGGGTTCAGAGATGTAAGAATAACTTCTGAGAGAAGTCAAGGAGGCCAAAAAAACAAACAAACAAACAAACAAAAACAAAAACAAAAAACAAAAAACCCTGAATCATAGACCCATGTCATGCTTCCAGCCCCTTCACCCATTGCCAACCCTGCCCAAGGTTCTTGTTCTAGGAATCAGTGATAGGGAAGAATTAAAAGCAAACAGAATAGATGAGGTACATGTTCCTAATGAATTTATATTCTAGTTGAGAAAAACCAGACAATTAGTAAATACAGTTCTCAGTAACACTATCTAAAATATTTTGAATGCTATCATGGGCCAATCACTGTTCTTTCTCTCATGTGGTTTGTATTCTCTTACACATATTAATTCCCATAGAAACCCCATGATGAGGAAATAATTACATCCCATTTTTCAAATAGGAAATTGAGTCATGGAAATAAGCATCTCGTATAAAGTCCCACTGCTAGTAAGTGGAGAAGTAATAATGGGCTCCAGCAATCTGACTTCAGAGACAAGGCATTTAACCCTTGTGCCACACCATTAAGTATTAAGCAGAGTATTAAAATAGGCTGATGTGACAGAGGCACTGGGCAGCTACTTTAGATTTGGAAGTCAAGAAAAGAACTTTCCGGAAGTGACACTGAAGCTGAGATCTGAAGAATACAACTATGGAAAAACTAGAAGGGAAAACTCATGTGAAGGACTAAATTTGTAAAGAACTTATTCATAAAAGACCCATATAAGTGGACCAGTGTAGTTTGATGGAGAGTGAAAAGGAGAGAGGAAGAGAACTGGAGAGGTGAGATTGAAGACAAAAGCCCAGGCCAAACTCCAGGATGTGGAGTTTCCATTTTATGACAGCTGGGAGCCAGTAGAGGATTAGCGATTGAGAGGAGATATAATCCAATGTGAATTGCAAAAACATGGAAACGCTCACATTTACCAGGGCTCTTTATAAACTGACCTTAATGTAAGTTTCTACCTTCCTCTACTGCTTTTTCTCCTTCCTACATTCTGTGGTCTAACTGAAATTCTAGTAGCTAGTGTTGTGCTAGAAAATCAACTCTGTGGAAACAAAGCCCTGATTTGTAACATTTGCTGGTTTCTGTGGTATAAACACCTCAGCTCTAGCTGATCTTGTGCTATCACCAGTCTAACGATCAACTTACAAAATTCCTGAATATTTAAGAATTAGCTCTTAAGAGCCAGTTCCATGCCTATACCCCCAAAATTTTCACCTTCTGAAACTCACCAGGCCTTTACAGGGTATGACTTTTCTATATTCTGTTCTCCTAGCCTGTAAAATTTAATCATTGTAGGGCTGTGATTAAGAGCAAAACCTTTGGCTTCAGATGGACTTGGATTCAAATATCAGTTTTGTAAACTACCCACATTATCTTAGAAACTAAGTTCTTAATTTCTCTAAACCTCTGTTATCCCATTTATAACATGGGAGCTATAGTGGTCCCTACTTCAGTATATTATTAAAATAATCAAATGAAATAATATAACAGAAAGCACTTAGCAGAGTACCAGGAATGTTATGTACTTCTTAAGCAACTTTATTTTATTGATCTATTCACCCACCATGGGCCTTATCTAGGAGCTGTTGAAAGCTAGGAAGTTGGTAAAGTTTGACCGTTTAATAGCCTACTTTTGAGTTAGGTCTCCTGCTGAGTTTTCCCCACCTCTAAGATGCTTTCCAGGATGCATATAAGAATCTTTTTCTCTCATGGGCTAAAGAAAGTTCTTAATGATATATGATGTATCCTATATATGATATGAGGACAAATAGTGGCTTTAAGTATCAGTATCTATTTAGTTTCTTGATGAAAAGAAAGACTTCAAAACTCTGATGGCAGAAGTTTCTTGTCATAGTATATTTTCAATATTGGAGATTTTGTAAATTTTTCTGTACAGGCAGCAACTTGAGGTAGAAAACTAAGTCTTAGCCTCCACCTGTCAGATTTTATTCACAGGAATCCTGTCGATACTCACTTCCATGTTTAGTCATATCAACACTAAGAACAGATTTATTCATTGACTATTAAAGATGCAGGTTCTAATGACAGTTCCATTTTACCTTTGTGACCTTGTTTAAGTCTCAAACTCTGAGATTTACCCCATTAGAATGAATTCAGACTCTATAGCTGCTCTAAAATTCAATGATTCTACACATTTAAATATTTATCAATTCCAAAAGCACCTCCAAAGCTACCAGAAAAAAATACATTTGACACCATTCTTACGAGATTAACATAAATAAACTTAGACCTCTATAGCAAATCAAAGCAGAGTATTAAGTCAATTGTATGAATAATTCCAAAACAAAATAAAACAAAACAAGAACTTATAGTTCTAAAGCTTTCAGAATACACAATTTATAGTCTTTATTCAGAAATCACTAGAACTGCAGTGTATTCTGATTTATATTTAAGAAACCATCAAAACTACATTTTCCTTTAAATTCAGGTTTTCCAGTTATCCCATATAAAAATCCTACTTAGAGGAATGTTCTAGGCCAATACCAAGTCAGGTATGCGTAAAAGCAACCTGGGGGAACTTGCTAGTTTTCTAGTCAAATTTAAAAAGGTATTTTTAAGTCACTAGAAATAAAAAAAACTCATCCATCAGATTAGATGACTCCATTCTATCATATCTTTAAATGTATTATACCCTAATCAATATATTTGTAGGCTTATACCTTAGAAGTATGTATCCAATGCACTCCAATTTTTTTTAGCTCAGAGATTGAGATCACTATGTTCTATATTATTTTGAGATGCTGTCAATACATTTAAGGCAATTATTTATTATTTCCTGAATGAAAGGTAATATGCAGAGTATAATGTAACCTGAACAATGTAACCAATGAGGCCACTATTTGTACAGCTGAAGTAGTTGTGCATCTTCAGCATCGTGGGGGCTGAACCCCAAAGAGATTTTGGCTACTATTAAATATTTTATATTGGCTAGTGAATAGTCACCATAAATAAAATCAAAGAAAAGTTTGTCTTTAGTACATATTTCAGGTAACAGTAAATAATAAGCTACCCACATTGCTTGGTATCTCCAATTCCTAATTGAGAGATAAATTATAAAATATCTTTTCTGGCATGTTTTACAGCTCTGATGACAGCAAATTTGCATCATGAAATGTGCAATTTAAATCATCAATTACATCAGTTTGGGAATAATTTATCAAAATTAAAAGGGTGAAGGAAGCCAATCAGAAAAGGCTATATGCTGTATGATTCCCACTACATGACATTCTAGAAAAGGTAAAAGTATGGAGACCATAAAAAGATCAGTAGTTGCCAGGAATTAGGAGTGAGGGAGGGATGAAGAGGCAGAGTTCAGAGGATTTTTAGGGCAATGAAAATATTCTGTATGATTCTATACTGATGGATACATGTTACTATACACCAAACCCACAGGATGTGCAGCACCGAGAGGGAACCCTATGTAAACTTTGAACTTTGGGTGATTATGATGTGCAATGTCAATTCCTGGTAAGGAATGTGCATAATGGGGGAGGCTATGCATCTGTTGGAGCAGGGGTTACATGGTAAATCTCTGTATTTTCCTCCTAATTTTGATGTGTACCTAAAACTCTACAAAAATAGACTTTTTTAATTTAAAGGGGATGTTTAAAAAGTTAAGAATTTAATGTCTTTCATGTTGAGAAATATGTGCCCCTAAAACAGGGACAAATGATTTAATAAATCAGTCAATCATCTTCTTTCCTTTGCATTGTTTCTTTGGTCCTATAAATTCTAGAAACCAAAGGTCACCTTTTAGGCTCTCTGAAACTTCCTATATCTCCTAAGATAGCATCTGAAGTGATTACGATATGAAGATTTTAGAGACAGTTCATTCATAAATTAAGCACTCATCTTATCTTAAACGTGCAATAATTAGTCACTGACTCCTTTGTATGAATACAAATGCATGAGTGCATCTGTAACATTCCTGCCTGGTGTCCAGAAAAGGGAGATCTTCTTAAAAAAAGATGGTCTTCTTCAGTGATACTTTGATGCTCCACTGATTAACTAAGGGAGTTAACTGATTCGTGTTGCTGGACAAAACTCTGCTAAATATCACTGTTTACTTTTCTACCCAGAGAAGTTCAACAGAGGCCATGATAAGCTGCCTCTATATATCCAACCACTTTTCCACAAGAGTCTGAGAAAAACCCACCCATCCCATAGAAACGCTCAACTTGGCCCTGGAGTGGCACTGAACCCCAGTAGGATTTAACACTGAGACCATAATATCTACCACAGGCCTTTGAAGAAGCCCCAGCTGTGCCTGTTGCTGTGAGTGAACCGGAAAGCCCACATTACTGAGGGCTTCCGGTGGTTTGACATTCTCTCCTCAGGCTTTACTGGAGAGGTGGCCACAGTGTGACTCAGCCGTGAGCCGTGGCTGGGCCTTCCTCAGTCCTAAGGGAAGAATCAAGGGGAGAGAACTGAATGTTTGCTAATACAACTGCCATCTGCCACCGTTAAGTCTGATGGTGACAGAGTGCGCATTAATGCCAGATAGACAGAGAACACTCACCATCTGTTCATTGCCCTGAAATAAAATTAACTAGGTCATCTGGATTTGGAAGCCTATTTGGAATTGTTGACATCTATTCCCAACCTTAAGGATGGAAATTTTCTCCCATCCTAAATCATTCAAATTACCCAGAGAAATATTTTCACTCTGATCCTTCTAGTGGAGAAAGTACAGTTAATAGATAACACATTAATGACAATTTATGTGTTAAAAATGAATAAAGGATTTTGTAGCCCCTATCTTATTATATTTATAAGCAATAATATCACAATTTGCTATCCAACTGAAACCTTCTAAAGAGAATAATGTCTAATAAATTTAATTTCAAGAAAAGTGTACAAAATCTATGTGGACTTCAGTCTTTGTTGATCAGCTAATGAGATGGAAATTTCTTAATTTCCAGGCACTCAAACTAGAAAGGGCAAATAAAGAACTGTAAGATATTTTACTCCTGCTACTTATTTAAAAGATATTTGTATCACGACAAATGAATCTAGGATATGACTGAAGTGGTGGTGAAATATACATATATATATGTGTGTGTGTTTGTGTGTATGTATTTCCCCCAAGGAAGGGGCAGAAAAAAATGGGTGAGTGGGTGTATGTGTGTGTGTGTGTGTGTATGTGTGTGTGTGTGTGTGTGTGTGTGTGTATGTGTGTACTTCCCTTAAGAAAGGGGCAGAAAAAAGCTTTAATTCAATTTCTATACAGGAAAACTCATCTATCTCTCCCTATCCACAATCTCTCACCTTCCAGTTACCTCTTCTTATCAGTCTGTTCTTATCTCTTTTAGCCTAGTGTTGGTCAGGCTAGTATTGGTTTAATAGTGAATCTCAGCTGGACCTATGACATAGGAGAAAAGGAAAGAAAATATAATAAATGATTGTTTTCAGTTATTTAGATCAGTCCTTCCCTGAATTATGGTTCTCTGAAAGAAAACTCTTTAAAAAACTACTTCCAAGAGCCAATTTACATCAACTTAGAGGAAAAGTTACTGTTTTTAAGAGTTTATGGACATCAATAACAGGAAATTATCCAGTTCATCTAGGCAACCTATAATGTACTGACTTGAAATAAATCCAGTACAGCTATCCTTAGGTCTCAAAAGATTGAGTTTTTTAAAATGACTTTGTGTGAGTTGGATTATTCACCAAGTTTGGTTATTTAGCAAAGTCCATGAGCAGAAATTTCTCTAGCTTCTTACTTATGCCTTAAGTTTTAAAAAATTTAAACAGAATATATTTCCAAACAATTACTAAAGATATAATAAGTGATCTCCATATATTCAGTCTTGAATTTAGAGCTCTGAAAAGGGCAAAGAAAGTATACAATATTTTCTCTTATGGTCATATAGGTTAGATAAAGCAGATATAGACTATTCATAAGAATATAATAAAAATAACAACTTGTAAGAAATATGCCAAAGAAAAAGTACCTTGACCTTCCAATCTAAAGTAGTTCTCATGGGGGCACCTTGGTGGCTCAGTCAGTAAAATATCTGACTTCAGCTCAGGTCATGATCTCAAAGTTCATGAGTCCCATGTCAGGCTCTGTGCTGACAGTTCAGAGCCTGGAGTCTGCTTTGGATTCCGTGTCTCCTCCTCTCTCTACCCCTCCCCCACACTCACTCATTTTCTTTCTGTCTCTCTCTCAAAAATAAACATAAAATATTTAAAAAAAAATAAAAAAATAAAGTAGACCCCACTATTCTCTCACACAATGCCTTATACTTTAACTTTACAGCTTCAGTCTTTGTTCAAATAGTATTTATAGGTTCCTTTAATATCTGTGCCTCCACCCCACCCACATAGCTATGAGCTCCGTAAGGACAGGGACTATATACAATTATATCCATTGCTTTATCTGCAGTGCCTAAAATACTGTGAAACATAGTAGGTGGTTATAAATATATGTTAATTTTTGAAATCACTGTATTCATAGTCTAGTGGAAAACACTGAAAAATAAATTTTTCACAGTTCAATTTTTCCTTCACTGATTAATTTATTCAAGTGTCTATTGAGTACCAACTATGTCAACACTATCCTTAGAGATGTGGATGGATATGTGAGTAAAAATCACATGATTATTGACCACGGGGAGCTCACAGTGCAGAAGATCACTATTAGATAATTAAACTGTAAAAATACATAAATGTAGGTAAATATATAATTATAAAATATAAGGTCATTATGAAGTAAAAGTAGTAATAGAGATTTTATTTATTCTTAGGGGTCAGGGAATAAAGAATGAATACAGACATGTAAAGAAGTAGGAGAATTATGATTTCAGAAATAAGAGAGGTCACTGAGGCCAGCTGGGAAGAAACAAAATTTATTTCATTGAAGTTTCATGGAAGAGTAGAACTAGTGCTGGATATTATTTCCTCCTATCCTTCAAGGCACAATTATATGTACAGAGGCATCTGATAGCACTTACACTTAATATGTAAACTATATTGGAATAACATACTTCTCAATACATTCTGCTTTCAATTAAGTCATTTTATCATTTTGTCTTTATTTGTTGCTTTTCAAATTAAATATATACACACATCTTTATTTTTGCAACTATTCAATATATTACAAAGTATTGTATTTAGTTTAAGAGACATCAAGAATAAAAATTACTTTTTTCAAGAAATTAACTTCACATCTTTTTTTAAAAATTTTTAAAGGTTTTTTTAAATTTAATTTTGACAGGGACAGAGCATGAGCAGGGGAGGGGCAGAGAGAAATGGAAACACAGAATCTGAAGCAGGCTCTGAGCTGTCAGCACAGAGCTGGACACAGGGCTCGAACTTGTGAACCATGAGATCATAACCTGAGCCAAAGTCGGCTGCTTTACCAACTGAGTCACCCATGCGCCCCAACTTCATGTCTCTCAATAAAATGGCAAATGATAACAAAATAGACTGGGAAGAAATAATTACAGTTACATGAACCAATTTTTTCCCCCAAATGAGCTATTTCTGTGTTTTCCAGAAGAGGAACATCCCTCTTTAAAAGAATTATCATGTAAATATGGCTGATGGTGGAGATATTATTTCATAAATGATTTTTTATTACAAATACATTACATATTTGGGGGAGTGGGTTACTTTGGAAAATACTTCCATATAAGTGCTACTAATTTATAGAGTTGCTATTATAATTTTAAAAGGCAGCATGCCATAAATTACCAATAAAGAAAAAAAACCTGGTATGTTTATTTTGAAGCCAGGCCTACACCCTATCAAAGCCAAAATAATTGGGCAATGATCATGAACTCAGTTTCAAAGCTGAGACACTGAGTGCTTGGGTTGTGTCAGTTATTATTTCCTGAATAAGACTTTATGCCGGATCCAGAATTCACTCTGCCTGACTCTAAGCCAAGAAAGGAAGTAGCGTGGGTGACCAAGTTTAACACTCGCTCTGGGGATTTCTCTCTAGCCAAAGCTAAAAGGAGACTATAATTGGGTAGCCAGGCCTGTCCTTAGCACATTCTGTATTTAGATGGCTTACCTAAGCCCATTAGACAGCAAAATTACTCTGCCCTATGCCCCTCCAGACATCTGAGAAAACAAAACAAAACAAAACACTGGGGGCTGGGTATTGGTACTGGAGCCAAGGTAAAGGGCCATGAGGAGGGGGAGAGAGCAAGGAAGGAAGGAGGCTCTCTCCGTGTCTGTGGGCTTGGGAGTCGAACAGACTAGAGTTACAACTCTGGTTCTACTGCCTACTTGTTGGTTACCTTTAATTAAATGATATCCCTAATCTGAACCTCAGATCCTTTGGCTGCAGAATGTGTATAGAGTAGTGCCTGCTTCACAGAGTGGTCTTCGGTCGTTAGAAGATAAAGAACACTCAACAAACCTTAACTTTTGTTGCTGGTGTTATGACTTTTATTAAACCATCTATGGAAGAGGAAATAGAGATAAAAGGGTGCATTTTCTATGAGGCTTTAAAGATGTCCTGTTTCTATCTGCCATCTCTAAACCAACTCACTTCATTTAACCTTCCTTAATTTGGATTTTTCAGGTTAAGAAGCAAAGGAGCTATTAGGCACAGAAAAGGTTGAGTAACTTGCCCTAGGACTAATCTTCCCAACAGGCACTCCCAAAGAAGTATTTCCAATCAGATAGTTGCCAGGCATGCCCAGAACATTTTTTAAAAGCAATTTGAGTAGGTCACTTGGGGGAGGCAAATTAAAAGAACCTTTCTAACTAAGTCAAACATTGCTCTATAACTAATTTTAATACATCTTTCTAAAGTGCTCTTGAAAGCTCCAACAAGGTAAACAGAGCAAAAATAAGTATACCTAAAATGTCTCATACCAAAAATAAATAAATAAACAAATAAATAACTAAATAAGAAAAAAGTAAAAAAAAAAAGAGAGAGGGAGAGAAAAAAAATAAAACAAAAGCTCTTAACAGTACAGCTTGAAAACTGATTGTAGCACTACACAGGAAATAAAAATAACCTGGATACACAATTTCCTTCAAAATAGAATTTGGGATATTGGATATGAAGTCATATGCTGCTAAGAAATGGGGGAGTTTTATTATTTCCTATGAAAGTGACAAGACACATAAAGATATTTGGTTTTGGTATCAGTATAAGCTTCCAGGGAAGTTTTCTAAAAAGATATTTTAAAGCTAAAAAACATATTTACTTTTTGAAAAAAATGTACTCTCTCTGGAAATTGAGAGTAAAAATAATGTTCCTCCAAAATACCCAAGAAAGAAGGAAAATAACTTTTAACAGAAATGAAATTCACAATAAGGAGGGACAGGGTAAGGGTTTAAATCTTCAAGTCATTTTGAATTTGTCAAAGGAGGAATTTAAATCTTCAAGTCATTTTAAATTTGTCAAAGGAGGAAAAAACAAAGTGAACTTGTTAACATCAACTTTCCCGTTTTCTTATAACTTTTTGAAAATATTTGTTTCATAGAAGAATGTCTACTATTCTTGATTAAGGATTTGTCCTGAGAGACTCCTTTTGGGATTCAGATAGCTACCCACACCAATGTCCCTTACATGGTCTCAGATATTGACAAAAGGAGACTAGATGCCTTCTATAATCCTGTTTTACTTGGAATTTTTATCCGATAGCCTTCTCTTCTCCAGGATACTATGTCTGAATGTGGCAGGAACAAACACTATCCTTAAGGTACTCTTGGATTTCATGCTTATATTAATTTACTCAACCAGTCATACTGAGCAACTACTATGTTCCATTTGCTGTATATAGTAAGGAGATGACACTTGTAACTATAGAGATAGTAAAAAAACAGTATACATATTATGATGTATTTTGACTATAGTATTAGCAGGACTTGCTAATGGATTTTATAAGGTGACTAAGGAAAAAAAGAGTCATCAAAGATGACTTCTAGGCATTTTTGCATAAGGGTTAGATGATGGTCTCATTAAATCAGGTGGAGAATACCAGAAAGGAGTGGGTTTGGAAATCAAAATTTCTGTTTTGAGCCTACTAAATTTAGCCTATGATGTTTGCTGAGTAGGCAGTTGGAGAGATGACTAAGGAGCTCATAGGAAGGTTAGGGCTAGAAAAATAAATTTGGGAGTCATTTGCCTATAGAGAACATAAAAAGCTATAGGATGGCAAGTAGAGAATAGAGAGAGGGAAGAGATGAGGATCCAGAACTGAGCGCTGGGACATTCCACATTAAGAGAAAAAGGAGGCAGCAAAGGACAATAAGAAAGAGAAAGTCATGAAATAAGATAATCAGGAAAGCAGTGGCCCAGAAATCACTTGAACAAAGTATATCAAGAAGGTTAACTCTGTCCAAATGTATACGGTGGACTAGTAAGAGGGACCATTGGGTGCCACTAGATTTAGCAGAATGGAAATTGTTAGAGAGCTTCAGGAAAGTGTATGCATAAGTAAAATGGTGCATACTTCTTAATTAAAATGCTTCATTATAGTCATCATATAGATTAGATCATGAGTATAGAATGCAAAACGTAAATCTTGTTTATCTGTGTACTCCGTGCTTAGGACAGTGTCTTGACACATAACAGATCCTCAATAAATACTGGCTGGATATTGACTATTGGATTTATCAGTGCTTTATTTTGGGTTGTTTGCCATGGATAGTGTAACTCTAAAAAGTAGAAATGACACTGATGCATTTATCTTTGAACTACACCTTACACATTCCAAAATATTTACATCTGCAATAAGAGGCTTACTAAAAAAATTTTAATGGAAATGAAGAAATACGGTGATTGTAATTGTGACCAGAGAAAGATTTAGTGTCTCTATGAAGAACAGGCAGGTGTGCAGATTGATGGAGACTGTGGAGGTTTCTACAAATGATCACAAATTCTCTCACATTCCTCTCTCAAGAGATGGAGTCTAACTCCTTTCCCTTTGAATATGAGTTGACCTCATATATTTGCTTCTAACAAATAATTGCTGAGGAAGTATTACTGCTAGACTTCTGAAATAAGGTCATCATAGAAGGTAATACAGATACTATATGGATGTGTCTCTCAGGACTCATACCTTTGAGCACTGACTCACCATGGCTATTCTACAACTGCCGTGATGGAAAGACTTCATGGAGAACACCTAAAGATAGAGAGATAAAGATCCCCATGAATTCCAACTGTTCGCAGCCCAAGTGCTAGACATTCAAGAGAAGAAGCCCTCAAAATGAGTCCAGACCCTGCTACCATCTGACCACACCATATGGGAGACTTTGAGGGAGAACCATCAGCCTGATCCTAGTCAACCCCTAAAACTAAGAGTGATTAGATTGTTTTGCTACATGGCAATGAAAAGTGGAACAGACCACAGGAAAGAAATAGGTTCTGCCAGGAAAGAAATAGGTTCAAATAGGAAAACAACCAAAGATTCTTTCTGATTGGCCGAAAAATTGTTCATATTAGAGATAAGATTAGAAGAGTTGCTAGAATGACCCTTATTATTTTTGATTGAGAAAAGAAATTTCTAACTTGACCAGAAGACCCTATAATATTTTGAGATAAACCAGACCTCAAAGGTCATTCCCAGGGTTGAGAACTGACATGAATAAATAAGAAAAAGAAAAGAAAAGAAAGAAAGAGGGAGGGAGAGAGAGAAAAAAAGAAAGAAAGAAAAGGAAGGAAGGAAGGAAGGAAGGAAGGAAGGAAGGAAGGAAGAAAGAAAAAAGAAAAGAGGGAGGCAAGGAGGCTGAGAGAGAGAGGAAGGAAGGAAGGAAGGGAGGAAGGGAGGGAGGGAGAGAAAGAGAAAGAAAGAGAAAGAGAGAAGAGGGAGGGAGGGAAAGAAAGAAAGGAAGGAAGAAATTCTTTCTTTAGTTTGAGGTCGATTCATGGGTATAGATGGCACTAGAAGAATCCTCTGGTCTGAGATGTTAGTCATGCATCTCTGACTAGAATAGTTCTTTGATCTCATGTTACTACAGTGATAGCAAACAAGTAATGCAAAAGGTTATCTGTCAATCCAGGAAAAGGATAGTACAGAAGCGCAGTTTCTCAGGTCTCCCTCACCCCTCCTGGTGGTACACTTTAAGTTCACTAGTTGAAGCAGCCTTCACATAGCAAGCCCATGCTAGGCCACGGATCCCAGAACTGTGGGCTTACTGCTTTGCATCCCCCTCAAATCTAGGGGACAGTTGGGGGGGGAATGTTAATATTTGAGCATCTTCATCATTATCATAATCAAGTTTCACTGAAGCTATGTCACCTGGAACCAAGACTGGATTCCAGATTTATGATTTCTTGTTTTGCCACAGATACATAACTCCATTGTGTAACAGTTACATAACACCTTTTAAAAATCTGCTTCTGAGCTCTTACTTCCCTCCTCATTGTACCATTGGGCTAATGAGATAAATGCTTCAGTGAAGCCAACAGTCCACAACCTATCACATTTTAATCTAATAGTTGCCATGTTCATACTAGATAAGGCTCCAGCACTTCTATCTACTGGAAAGTAATTCCACCCCCTTTTTACAAGCCAGTTGTCCATCTGTCCTTCTGCGCCAGGAAGACCTCTCCCTCCCCACATTCTCTCATAGGCCTTTTCCATCTTCTCAGATGACTTGCACCTTCACATCTAAATTTCCCCATACTTTCTAAATGCCTTAGATACACTAAGCAATGCCTTAATGTGGCATTCTGCTTTGTCTATTTTGTTATTTGGTATCTTTTTAAATTATAATCTTCTTGATGGCAAGGTCACGTTCTGTTGAATTTGTTCTTGAAACAGAGAGTGATAAAGCAACATATTAAAATGGAATTTAATAATAATCACATAGGAATAATAATGCTTATCTGTCCTTTCTAATTTAGAAAAGTAGACTACTATATCAAAGCCTTCTACATACTATTTTGCAAACCTCCTTCTCTTCAATATTTAAATCTTATCAATTAATTTTGAGTCCTCTAACTCTAGGTCTACTTCTAAAGAGAGTCTTCTTTACATAAGATAGAGTGTAGCTCTGTTAAACTGTTTCTCCTTTGCCTTTTTTACAAAATGAATGCAGCAATATAAGAAGAAATAAAACTCTATAGAGAACCAAGGAAAGAAACTAATCAGCCATACTTAATGATTTAAAAGAGGGACATGAAACTCAGGGATAAAACAGGCTCAAGTTTCCCCGCAGGCATATATACATCCTACGTCATATGAGCTATTGGAAAATGTTACCAATTAAGTTAGAAAATAGTCATATGGAGAATCCATTTTATGCTTTGTGTTGTTATTAAGTCCACTGCTGTTTCTCATTCCCAGGATTCAGCTGCTGAGCCCACTGGCCTTTACCAGAGGGACGTGGTAGCTCTGGACAGAGCTCTGGGCATTCTTGTTTATATCCTAACGGCTGGCCATTAGATTGCTTGGTCAACTGTGGCGAGCACACAGAATTGTTTTTCACCAATTCTGTTTTCAGCAAAGAATCCCTTTTAATTCCCCTGTCCTGTATGTTGCCAAAATTCTTAAAATACTGTTCATGGAGATTTTTTTTTTGTTACCCGCCTTGGAGCCCAGATGTAGGAACCAAGCCAGTGCAGCTGGTGTAACTTGGCTGAGTCTCACAGATAATTCAGTGTTTGAACAGTCTTCCTTTTTTTTTTAAAAATGTTGTTATTATTTTGGAAAATTCTGGAGTGAATGTTTATGGATGTAAAGGTTGAGGGACTAGCAGAAATATAGGCTAAAGGTCTCATCACTCTTTCACATAGGGACTTCATCAAACTGGGTGAGAAGGGGGAATCACAGCTATTTCTCAGACCCTGTGCCAACTTTGTCCCTGAAATGAAGAGACAGGCTTGTCAGGGGAGAGCAGGAAGGGGGAAGATTTTTTTTGTTTGTTTTATCTTTTTTTTCAAGAGACTTCACGTCATGAGTATAAACATATTATACCCAACATCAAAATTTTAAAAAGCAAGAGCATTTTAAGAGTGAAAAATACTCATTCAGAAATTCCAACACAAAACCCAGTGATGCTTAGGGCAATGAAAGTGATTTTACACTAGACTTTACTTCCGTTAAATTCTGGCACCACATTTACTACTTATAAAGCAATTGCATTTTACAGATGACACTGTTTTATACTGATATGGCATGAACATCATATTAATCTCTCTGACCTACATTACAATTTGCATTCTTCCATGGAATATGATGATGATAATAATAATAGCAAGTATTGGTTGAGGGCTTACTGAATTGTGCTATGTGTGTTACATGGATTAACTCATTTAATGCTCTCGATAAACATATAAGAAAGGTAAAATTATTATGCCATCTAATTCCAAAGCCTGGATCAGAAACTCTACATTCTGCCACCTCTCTGCAGAAGGCATAGAATTGTTGCTAATATGCAGGGAAATGCACACAATTGTGGTTGTGGATACATAACAGTGCTTTGCTTTTGAACATTATCCATCAAGTACGTCACAATGGAAGGAGCTTAAAAGAACTGATTACTCAGCTCTGCTGTGAATTCCTTTCCTCCTCAAGGAACACTGTCTATTTGATTTGCTCTTTCTCTGCGACTGACTACCTAATCTAATAAATAAATAAAATAAAATGATATTAATGACTCATAATTACTTGATAGGTATCCCTTCCCTGATTCATGTATGTTTTATCAGAAGTCATCAGTGCCTTAATCTCAGGGGCTGAGTTATGGGAGAAACTCCACATCAGAACGCTTTGCAGGCTTAAATCTCAGTCAGGAGGTGTTTCACTGCCCTTCAAACGTATGCCTGTCCATGTCGGACCTACTTCTACCTATCCAAACCATTAGCTCATCTTTGAGACAAATCACCAAAATTTCCTTGCAACTGCTGGTGTTAGAATTATCCATGCTTTTTTCTTTATATATGTAATAACTCAATCACAGTATTAAATATAAAATGAGGTAGAGTATCCTGCTTCATTTGTTTCTATAGTGATGTAACACTTCTTCCTAATGCTCCCTGAGTCCTAATACTATGCTATTTGTACAAATGAAACTATATTTAAAATTTAAAACTTTGTAAATTCTATATAAAAAAAGGCAGCATTTTAATAGCAATACATATTGCTACTAGCTAGGAAGTCTAGCACTGCGCCAAATTTTCCAGGCCATGTGGTAGTGAAAAGAAAGGCATCTGAGATAATATTGCCAATGAGAAATAGCTTTCATGATTGGAAAATATAATAATGAACTCTATCCTGAGGGTCTTAAAGATATATAAAAATAGCATCCACAGGTCTCCCCCTTAAATGAATTAAGTGTCATCCTATCAGGACGTGAGCTGTCTTTGAAGCTTATGACTATACCTGTGCAAACATAACATAAAAACAAATGAGGGAGAAAGGAAAAATAAGAAATTTTAGGTGGGAAAAATGTAGAGGTCTGTTGCAAATATGTAGCCTCCTCTAACATGGACTATTTTGCACATGCTGCAAAAGCCATTAATGTTATGGTATGTCCTGGAATTTAAGTGTCAGATAATAAACACTCAAGTTGGAACTGGAAATAATGACATAACACCATGAAATCATCATGAAATGACACTAAAACATAAGTGAGTACACCATGAAATAATCATGATTTGCAACTGAATCTTTCACTCATTTTGCAAAGGAGTTGGCAAAACATGGCTCTGATAGTAGTATTTTTCAGGGGGAATTTGGGAAAACAACTGGAGTAAGCAATTGAGAAAGGGTTACAGCATTCATTTAAATGCATGTGGAGTGTCTTTGGATCATAATTAGAATCTCACATCTTTCTGGCTTTCAGTCAGTAACTTTGTGCTCATCTAATATAAAACATAAGTGGAAAATTTTCACCCATGTTCATAAAAAGCAAATATCTTAAAGTACTTGAAGAACTCAAGCTCTGTATATTAGTGCAGGCATGTTTCAAAAATAACCACTGAAGCAATCCCATTACTGGGAGAACTGTTGCACTCTATAATTATGTTTGACAGGTTTTTCAGATCTTTCCTCCTCCAAATTATCTGAATTTGAGTGAAAGCCAGAGGGCTATCTTGAAAACTGATGGAAAAAAATACGCATAATACGCATGTGCTATTCTAAAGGTATCAAACCTAATGTATCATAAGCATAGGACTCTGGTAGGCATAAAAATTTGTGTTAAAAGAAAGATTTCTTGAAGGATATGTCTTCAGACATATATGCTACCATATAAGAATAACGTCAAATGAATAAATAACCATGAGTAAATAAGAAAAAGCCTTCTTGCTAACACTGATGTTCTCAACTTGAAGTTATTTATTTAACCAATGCCTCTTCAACAAATATTCATTCAACAAACATTTGGAAAATTATCATGTGGCAGGCACTATGAAAGACACTGGGAATACAAAAGAGCAAAAGATAGAGCCCTTTGTCCTTGAAATGGCCCGTAAATTGGAGATACTCACATATACAACGTAATAGAACATAGTATCACATTGGTCATCAATATTTTTAAGACTGGTGAAATAATAATAATAAATCATAATTGCTTATAATTCTCCAAATTGTTATATATGCTCTATATATGCTCTTCTTATGCCCCATGAGTCTGTAATGAGCTAAGTATTAATAACCTTTAGTTTAAGAACATCATTCCCTATTCACCAGCTGACATTTGATAAACTTTTTCTGTTTTATACATATGCCCTTAGCTCTTAGAGACTATCTCTGTTATAGAAACAAAAATTTTAAATGCTTTAGAATACCATTCCTATTATCATGTATTCCTTACCCATATGTAGAGACAGTAAGAAATAGAGGTATTATTAACATGATATATAGGAAGCAGAGAGTAGTGAGAAGGGAATATACAAGAATGTCACAAACTAATAAACATGCAATTCATCTCCTGGCTGTATGTTGGGAACAGGGATGTTCACAACATCAAGCACTGTCACATTTATGAATGAAATCTACAAATTGCAAATGAAACTATACTACATACCGAGTTCTGTATTTCAGATCAGACTGCAATTTCTCTGTGTAGATACTTCACTAGAGGCTAAAATTAAGTTCCTTTAATTGCACTTATCCTTTCTTCATATGTCTACAATCTATAATTCTAGCCATAACATTGCAAAGACTGCTAAATCCTGTATTATATGTATTTTGGGTATGATGGAGTAGATTTATTTCTATAGTTTAATTTTCCTCAGTTCTTTTTTTTTCATATATTTTTTAACACTGAGTCTTGAATTTTATTTATATCATTATATTCACATTAGAAAAGCAAAGATGGGAGATCAATAATTTCCACATATGTTTCATGTTTTGGGCCAAGTAAAGAAACACATCCTTGTCAGTTTATAATGATAACAGTTATTTATTGGGCGCTTACTGCATGATGCTCCTTCCCATGTCTGATCTTTCCTTCCTGTGAAGGCAGCTGAATGAATGTGGCTTTGTGTTTATCTCTGTGTGTCTTTCTTACTCTATCCCTGAGAAAGGGGAGTCACTTTTGAGACTTGCAAACTGGGAAGTATGAACATACCCTGTTGCACACTCTCTCTTGGATGTGAGCTGCAGGCAGAGAGCACATGACAACCCAGCTGAGATCACGGGATTGCAATGGGAACTGCCTGAGGCTAGATGGGTAACTCTGCCTCATGCTGGAGTTTGGCTAGAAAGTTTATTTGGCTTTCACATATGCCTTCCAGCCTGGCCTCTATAATTAACATAGATGCTATTTTGACCTCTATCTTTATTCCTTTTTCAATTTACTTGATTTTCTCAGCCAAGACATCAAATGTGAGGTTGCTGAGTCTACTGCTAAATAATATCCCTCTCTTCCCTTGTCGGGTTCAAAACAGGTTGACAACACTATGCCAGACACTGAGTCAAGTGTGTTACATGTGATCCTCATTTATTCCTCACAACAGCACTATCAAGGAGAGGGAATAATTTCTTCCAATTTGCAGAGGAGGAAACTCAAGTTTAGACAAGTTAACACACTTGCCTAAGGATGCAGTGACAGAGTTGGGATTTAAACCCAAACCCAATTCTGGAGCCATAAATCTAAACCACTATGCTAAATGACTATGCTGAAATTTCTACTTGAATAAAGTTAGCTGAAGCAGAACTAGGGAATGAATACATACCATTGATCCTGAGCCAGGCTTCACAAAATAATAAGATGACATTATTAAAGAGCCCCCCCCCCCCATCACAAGGAAGCAGGGATTTCAGGGAGAATGACTGACCAACTACTTTGAGCATAATGGTTAACAATTTATCCTGCCTTTGGGTCAAAAATCAGAAGTCTGGCTTCTTTCTCTAGATTTAAAATCAGCAAGTTCAAAATGTCACCTATTTTGTAAGCCTTAAAGCACAGCCAAGGTAGAAGGCAGAAATAAAATGACTTGCAATGCATTCCAACCAGGTGAGTTACAGCACTTGAGTCTGGGTATCATTTCAGCTGTGAGTTCTTGTGTCTACTTATTCTTTATTAATTTTCTTCTAATCAAATAAGGAAATCCAACCTCAAACCAGGGAGATCTACTACCCTCACTAGTCTGTCCTCTGCCAATGGTAAAACACTAGCTTAGCTGCTTTAAAACCCTGTTAAAAACTAAACTAAACTAAAACAAAACATGTTTAGCAGAGAATAATGAATTTGAAGTACTCAAGTTCTCAAAAAAGACTGATGCCATTTTCCTGCTCTTCTTTCCTTTCCACCAGCTAATTTTTACCTCCAATACTCTAGAATGTTCTTTCCCAAATTAACTATCCGTTAGAAAAAAATACAAGGGCTTCATCCTTCTCTCACCACCTCTTTTCTTATCATTTCTCAATAATTTTGTAGTCATCTTAAAGAAGAACAGAGATAGATGAGAATAAAGTCCCTCTGATGCTGACAGAGTCTCAGTTTACCCCATAGAAGTAAGTTTTTTTTGCAGGCACAGATTTGTTAAAGCTAACCATGCTGACTTTGTAAGACTCAGAAATAAGGAGGAGCTGAATTGGCACAGATGAAAAAGAATCTATAAGCATATGTGATTTGCCATAGGAAATGATGTATGGCTAAGGATGATTAAAATAGTCACAAGGGAACTGGCACAGCATTAGATAATACTATTAAAATAACTACATAGTAATACGTAGCTTACTAAAAATAAGTTACGAGCTAAAAATATTTCTTGGATTTCTTTATCATTCAGTATGTTTAGATTACAAACCCTTTATAAACATAGTGGGATATTTGTTTGTTTGTTTAAAATGGGCCGAGTTCATTACCAGTTATTTTTTTAATATTTCAAATAGATGAAATAGAGTTTTTGGTTTGGCAGCTTTTTAAAAGTCTATTTCACTGGGAAAAGTAATGAGAACAAAACAGTTTTCCTTTTGAGAAGGTATCAATGATTATTCTAAATAACTTCTTATAAAATACCAACAGAACTGGGGAAATGTGGGAAAACGGGGAATAAAACATCAACCTCTCTCTATGGACCTAACATGTCCAGTGTTTATTAATATAGATTATAAAATGTATAAAACTGTGTAGTCATACATTGAGTCAACCCATTTTTACATTTTTATTTCACATGTGAAATTAATTGTGCATCATTATATTTCATCAGTGAAGACTTATCCTTGGCTTCCCTGTGCAACTGGCACTGAGGCTCTGATACAGCCACGCACATGTAGGAGTCCACTAGGGAGGACTCGGGAACACCACTTGTAAGAGAGCAAAATGAGCAGGATTAGGCGGAAGGAGAAGGGGATGTGCCACACTCTTGCCACAGAGACCTTAGCTAATCTCTCTGAGAACTTTGGAGAAGGAGGACCATTAAGTTTCATAAGGAGACAAGGGAGTTGAGTCTCTGCACCCACCTCTCCTATTTCTACATTTAACAGTGACTGGATGCAGACTGTCTCCTGGGGGTGGATAGCACCTTTTGTGAGGCAGTTCCTTTGGCTGAGGGAAGTTCCCAGAAAGGGTCTTAGCTGTTCGCTTTCCTTAACCAGCATTCCAGATTGCTGAGAGGATGAATGCCTCACCACTGAAAGGCAATCCATCCAGGCAGAGCTCAGTAACATCTACACCAGCCACTATAGTGAAAGAGAATGACCAGATAAAAGAGGTGGGATAATTTGCTTCATTTTATAAATGCCACACTTGCAACCAAATCTTCACTCTAATGTGGAAGGTAGCATAATACTGTAATTTCAAGTGGGTGTACCATTACCTACTTAAAAAGTAACAAAATAGGCTGATATTTCTTATGGCTTTTGTCTAAAATAACGCTCAATGTCTTCAGTAGGGGAATTACTAATAGCATAAGGACCAGAGCATGGCTTTGTGTTGCTATTTTATACTTAAAGCATTGTCCATTCACCATATCAATGTATTTTAATGATTCCTATTACTTTTATTGAGCACTTTCTATATGTCAGAAACAATGCTGGAAATGGGTGTTATAGAGATAAAAAATAGTTCTGTTTCCTAGCACTCACTGGCTAGTGAAACAGGATACAACTGAACAGATGATTACAAGCCAATATGACAAGTGCTTTGCTTGATGGATGTGGCATAAGGTGCAATATATGTAAACCAGACTAGGACTGTATTTTACCCACATAACCTTGGGTGAGGTATGGTGAGGCCAGATGCAGATTCAGAAAGAGAACATAAAAGAATTTTACAATTTTTTTTTAAATACCACACTTCCCTGGGGAGAACATAGCACTCCACACAGGTCCACTCAAGGGACCTGTTAGTTAGTCACAAGGCATAAAAAAGGAGGGAAGGAAAGGGAAATGCAAGGCAAGCCAGGTTAGGATTGGCAAATTTGAATAACTTCAGAGGTTATGGGACATTGGAATTGTCCTTGACTGTCTGGTACCTAGTCCTGGGATAATTAGGCTGGGGGTATAGTAGCTAGGAATAGAAAAGCTGAATAAAGGAGGTATTTAGGGTGTGGATTTAAATCAGCTCCTCAAGTAGGGAAACTGACTAACTTCTAGCCGGGACCTCAAAACTGTGTCAAAGTCGTATTTTTTTAAATGTTTATTTGTTTCTGAGAGAGAGAGAAGCAGAACTCGAGTGGGGAAGGGGCAGAGAGAGAGGGAGATACAGAATCCCAAGCAGGCTCCAGGCTCCTAGCTGTCAGCACAGAACCCCATGCGGCTGAACTTGTGAACCACGAGATCGTGACGTGAACTAAAGTCAGATGCTTAACTGACTGAGCCACCCAGGTGCCCCAAGGCAGTACTTTTAAAAAATTGTATTACAACATGCTTTGAGGTGAGGGACATCTCAGGGATAATAATTCCTCAAACGTGTCATTGAGGCTGAGCTTTGAAGGAATGCTAACGTGCATTCTCTTTGTGTGGGATAGGTTTACAATTCCTATCATCCACTAAGAGATACAAGGATGACTCTGGAAATTAGAGTTAATATTTATTATCCTTTTGTTTATCAAGAAGGAAGCAAATGTAAGACATAAGTATTATTTGGGGGACAAAATACTTTTTCTTTTCCTGTGAAAGACTTTTGCAACTTTTCTACAAAATTAATTGATATCATCAGCTGTAATGTCGCACAAAAATGACTTAAAAAGAACAACTACAATGTATTGGTATTTAGTTTCTGGACTGCTTATTTACCTAGGCAGAGAACATTGCAACAACACTAATAAAAAATCCAAATTAAAATGAAAGGTTCTTTGTTGTTTTAGGAATGATGACTACTAGTGATAAAACTGTCAAAAATTAATAGGATCACCATCTCTTTCTGCCTCCAATATAGCAAAACTCTAGTCCTAATCTGACATTTCCTATTTCCATTGATAACATTATTTTCTTACAAGATGTTTGATTCTCTCTCTGACTCTGTCTTTCTTTCTGGTCCTCCCCACTCATTTATCTTACTCCTATTGTCACGTAATTGTTGATTCAATTTCCATATAGCCTGTCAAATTATAACCCTTATCTTGGTTGTTTCTTAATCTCTCTAGACTTACACTCTGCTATAAGCCTCCCAACCAGTCTCCTGCCTTATTTTGTTCCCTAAAATCCATCCCAAAGCAGCCTTCATAAAGACATGTTGACTAATGTATTGCCCCAGCCTTACCTCCCTAAAGCATTAGACTAATCATGTTATTCCCCAACTCAGAAACCTTAGGTGGTTTTAAGTCTCCTATTGGAGCTGCTTATGACAAAAGAGGGTGCACAAGACAATTTACTGGGGTTCAGAAGGAAACTAGTAGGATATCGGTTTATCTAAAAGTATTTAGAAATAATAAACATTACTCAATATTTTTTTTTGAGAGCAAGCGAGCAGGGGAGGGGCAGGGGGTGGGGAGAGAATCTTAAGCAGGCTCCACGCTCAGTGCAGAGCGATGCAGGGGTCAGTCCTACAACCCTGGGATCATGACCTGAGCCAAAATCAAGAGTTGGATACCCAACTGATTGAGCCACCCAAGAGCCCCAATATTTCTCATATTAAATTTCATTATTCATAGTATCCCAACACTATCCTGAGAGACCATGTACTAGACAACCTCATACCTTCAGTTACTTTAGCACATGGCAAATGATATGAGTTTATAAAGCATGTAGTCATTCTTTTCCATTGACCAACAGCAAAATCTTTAAAACACTTTGGAAAGAGATGAAAGGGGCTAGGCAAATAGTATATAAAATACAAAGGTTTGTTGGCTATTTCATGGCAGAGCATTTAAAAGAGGGATAAAATTTTGAGAAGATATAAATAATTTTCTTTCATAAAAAACACTAGTAGTTTCTAATTATACCATTCCTGTCTGTATTGATGAGTAGTTTCCAGAAGTATATTGCCCAGCAGATGTTGAAAGAATAAATATTTAATCTTTCCCCCCAAGGTAAAGATTATGAATTAACAATGAGTGAGAAAATTATTGATGTTCAAAAGAACTCATGCTATGTAGAAGGCATTTAGAAAATGGATATTTGGGGGCACCTGGGTTGCTCAGTCAGTTAAGTGTCCAACTTCAGCTCAGGTCACGATCTCACAGTTCGAGGGTTCAAGTCCCGCATCAGGCTCTGTGCTGACAGCTCAGAGCCTGGAGCCTGCTTTGGATTCTGTGTCTCCCTCTCTCACTGCCCCTCCCCTGCTCATGCTCTGTTTCTGTCTCAATAATAAATTTTTAAAAAATTAAAAAATTAAAAAAAAGAAAATGGATATTTGGAAATATCTCTGCCCAATGTGATTTTATTACTGAAAAAAAATGTCTTATTTGCAAACTTTAAAAAGTAGATAAAAGATATTGCAATGTGTTAAAAGATTTCCCAAATGCAAAAATTTATTAGGTTCAAAACTACTTGCTAATAGAACAAGAATTAACACCTTCTGATAGACTCAGAAGAGTAGATGATTAGTATTTAAAAAGAAGGACATTTACTACTTAACTCAACAAAAGTTTCCACAAAATTTATGGATTGCGTTTAAAAATGAATATCATGATTTAATAAGCCAAGAAAATGGTACTTTTCTCCCTTTTAATCTACATTATTTTGTGAGGTATTATTTTTAGCTTCAGTAGTGGTGAAAACCAAATAAAAGCAAATTTAACAGAGAGAGAACCAAATTTTGGGGCTGCTGTATATCATAGGGTTAAACCAAGGTTTTATAAGCATTGAAGAAAATTCATTCACATTGTTCTCACACAAAATAGTATAGTTAATATTTAATGATGTGATAAAATGTTAGTAATAAAATAGGGAGAGAAAGAATGAGTATATATGACTAATAAATAAATTAAATAATATATAAAGTTATTTAAAATATTTTAAATATCTTTATGTAGTGATATATAGGTATATATGTATATATATATGTATACATAGTTGCAAACTCAATACATTTTTGTTTACTAATGAAGTACAGAATACACCAAATTAGGGTCTCATTTGGGTTGCTCGACCTTGACACTATTGACATATTGGGGCCCTGCAGGTCTTTATTGCAGGGAGGGGGCTATCCTGAGTCTAGTAGGATATTTAGCAGCATCCCTGGCTTCTACTCACTAGCTATCAGTAGCATCTCCCCATATGTTCTGGGGAGAAGTCTCCCCTATTGAAAACCAACAATCTACAGAGTAAATTTCAAACTCCTAAATCCAACATTATATTGGATTGCACAGTCTGAACCCAGCCTAAATTTCTAATCTTCTATAATCTGTATTTCTTAACATTATATTTTATAATTTTGCAAATTATCCTCCATTCCCACCCTTTCTGCACATATCCCTTCTCATACGGTTAAATTAAGTCTGCTCTTCATTATTTGCCCCTATGTTTTTACTAATGGCTAGAAAGATTCTCCCACCATTTCTTTATGACAATATCTTACCCATTCTTCAAAATTTGTGATAAATTATGCCTCCTTCTTAAAGCTTCCTTTAAATTTCCTTATTAAAATAAACCTACCCTTCAAGTACAAAATAAACCTCTCTCTTAGTTTTTATTGTAGCTCTCTTAGGTTTCTCTATTTTTAGTATCTTTCTTCCTTCCCAAACCTACACTAGATCTCTCGTAAAAACTGTGTACAAATTTAAATTATTGCTAATGCTACTGTTAATGTGATTATTTTTTTTCTTTTATAGTTTATTGTCAAGTTGATTTCCATATAACACCCAGTGCTCATCCCAACAAGTGCCCTCTTCCATGGGCTTTAAGAAGAAAATGGTAAATCTGTTATGTATTTACATAAGATGTTCAACATACATTGCTAATTGAAAAGCATAACTATGGATGATATCTTTGAGGAAAAAATAAAAATTATCCATGTATACAGAAAAAATTATAAAAAGATAGGTAACTGCAGCTGTGGTTATTTTGGGGATGTGAGGAAAGAATCATCAATAATGGAATGATTTTACAACTTTATTTTTAAAGCAGTTTTTTTAATGTTTATTTATGTTTGAGAGAGAGAGCACGAGCCGGGGAGGAGCACAGAGAGAGGAAGACACAGAATCGAAACAGGCTCCAGGCTCTGAGCTGTCAGCACAGAGCTCGATGCAGGGCTTGAACCCACAAACCGTGAGGTCATGACCTGAACCAAAGTCGGATACTCAACCGACTGAGCCACCCAGGTGCCCCTGATTTTATAATTTTAAAGAGTTATTTAAAAGTTATAAAATTTAGTATACTTTTCATGGTTTACCTGTATTTTCTTGTTATAAACTTCCTTGCAGACTACAGATTCCTAACGGGATGGAATCTAGCCTTACCCTGTGCATTAAAACGGTGGCCATTTTTATAACTGATCTTTTAACATTGCTCTTCTCTCAGGTCTGTCATCCTGAGTCCTGTAGGTTTGACAGAAGCTGTTTCTAGATCATTATTAGTTAGTAGTCAATAATAGTACAGTCTCCTTTGTGAATATTTCCCTGTAGATATCCAGAAAGGTAAACTAAAATTCCTATGAAGAGAAGCAAGAATATTTCTTGGAAGCAAGGGTTAAAGTTTAATATTTGAATTAGAAAGGTCAGTATGTCTTCTGGTTTTACTTGTAAGAAGAGAAAAATTCAGACACAAGACACCTTGGCTTTTCTAAGGTCTTCCTTGCTATATCTAAACTAGACACCTTACCAGACCTGTTGGGTTATTAATTTAACCAAAGGGGCATTTAGATTTCTCTGCTTTACCTTTTCTAAAATGAAAGGCAGTAACTCATAAATATCTGCTGCAAGGATGAAACTAGTCCTCAACTCTTAGTTTTCCTGTAATGGCTAATTAAGTTAGTGAATGGTTCATAGTCTTGTTCACAAAGTGCCAAACTGTCTGCTTCCTGTAGTGGGAGCAAAGGAAGATACTTAGCTTCCTTTATGAATTTGTAATGGAAATGTTGAGTCCCATGACCCAGAGAGTCTTAAATGAAAATTTCAAGGCATATAGGAAAGAATTTAGGAGAACTTTCTTTGTAGGACACACGGTATGAAAAGCCACTCAAAGATCCCATTTTGGGAGCAAGAACATTTTTGCTGATTTTTACTGCAAATTGCCACAGATAACATGGTAATTATGTATGTTGAAAATAGTCTAATTCTGAGTCATTCAGTAAAAATTAAAGAAAAATTATGGCAAAAAAATCTATTTGAAAATCTCACATAGAAATCTTTTCAAAATAACATCCAACTTTTCCCAGGACAATGTCCTCCCGCCCCTGCTCACTTTGGTCAGGGTCATTTAGTTGAAAATCTGATTTCTCTAACCATCAGTCTTATCTCTTAGAGGAAACATAAATTTTAACTTATTAAAAGACCACAAGCCTAATACAAATAAAGTAGAATATGAGATGAATTATTAAAGTAGAACCATTCAGAAGTTGTTGTTCTACTTTTATAAAAAATAAATAAAATTGAATAACATATGAACACAGAAATAAATGGAAGAATAATCAGAATGTGGAAGAGAGGGACAAGGAAATAGCTACTGGCAACCATCAAGAATCCTGCAAGTACAGAATTAAAAGAACCCCTTCTTAGGGGTGGAAGAATCTGATTCAAAAATCTTTCTTTTTTCCTCAGTACCAAGGCAAAAAGAAAATTTAAGACCTGCTTCCTGAGGTTCACATTTTTACCAAGATTTATGAGCATTGTAGTACATTTAGTACTTGTGGTATACTTAGTGCCTATTGCATTTCAGTCAATACAGACTGATACAAGCAATGCCCTAGTGTTAGTAGAAGCAGCCTGGCATTCCAGGGATTTCCTGATCTGGTGTGCAGAGGTCCTCCAGCTTCTTTTGACTCCTTCTTCTTTTGGCTAAAACAGAACACTTTTTCCATAGTGGAAATGGAAATGAGGGAAGTGGCTTTTCTAATTAGCATCTATCTCCCTCCCAACAGGAAAGAAGAGAAAGAAAGACAAGAAAGATGAGAAATCAAGAAAGGAGGGAAGGAAGAAAAAAAAGAAAAAGAAAATAGGCCTTTTCAGTGTTCAGCTATGAATTCTAAGACAGGAGAATATTATACTCAGCAAGAAATCTTGGCTGTCTTTGACTATCCTTACAATAATTAGGCAAACATCTGCCGACTTATTTCTATATCCCCACTGCTGTAAGCATGGGGAAGGGGACTAGAATCTCTCCCTGTCTGTTCACTATTGTGGTTTCATAGTTTTAAAATACTGGCAATAAATACCTATTTGTGACATAAATGGATGAGTACTTACACACTGCAACAATTATAGCAACTCCCCAAATGCTAGAACCTTTGTAGAAAGTACAGTCGTTATCTTCAAAGATAAAACACTGATTCATATTCAAAACAAATACAATACTAATATAGATTCTGACTCAAGAAATAAGTCAGGTCTTTACCATGCCCCAAAGTCCAATCTTTTTGGAATAATAACTTGTTATATAATTATTTGGAGTTATTGAGATTTATTCCCTTTAACTTCAATGTGTAGTACCAAAAAAGACCCAAATCCTCAGATTTATTTTGGATTAAGAAACATTAATAGAGGACCCAGAATATGCAGGTTACCTATGTGTATCTGTCCTGGTTCAAACTGGGAAACAAATCCAGTGACAGATATATTTTAAGAGATTTATCACAAGGACATGGCTTACATGATTGGATAGGCTGGCAAAGCAAGTCTGAAGTCCGAAGAGCAGGACGGACCTCCTCAGCAAGTGGCAAAGCTGACACCCACAAGCAGAATTCTTCGAGGCAGTTCTTCACTGAGGCTGTTAAGGCCTGTCAACAGATAGGATGAGGATCACTTATATTATTTAGGATGATCTTCCTTTCTTACTTCAGGTCCACTGATTATGGACTTCAGTCACATCTACAAAACACATTCACAGAAATATGTAGATTAGTGTTTGATCGGAAACTGTGGATTACAGTCCACCCAAGTTGAAACATTAAAACTGTTCATCACACTGTTTGATTAGGGGACGGCAAGGATGATAAAATATGCCTTTTTCGAGCTTATTAAAAAAATAAGAAGATATCTCTGTGATCACAGGCAGGATGCAACCGCTTTGTCCAGAAAACTTTAACTGAAGTGCTATGGCCAAACTTAGAAAGGAAAGGTGACTTAGAACTCAAAGGATAAACCATCTCAAGATTGAGATGGTATTTGGGCAGCAGCATCTACACCATAGTGCCACCTTCACCAATAACTATGTAACTTTGAAAAACTCATTTAACCTCAATGAACCTCAAAAATGATTCTTAAATGGGGATCATAAGCATGCCCTGCTCAACTCACATTTTTAAATATGAAATATGAAAATGTAACTAAAAACATTAACTAAATTATAAAATACTTTATAATATTAATGTCACTTGAAATTATGAAATTATGGTAGGTTGGTTGAATGATGGCTCCCAAAGATGCCATGTCCTAATTCCCAGAACTTGTGAATATGTTGTTGCTTTAAATGGCAAAAGGGATTCTGCAGATGTGATTAAAATTATGAATATTGAGATAGGGAGATTATCATGGATTATATCTTTGTGGGTCCAATAGAATCACAGGGCTCTTCTACAAGGGAGGTTGTAGAGTCAGAGACAGAAAGGAGCCCTGCAATGACAGAAGCAGAGTTCAGGATGATGTGATTGCTAGCTGGAAGGGTACTATGAGCCAAGGAATATGGGTGGCCTCCAGAAGCTAGAAAAGGCAAACAGACTCTTTTCTAAAACCACTGGAGGGAACATGGCCCCGCTAACACCTTGATGTCAGCCAAGGGAAACCCATTTCAGACTTCTGGCCTCCAGAACTATTAACAAAATAATTTGTGGGTTTTTTTAGTCACTAACTTTGTGGTAATTGTTACAACAGCAATAGGAAACTAATACATATATATGGCCTTGAAAGGTATTTACTGTGTCAGAGAATGCTATTTGTCCCCAATGTCCAATCTCTCCTTCGTCCATCTTTAGCTGCAGATATTTAGAATAAAGACTAATCTTCCTTTGCAGCCAGGATGACAGGTAACCAAGTTTTGCCTGTGCAAGATAAGGGGAAGGGAGGCCTGCAGCTTCTGCAAAGTATCCTTAAAGGAGATAAGCTTCTTCATCTCTTCTTTCTCTTTCATGCTTGTTGTAATTAGGGCATTATGAACGAAGCTGGGCCAGACAACTTAAGACTGTGAGATGGAAACTCATGTTGAGGACAGCAGACCAAAAATAGACAAAAGGAGCCAGGATCCTTGACTGTAAAACCACCATACTAAGTTCTCACCAAGTATCCAGACTTTGGTATGAGAGACAAATCAATTTTGTTTAAACATCATTATTTTGGACATTCACCCATGTATAGCAAAACTTAATTTTACCTACTATATTTCTATTTCTCAATTAAATAGACAATTATTTTATATATACCATAAAAATGAGTGTTAGGTAAAAGGCTAAATAGAGTTTTATTAAATGAAAATACTAGAAAATAGGATGTTAACAGTAGGAATGCCATAAGTAAAAATACAAAATCCCAATCATTAAACTTTTCTTTACACTTTTTTATAAGCTCATATATTCTAAATAAAATACAAATGTTCTGACCCTAACTATTTACCATGACCACAATCATATCTCTGTTATTATTTCTCTAAACAACCACCATGCATCATCAATACTGGACACTTGGCCTTCCAAGTGTTTTAAAAAGGTGTCTATTTGGTCAGAATCTTACTTTGAAAGTCAAAAGGTTTTCATGAAGACATACTAATAAAGAATATGTGACCATTTTCCCCTGGCATCATGCCTCAGAGACATATTACACATTAAGAATTCCTTAACAAGTATGCAAAGCTAATAAAAAATTGCATAATCTTCAACTCAGAGACCAGAGTACAGAAATAATGAAACTCTTCTAGAAGAGATTAATCAAGTTTCTGTAAATCTATATGCCTCCACTTATTGGTCTTGACATAACATTACATGATGATTGTCTCATTTAATGTGGTTTTTCACTATATGGGTAAAAGAGAAATATGTATGCAGTCATAGAGCCTATTTAATAAAGTCTATTAATTCAATTTAAAGATCGATAGGAAAAAAATAGCTCATACTGGTGACCTACTCCTCTAAACAGCTTTCCCATTTCATCAATAGGCAGACATTGACTTGGGGTGGACAATGGGATAGGATTGATGAGAACCAGTCAACAATTAGTTGGTTTCAGAATAGCAAGATCAGTTCATTTTCTTTAGAAGAGATACATTCGATGATCAAGGACATCCTGTTACAACAGTGAAGAGTGTAACATCAACACTGATATCAAGGCATGGTCTCAATATCCTAAGCACAAATTTTGAGAAAATTGTCTGGATACAAGACAAATCTGAAAAACATAGGGAATTGACATAGGACATCCCTTTCAGAGAGAGCAGTGCAGTCTGGAATTAAAAATATAGACAAGATTCTGGAAAAGTTGACTTGCTAATATCCTCAAATTTGGTGAAATGATGGCTGGAAATAAAGAGACTAGGTTAAAAAAATGTTATATTCTCAAACTTGCATATGGTTTAGCATTAAAACAAAAATTACAGAGAATGTAAATAGCCATCCAGAATGTCACTGTCCCAGATCCAGGCTCTATGCTAATATCCAGAGCTAAATTACTAGAAGAAGAGTAAACTCTTTTTTTTAATTTTTATTTGTTTTTTTAACATTTATTCATTTTTGAGAGACAGAGAGAGACAAAGCGTGAATGGGGGAGGGGAAGAGAGAGAGAGAGACACACACACATAGAATCTGAAGTAGGCTCCAGGCTCCAAGCTGTCAGCACAGAGCCTGATGTGGGGCTCGAGCCCCTGAACCATGAGATCATAACCCGAGCTGAAGTCAGATGCTTAACCAACTGAGCTACTCAGGCGCCCCAGGGTTTGTTTATTTTTGAAAGAGAGAGAGACAGACTGTGAGCAGGAGATGGTCAGAGAGAAAAGAAGACACAGAATCCGAAGCAGGCTCAAAGCTCTGAGCTGTCAGCACAGAGCCTAATGCAGGGCTCAAACTCACGAACTGTGAGATCATGACCTGAGCTGAAGTCAGATGCTTAACCAATTGAGCCACCCAAGTGCCCTTAGAAGGGTAAACTCTAAACATCAACCTCCCAAAATTGTTTTTGGAGAAAATATTTAAATATTCCCCTTAAAACAAGTTGATAGTGGAAAGACAGTATATTTCTATTATTATATATACTATTTGAGGATTAAAAAGAATTCTTAGATATAAAATCCACCGAGTCAAAAATAAATAAGGAATGGACAAAAACTAAAGTATGACCTATGCAAATTATATAGAGAAAAAAAATTAAATAATCATAAACAGAAGGAAAATATATGTCCATACATATATTATACATACAAAATAATCAAGAACTATCAAACTCTTCAAAAGAGGAGATTATAAAGCCGAGACTAAGAAAAACAAAACTGAATATCTAATAAAAATAAAAGCAAAAAATAATGAAATATGGACTAAAAGATTTTAAAAACTAAAATCTAATTCTTTATAAATATTAATATAATTCATAAAACATGGGAAATTAATTTATTTAAAAGTAAACTTGTGGGGTGCCTGGGTGGCTCACTTGGATAACATCCGACTCTTGATTTCAGCTCAGGTTATGATGGTCCTGGGATCGAGCCCCACATGGAGCTCTGCACTGACCATGGAGCCTGCTTAAGACTCTCCCTATCTCTGCCCCTCTGCCCCCACCATGCACTCTCTCTCTCTCTCTCTCAAAATAAATAAACTTAAAAAAAGAAACATTTAAAAAAAAGGTAAACTTGTGACTAAAATATCAGAAATTTTAATTACACAGATATAGTTATAATAATAAAATAACATTACAAACTATAATTAATACATTTTAAAATTCCAATGGAATGAATAATGGTAGAAAAAAAGACAAAATGCCAGATTTGTGCAAGATACAATAGAAAGCTCAAATAAATCAATAACCATTAAAAATTAAACTGTTAATCAATACTGTCTCTTTGAAAAACTGTCACAGATATTTTTATAAAGCCATTAGTCCAAACCTTAAAGAGATAACCTCCGTCTGAAACATGTTTCTTCCAAAAACTAAAAAGAATAAAAATTACCTGATTAATTTTATAAGTCCAGTAATCCCTGATACTCTGGAAAAAGGAGAGCCATAGAAAAAAAGGAAAATGATAGAATCATTTAACCCATAACAGAAATGCAAAAAATTAAATAAAATTTTGGCTAACTGAATGTAATAATATGCTTTTAAAAACTACATCATGATCAAATATATTTTATCTCAGGAATAAAAACAGACCTTAACATTACTGTTGAAATAAACTATAGAAGAAAAATCACACAATTATCTCAATGTATATAAAAAATTAAGTTGATAGATATTTATAATAAAAAAAAAAGAAAACTCTTGGAAAAGGAGGGATAGAAGGAAATTTGCCTAGGTTGGTAAAGTGGTATTCAGTAAACATTTAGCACTTATTATTATTACTATTAGTAAAGAAATATTAAAAGCATTCCTTTTAGTATGGAGAACAGATCACAATACTACTATTATTCAAAATGGTAATGAGGTCTCAGTCAATGCTACAAGACATGAGGTAAAATGAGAGTGAACAGGATGGAGAAAAAGGAGATAAAACTATTATTATTTGCAGATATTTTACTTATTACCTATGTAGGAAACTCAAAATTATCAACAGCGATTATAACTAAAGTTTAACATGTTGCAAGATATAAAATTAAACAGATTTCTTGTCTATGAGGAATAATCTGATATTATATCCTATTATTACAATAAAATAAGGTCCCACTAAAAATAATAACTATAAAGATTTTAAGATGTCAACAAATCAAAAATGTATAAGACTTTTATGGTTATATTTTAAGCCTCTATTAAAAGATGCAGCCACTAAAGAAATTGAAATGTTAACCACTGGCCTCTTTAGTCCCAAACAGCCTTTATAGATATGTCCTGTGAAAACTGCAAGAAATAGAAAGATTTCTATCTGCTCCAGGTCAAGTTCCCTAGGAAGTAGACTCTGAACTGGACTACACCATGTGGTAATTTATAAAGGAGTTGACTGGGGATTAAAATCTGTGGGGAGAGGGAAGAGGCAAAATTGGCACAGGAGAAACTGGGCTGTGATGCAGTCACAATCAACTCTCTACAGGAGTTCTGAAGCTGGGGACAAGGTCATCAATCAGTTATGGATGCAGACAGTCTCAATGGATGCACATCACAGACCGAGCAAGGGAGCATAATGTTGAGAAAGATGGCTCTCTTCAGTCAAGGACAATATCCAGAAATTGCTGAAACAAAGGGTGTCAGCCAGCAACACTGTCAGCAAGAGAGGAAATAGATCTCTCAATACTGAAAGAAGGAGTTGGGTGGCATAGCATAGTGTCTTCTCTGGTCTAGTCTGTGTGCTGCTCAGATCCTCTCTTCTGTTCTGGAAACAGCCACTGCAGGATTCTCACAAGGTGGACCTCCTCACAAGGGAGACTTACAAAAGGGAGTCCTTTTCCTTGCAGCTCATATTTATCTTCCTTGTTAACCATTTGAGATTCCATTGAGCTAGCAATTCTGCTGGTCTCTGACCCATGATCACCACACGCTTCTCAGGTTGTGGCTACTGCCATAACCATTTACCACAAAAACTGGGCAAGAAAGTGCCAAGAGATGCACTTTGGATGGCCTGAGGGCCACATATACCTCCCCCTGTCCACACTGTGCAGCAGCAACCTTCTTTCTCTTGATTATCAGAGTCCATTTCCCCCACCAGAAGACTATTTCTTTTCATCTGCAGATTTCCCTAACCAAGATGTTCAAGGTGCCTGGGCAGGAAGCATCCATCTTGCTTTGGGAACAGCACTTCTAAACATGCAAAGCCCAGGGCCACCTGGGTGGCTCAGTCAGTTAAGCGTACGACTTTGGCTCAGGTCATGATCTCATGATTCATGAGTTCAAGCCCCACACTGGGCTCTGTGCTGACAGTTCAGAGCCTGGAGCCTGCTTCAGATTCTGTGACTCCCTCTGTCTCTGCCCCTCCCTTGTTCATGCTCTGTCTCTCTGTCTCTCAAAAAATAAATAAAGGTTAAAAAAATTAATAAATATTCAAAGCCCAGAGTTGTGGGATAGGAAGCAACTGGACGGAACTGGGTCACTGGGAAGGATGGTACATGAGGCCATTCCTAATTTCATCCCTTGTTTCCCAAGCCCATGCAGCACATGTTGGGAACACAGCACCAGTGAATCATCACTGATGTGGAGTGTGTGCTGCATGCACTCCCCGACTCCACGACGACGTAACATCCTATCTTTGCTCAGTACTTTTTCTGAGCTAGAACCTCAGTTGTGCTTTCAACAGACTTTATCATTGTATCAGTTTGGCCGTTTCTGAACGATGTGGTATATGGTAACACCAGTGGCATAATTCAAACACAAAAGGACATTTAAGTAAATAAAAGAGAAAAAAAAATAAACCCTGCTCTTACACAGCATATATTCTAGTGGCAGAGGATAAAAGATTTTCAGCAAAAGCTATAAGCAATAAACTTGTATCTTCTTGTCAACATAACTATATATACATTTTGACAGAGCCACTAAGAGAAATGGTCAACTTTTACCATCACGGTGAGAAACTTCAGCATACCTCCCTGAGTAGTGGACAAACCTAACAATAACAATAAAAAAGTAAGAATATAGAATATAGAATAGCATAAGAACAGCCTGCCATTATAAAAATTCAACTGCAAACAACTGTAGAAAATACAATGTTTTCTTGCAAACTTGGAACACTTCTAAATATTATCGACATACTGGCCCATAAAATTTATCTCAGTAAATGTCAAAAGATAGGAATCAAAAAAACCATTTCCTCTGCCTGCAATGCAATTATGTTATAATCAATATTCAAAAGCTGATTATAAAAAATCCCATGTGTTTGGAAATTAAGAAATTTCTAAATAACTCATGGGTCAAAGAGTTCTGTGCAAACTAGAAAATACATAGAATTGAATGATCGTGAAAAAAACACACATCAAAATTATAGCCTGTAGCTAAAGCAGTTCTTGGAGAAAATTATACAGCTTTAAAATGACCAAAATGGAAGAAAAAAATTAAAATTAATTAGCTAAGCTTCTAATTTCAAAAGTAATAGAAAAATAAAATATACCCAAAGAGAATTTGAAGAGCATAAGTAATATGTATGATAGCCAAAATAATGAAAAAAAATAAAATAGAGAGGAGCAAGGTCAAAAAAATTATGGCTAATAAAATTAACAATACTCTAGTGACAGTAATCAAGAAAAAAATGAAAAACATTCAAATAAATAATATAAAAAATGAGAATATTTGAAAAATATATGTAATAGGCAATTTCTGACAAAATATCACACACTAGAACTAAATTAAGGAAAAACCTGAAAACCTGATTTCTTCTATCCATTAAATAAATCTTTACGAAAATTGAAAAAAAAATAGGTCTATTCTTGTTTATGGCTCTGTCAATATTAAGGGAGCAAATGATTATAATTTCCAAAGAATTGAGAAAGAGAAGAAACAAACCTCAATTCAATTTATGAAGCTAGTTAAATAAAATATGACAAGAATATTATTAGAAAATAAATTATAGGACAACCTCAGAAATACAGATTCAAAAACTCTAAATATAATATATCTAAATCCAGTAAGTAGAGGGACCTGGGTGGCTCAGTCAGTTAAGCATCAGACTCTTGATTCTTGGCTCAGGTCATGATCTCAGAGTCTTGAGATCGAGCCCCAGGTTGGGCTCTGTGCTGGGCATGGAACCTGCTTAAGATTCTCTCTCCACCCCCACTCTCTGCCCCATCCCTGCTCTGCTCCCCAACTCAAGTTCTCATGTGCACACATGCATGCTCTCTCACTCTATAAATAAAATAAAAAAATAAAATAAATTAAGTAAATCTAGTAATGTATATAAACACTAACATGGAATGACTATATTTGGCTTAGCCTAGGAATACAAAGACTTTTAATATTAGAAAATAAATTTAAATCATTTACCACATTAATTTAAGGATTAAAAAATATAGGACTTTGATAGTAAATAAGAGATAGTTAAGAGATAAAAGAATCTTAGAAAATTAGAAATAGAAAAGAAAATGTTTAGTCTGATTAATGGCACTCTATGCCTCACCCTTGAAAACAACAATAGTTGAATACATTCCTTTTATGATTATTTCAAAAAAAGATTGCTCCCCATTGTCACTTCTATTGAACATTGTACTAGAAATCCTAATCAGCACAATAGGGCTTCGAAAGTAAACTAAATATGAAATAATTAGAAATAAACAAAGCTATCACTATCTAAACAGTATTATCTATATAAAAAGGGAAATGAATATAGAGTAAAATGATAAGAATGGAGATTTCAGCAAGTATTCTTGATATGGAAATTAAGTGAAATTTTATAAACTATCAACAATTAATTACCAAAGTTAAAAAAAAGATATTTTTAATAGCACAACACAGAAAGTACCTAGGAATGTATACAATTTTTATAAGGAAAAATATAAATTATTACTGAAAATATGAAACCACCTAAGTAAATATTGAAATAAGTCACAGATATGGATTAAGAGATAAATACCATGGAGATCACAGTGGAATGATAGAAAATTTAAGTAATATTCAGTACCAAAACAGTTATATCACATCATCTTCAAAAATCAACTCCTAGTGAATAAAGATCCACTGTAAAATGCAGAACTATAAAAACTCAGGAATAAGGAAAAGAATATCATTTTGACATTGGGGAATGGGAAGATATCTTTAACAAGATACCAAAATAAAAGGGAAACCATAAAAAATGAGTGATAAACTATGAACTCTAGTTCATTAAATTACAATATAAAAAAAGTTGAAAAAAGACTATTTGGAGGAAGGCATTAAGAAATGACAATGGAATAGAAGAGGACAAGGTGGCGGAGAGGCAGGGAGCTCTGTAAT
>CM053571.1:28319618-28378992 GCA_028646485.1 Cryptoprocta ferox
AAGAAAGAAAGAAAGAAAGAAAGAAAGAAAGAAAGAAAGAAAGAAAGAAAATCAGTGTTGTAAAATCACCTTGGGGCTTATCCAACAGACCAGGTAAAATTCTAGTGATTTATAGGTTTTGTTCCTCCATATAAAATTATCTATTCCACTCAATTACATCAATGTGTTCTTACTTTTACCTCTCTATGCAAACAATGTCTCCAGCCCTCTCTTCTTTGGATCAATCTTTGGATTAAGTACCATTACCAGAGCACTCATTATTTGCTCAAGGTATTTGTAATCAGAGTTGAGAAACTGACTTATAAGCAAGTCACTGAAACTGTAAAACATGGGACAATAATTTCCATATGCATAATTGAACAGAGTACCACAAGAATACCAAAACATGGTTTTGTCCAGAGGAAACTGAAAAATGCTTTCCAGAGGAGGTAACATGAGAGATTGTGAATTTCCTCATAAAAGCTTTCTGTCTATATTACCTTAATGCACATAATTTGGGGATAATCTTGGTTTATAGTATTCACACATTTACCACCTCAATGTCACCAAAATGTAATTACAATCCTATGTGAATTATCAGAAATAAAAATATACTCATCTTCATCCTTTACCTAGACCATGTCAAGTTCCTTCTGTGTTAAAAAAATGTTTTTAAGTAGTATGTATGGAGCTGTAATATTTCTTAAAAGGGTATATATTTGCTAAAATCCACTGTTCTTGAATAACAAATGTATCCTTTCTTCAGCAAAAGATAACTATGGGAAGTTTTAAAACACCTTTCTGAACAATCTTTATGGGTAGTTTCCCACTTCTCCAGATAGAAATATGGAGGAGTTCAACATACCAGAAATTTAATAAATCTAAATATTAACTATCAAACCTAGATTATATAAGGTTTGTTAAAACAATATTGATGACAGATATGTGTGACTTAAGGATCTAGATATTAATCTTTTTCTTACCATTTCTACACACAAAGCCAAATACATTTAATTCAACAACAGTTGACTGATCACTCATTGTAATCAAGGTACCGTAAGAGATAGAATTAAAAGTATGATAAATTCTTGATATGTATACCAGAATGTCTAAAATAAAGCAAAAATGTGAATGAACTAATAAAAGTATCAAAAAAAGTCTACAAAGTAGAAAAGAAGATTTTATGTCCAACATGGAGCATAAAAAGGCCTCATAAGAGAGTAGATTTCAGTGTGGGGTCCAAAAGAGATAGTGGAGTAGTGTCTGTCAGTTGGAAATCATCACAGAAGCAAAGGCCTTAAGAAAGAACAGAATGCGGTCAAGAAACACTGAAGAATTCAATTTGATTAGATTATATGTCTGAGTTAGAAAAATTTCCATCTCCCATAACCAATTTGTACTGAAGTTATAAAAGATTATATAACTATATTCAGGCTCAGTAGGAAAAACTGCCACAAGCAATTAGCCAAAATTGCTATGAGTGAAGAAGGTTGGAATGACAGCCCACAGTCCACATATTTGCTAATTAGGGAATTAGACATCTGAGGCATAGCAAGAGGTTAGGATAGTTAAAATAAGTCAGGCTCAGAATTTGAAGGGCTTTAAATTCCAAACCAAGGAATTTGGTTTTATGTATCTTTTAAACTTTAATTACAGAAATAATGCAAAGTTTATTGTAAAAGATTTTTAAAAACCCAAAAGTATGTACAGAAAAGTAAAAATCTCTTTCCCAATACCACTCCATAGAAGCACTAAATCAGTGTACCAATCTTCCAACTTTTATACATACATATACAAACAGGTATAGAATATGCACTATAAATTATTTTAATGTAAAAATAGATCCCCAACACACAAATAATTTTACAATTCTGTATTTTGTAGATATCTTTTCATGAAAGTACAGGGAAATATCTCATCTTTTTTTAATTGCAGCATATTTCATTGTATTTATATTACTGACCTATTCTTTAGCTAATTAAGAGCCATTAAAATTTTTCAGTGGAAGAGAAAATGGTTATAAACTTTTAAAAGCTGAAAAAAGTTGAGTTAATACATTTTCAGAAGAGAAATAGGAGATAAAACACTTAAGGGGTTACGATATTCTAAGTAAATTCTAATAATGAGAGCTTGAATTGAGACTCTAAGAGAATTGTCAGCTAATTTAAAGAAAAAATGTTTATAATTATCCTTATTTACCAGATGGAAACAAGAAAGAACTTTGAGAGGAAAGGCCCCATGTGGATGACTAGGGAGATCAAGAAGTTGCCTCTAGAGAAAGTTAACAGAAGGCAACAAAAATAGTTTATTGCAGAACTTTCCCATCCTCGACTCTTGTTTTCTAGCTCCCTATCTTCTTACCAGTTGCCATGTTCCATCAACTTCATGTCAGTATTTCCCGAACCCACCCAATTTTATCTATTCCTATCATCATTATCCCTACTTATACCCCGTTAGACCCCTTTTGCACTGCTGTCCCTCAAATTCATCCAACACTATTGTCAAAGTCAAGATGGTTCAGGTGGCTATTGCTCACTGTACATCTTCTGTGTCAGGTGCTGAGTTTGCTTTAAACATATGTTGTCATGTCACTGAATCTTCACAAAAAAACCCACTTTCAGGTTTTGTGACTTTGGTGAAATTATTCAACCTTGCCCTTTAAGACAGTTTCCTCATCTGTAAAATGGAGATAACAGCATCTGTTGCATGGACAGTATCAATGAATGTTAACCTCTTAGTGTGATGGTATCATATAGTAAGCAAAAGAAAGATACCATTCATTTGCACAAGTGCTCAACCATTCCCAAAACTAACTCTGCAGCCTGCCCAACATCACAACTTTCTTGCCCATTATGTATTTCTATTCATGTCTTCACATCTCACTGCTTTAACCCATGCTGCTCTCTTTGACTAGAATGACTTCACCAATCTCTCTCTCTCAATATGCGTAAATTCTCCTCACTTTTATAGGTCCCATTCACAAGAAAATATTGCTATTTTTCCTACCTAATAGCAATCTCTCACTTGTCTCTATTGCCACAGCATCTTATATGTATCTACCATATAACACGTTCTCTTGAATTTTATTTTTATACATGTTTGTTTAAATGCCCTATGCACATGCTTATATACTTACAGGTGTATATATCTTCACTTCGAGGCTCTTAGCTTCTGTAGACGTTGGGGGCAAGAACCAAGTCTTTATCTTTTATGAAATCTAAAATGGTTTTTTTTATGTGTAATAGACACAGAAAAAACATTTGTTGAGGTCTATGCTAGGTAATTTCCATCTGTCCCACCAAACTCCATCCTGCTATCTGTGCGGGCAAGCTGATGCATGGACCTCATCAGCAGACAATGGAGAGGAATAGTCCAGAGATCAAAGGAAGGGAGGAGAGAGGAGTCAGGTTCTGGCTCTCTCATCTCAGAGTCACACTGAGCTGGCTACATCCCTTGACTGAAGGTCACTGCTCCACTCAGTGTGGCCAAATCAATAGGACCCTCTCTTTTCACAACTCAGTAACTGCTCTATCCATTTGTCCATCTGGGCCTAAAGGTTACTAGCTCTAAAGAACTACATGGCCACCACGTTTGTGAAAAGTTGCTTTATTAACCCTCCCCCTCGAATTATCCTTCCCACTTTGAGTATGCTTTTTCTTTTTTCCTTGCTGGAACCATCTGCTAAAAGTTCATAGGAATTTTTAGATAAAGAGGATAGGATTGGAAAGTAACTTCTTAAGGTCTGTCTTATCAACCAAGTGAGAAGAAAGGTCTTTACTTAGACTGGAGAAGACATTAGCGTGGTTGGAGGCTAGAGGAAATTGAAAAAGGATGAGAATAACTGCTGAGCAAGTTAGTTAATAGTAAATAAAGGATAGCATGACAGCATGGAGGGAGGGACTAATTGCACAGAACTCAACTGGCAAGCTCTCCTGAATTTCTCCAGCAGTGCTGAGTGGAACAAGATCAAGAGAGTTGTTAAAAGAAAACAAAGCAAAGCAAAACAAAACAAAAGTGATAAAGTTTAACTAAACGGTGAGTTATGGAAGATTGACACATCGTGGAATCCAAAGGTGCTATGAAGGGTCATAACCAAAACCCAGGTAAAAGTTCAAAGGGAAACAAGTAAAGCCAACAGGTTAATGGGTAATCTTGGACCTTTAGTCTGTTTGGAAGAAACATCGATTAGACTATTTGTGTAATATTACTGACAACAAAAGCACGGTGGCTGCATTTTTTAATCTTATGACCAAACACAACTCTGCTTACTTGCAGTTTAGTTTATGTGCCCATAGTTAGGCTGCCTATAATTTAAAATACCTTTTTAGGTAATAGGGTTTGGATAATGTTCTTGTTAATATTCAGAAATTCCTCTTTGGGCTCCCTCTGAAAATTTGATTTTGCAAACACACTCTGCACTTTCTAGAATTTGAATATTTATAACTTCCTTTTCATTTTGCTTCAGTTCTTACTTTGCTTTCAAGAATTTGCACTTCTGACAAATTAAGAATAACAAGCAGATTTTAGACCTTGATTTAAAATAAACACAGGGCAAAGGAAAAAAGAGAAGAAATGCAAAATAATCACATTAGCAAAACAATCAAGTTCTCAACTGAAATAGGGAAAAAGGAGGAACTGCTGTCCGTGCTACACAAAGGTTGCCAAGGGAACAATACTTGTACATTTCCTGGTTCTCAAAAATATACCAATGCAATGTTTGCGTCTCTTTTCTTTTCCTTTCGGAATTCTCAACCAAAAACTACTCTAAACTTGTGAGTTCTTTGTGATTCACCTTGTAAATTCATTCTTCACTGCTCATATCACAGAATTCACCAAGCTGGCAACATACAAAAAGGCATTGATTTTTTTTCTTCAAAAGTTATATGGCTGCAACTTGTAATGAAAATGTCCGCTCTCCCTGGAGCCTCTAAAAATAGTAAAGTATAAATTGGTTTTGCCTCTAAGTATCTTTCATTTTTGTTTACTTTCTTTCTATTTTCAGATTATAAACTCCTCCAGGGCAGGCACTAGATCTGCAATTTTTTATGTAATTCCCCAAAGAAATTAAAACAGGTCTAAACCCAGAGAGAGAAATAAATAAATCTTTTTGGCTATTATTATGTACGTATAAGGTTAAAAAGTAGTTTGGGAAATTGTGAATTGTTTTTTCTTTTCAATTTGTTAAAATGAAGTCAGGTTTTGGGGCACCTGCGTAGCTCAGTCGGTTAAGGGTCGGACTTTAGCTCAGGTCATATCACCATTCATGAGTTCGAGCCCTGTATCGAGCTCTGTGCGGGCAGCTTAGAGCCTTCAGATTCTGTGTCTCCCTCTCTCTCTCTCTCTCTGCCCTTCCCCGGCTTGCACTCTGCCTCTAAATTTATTTTTTTTAAACAGACTCAGATCTTACATGTTTGCCATCAGTAAATAACCACATCAAGGGAAAAAGGTGCAGGGGTATAAGTATTTTTATTCCATACTGGGTACTATGTGATACTCCCATCCAGGTATGAAACATGAAGGGGCAAACTGAAAGGGATTGGCCATTTACTCCTTTAGTTTCTCTTCTAGCCATTCCCTCCAGTTGGTGGATGCTTCCTTTCATTTCTATGACAAAAACAAACCAAAAGGATTAGTCATGAATAATTTTAAGGCTATATACTTAGGGATTTACTAAGATCAATATATTTTTTAATTTATTTGAGAGAGAAAGCATAACTGACTGAGCCACCCAGGCGTCCCCTAAGGTCAATATTAAACCATTAACTATTTGTTGAAGACATATACTGTTTATGAAAAGAAAACGAATTGTTAGTAATAAGACAAATATAAATTAATCCACCTGTCAAATACAGACACATGGATTGGCTAAATATTTATATAAATGCACCATAGTTAGTGGGGTATGAAGTTTGAGAAGACATTTTTACTTTCAAGAAGCTTAAAACCTATTGATAGGTTTTCATAGGAGGAAAATAGTCTTTATGTTATCCTAGTCTCAGTGTATAAGCAGAATTTCAATTTTAGATACTGTTAAAGAGGCCCCAATGCTAAGCCCCACATTACCATATCAAGACTTAATTTAATTATAGTTTCTGTTCGCCCAGAAATGGAATCTTAAACCAGTCAGGAATGACCTAATCAGTACTACTGCGGTAATCTCCTGATAAACCCCTGCCATTCGCTAAAGAAGTGAATTTGCAATAACTAAGTCGATTTTTTTTTTTTTTTTTTTTTTGCTTAGTTTATTTTTCTTGTTCCTGCTCCCTTTGGTCTATTAAAGACATTTATTTTGTACAGTTCTTCAGAACTCCTTTCTACCCACTAGATTGGATGCGGTCCTATTCAAATCGATTTTTCCTCAAATAAACTTTATAATGTGCCTCAGTTTACCTTTTCACAGTTCTGGTGTAAGGCGATGAAACCGAAGGAGACACCCACTGACCCGCAGGAGGAAGCAAACGTAGAAACCTGCCGAGGCCCTGCCGCCCCCTGCGCTCTGGCTGCCCCAGGAGGTGCTGGGCAAGTCCTTAGGATCCTCCGCAGCTTTCGCTCTAGGAGCTTCCAGACTTTTCTCTGAGCCTTTCTTACTCTGGACTGGGTCCGGAAACTGGCAGAGTCGTACTGGGTCCACTTGGAAACCGGACCGGGTCCAGGGCCGGAAAGGGTTCAACTTGGGAACCGGACCGGGTGCAGGCGGGAATGGGTCCGACTTGGAAACCGGACCAGTTCCGCTTCAGACGCAGTTCACAGCCGGACTGGGCCGGTGTGAGGGCTCAGGTGAATAAAGTGTTTTAAGGCTGAACAAGCAGGTTATTCTTACCAAAAATAATCTTGAATTACGGTGGCCACAGTGGAGAACTTTTAACGTTAGATAAACCTATCCATTTACGAGGTGCCCTAGAGAAAAAGGGATCTCAGCCAAGTACTCACTATAAAGGGTAGAGGGAAAATGATTTTTCTCCTCTACTGGTTCTGATGACCAGGACGAGACCTACTGAAACACACGACTCCCTCCAGAGCCCACAGAATCCCGGGAAACGGCGGAAGCCAGCAAAAGGTAGGAATTGTTAGCAATTCTCCCAGATCTCTGCCTGCGTGCCTGGTCAAGAGATGAAGACAGAGTCATGTTGCCCCCTCCGTTCAGATTGGCAGGCAGAAAACATTTGTGGAAATTAAATATTTTAATAGTGACTTGCGAATTTGCTTTTGGGTACCTACTGATTGTGGTTCCTTTCTCTCCCAGTGACAGCTGTTGTCTTGTTGTCTCATTTTGTGTCCTGAGAACCTGACTTGGCTTTCTGCCTGACTAGGACATCCAGGTTTGTGTGTGCCCAGGCAGCTCAAGCATAACTTAGGGAAGCCCAAAAACAGGGCTGGACAGAAATATGGATTGTACTCCATTTGCAGCCAGGGTCCTAATGACTATAGCTGTCTCTCAAGGGAATACTCTCTTTCTTTCCTTTTGGTTATCTTTGGAAGTGGCTCTGCATCTTAGAAGAGTTGTGTCTTTTGCACATTCTTTTGGGATGTTTCTTTCCTCCATAGGGTTGTTCACTGCTGCCAGGAAAATGTGATTTTTGTTTCTGCTGAAACCTGATGAGATATTCCAAATAATGTTTCAAAAATCTAAACCCAAGTTAGTTAACGTATAGTGTAACAATGGTTTCAGGAGTAGAATTTAGTGATTCATCACTTATATATAACACCCAGTGCTCATCCCAGTAAGTGCCCTCCTTAATGCCCATCACTCATTTAGCCCATCCCCCACCCAACACTTCTCCAGCAACCCTCAGTAATCTCTGTATTTAAAAGTCTCTAATGCTTTGCCTCCCTCTCTCTTTTTATTTTACTTTTTCTTCCCTTCCCCTATGTTCATTGGTTTCATTTCTTAAATTACACATATGAGTGAAATCATATGATACTTGTCTTTCGCTGACTGACATATCGCTTAGTGTAATACATTCAAGTTCCATCCATGTTGTTGCAAATGGAAAAATTTCTTTTTTTTTTTGATCACCGAGTAATATTCATATATATGTATATGTGCATATATGTATGTTTACATATTACATATTCTTTATTCATTCACCAGTCTTTGGACATTTGGGCTCTTTCCATAATTTCACTATTGTTGACAGTGCTGTTATAAACATCGAGGTGCATGTGTCCCTTTGAATCAGCACCAAATAATTTTTTAAGAGAAAATGTACTGATCAATTTGCTTTGACTCTTTAATATAGGCAGATCATCAATGTATCTGGTTTCACCCACCTTTGACTGGTGATTGGAGAGATAGCCTAAAGTCCCAAGTCATTGATTTTGGACTCACTCTCATAGTAGAGTGGCTAATCAGAGCTAAGATAGAAACAGAAATTCATCAGTATTCTCAATACCTGATTTTGTACCACTCCCACCCCCAATTTTAATATCTATACCAATAAAAATGTACAATAATTTATCATCATATATACTTGATTTTACAAAGGACCAAATCCCACTTTTTGCTAGTGTAGCATGCAGGAAAGATCACAAACTTTGGGATAAGTTAGGGAATTCAATTTCTAGCTAAGTGAGTATGAGCAAATTACTTTTTGAGAATCAGTTTTATCACCTCCAAAATGGGAAATAATCTCTCCCTTGCATGATTGTTAAGGTTTAAAGGAGATAACCTGATCCAAGGTAAGTAGTTGGTGATGGAGAGATACTAGTTGTGACATCTTTCTTTTTAACTGACATATAATTGACATAACATTACGTTATCTTCAGGTGCACACCATGCTGATTCAGTTTTTGTATACATTGTGAAATGTCACTACACTAAGTCTAGTTAACATCTATCCCCATCACCACATATAGTTACAGTTTTATCTTATGATGAGAACTTGTATGCAATACAGTATTATTAACGGTAGTCACCATCCTGAAAATTACATCCCCATGACTGATTTTATAACTGGAAGTTTGTACCTTTGGACTCCCTTCACCCATTTCACCTACTCCCTACCCACACCTCTGACAACCAGTTCTCTGTATCTGTGAGCTAATTTTCCCATATTAGTGAAATCATATGGTGTTTGTCTTTTTCTGGTTTATTTCACTTCGCATAATGCCCTAAAGATTCATCCCTTCTGTCACAATGGCGAAATTTCATTCTTTTTATGGCTGAATAATATTGCGTTACACACATACACACGCATCACATCACATCACATCACATCATCTTTATCCATCAATCCATCAGTGGACACAGGTTGTTTCATATGTTGGCAATTGTAAATAATGCAATGAACATAGGAGTACAGATATCTTTCTGAATTAGTGTTTCCATTTTCTTCAGATACCTAAAAAGGAATTGCTGGATCATATATTTAATTTTCTGAGGAAACTCCATACTGTTTTCCATAGTGGTTGTACCAATTTACATTCCTACCAACAGTGCACAAAAATTCCTTTTTCTCCACATCCTCTCTAATACTTGTGATTTCTGGTTTTTGATAATAGCTATTCTAACAGGTTTGGTGATATCTTATTGTGGTTTTGATTTGTATTTCCCCAATACTTAGGAAAAGCTTTTTTTAAGTAGCTCAATGGTCAGAAATTGGATACATTGGAAACTGATATTTACAGCCTGATAGGAACTTGTTTTTAGGCCTTCTTCCCAATGCTAGCATAAAACTATGTGCTCAGAGGAGAGAAAAAGATTTTGAAGTCTTTGTGGAAGGATTTACTAAGACATTTCAAAAATACACACATCTAAATCTAGAACATAGGAAATTTTTTTGTCACTTTAGTTGAAAATCTCCCTGATATAAAGAAGCAAATGGAAGGTAAATGTAGTTGGATGGGTGGGGCTGCCTCTTAATATTATTCAGGTTGCAACCCAGTTCTTTGAGAAATTAAAAACAACTGTACTTGTCTTATAAATCTAGTTTTTACAAGAACAGAAATGTTGCTCTAGAACAATTCAAAGCCATCTACCTTTTGTACTCACGAAACCTCCCCTATTCATCTCAGAAGGCTTGCAGATACTGTAAATCATCAGGACTTAGGGAACAAAAGTCCTTCTTGGGGGAACTGGCATTCTTTCTTTGTGCCTTTTGAAATATAAGTATTCTACCTAGTCTCCTCCAGAAATTAAGGTAATTCTGGGGTGCCTCGGTGGCTTGGTTGGTTAAGTGTCTGACTTCAGCTCAGGTTATGATCTCACAGTCTGTGAGTTCGAACCCCACATTGAGCTCTGTGCTGACAGCTCAGAGCCTGGATCCTGCTTCAGACTCTGTGTCTGCCTTTCTTTTTGCCCCTACCCTGCTCATGCTCTGTCTCTCTCTCTCTCTGGAAAACAAATAAACATGAAGAAAAAAAAAAAGACTAAGGTAATTCTTATCAGAAGGGGAGAAAAGGAAAGGCTATTTTGAAAACTAGGCCTATGAAAAAAATTTAAAAGTCTCTTCCACAAATATTAGTAAAAAGCTTTGCCATCTGAGCAGATAACCTTAACTTGTTCCATCTGTCAGAAACATAGTCTGAATCCAACAGTTTTTTTTTGTTGTTGTTGTTATTATTTATTTGTTTGTTTAATGAGTTAGCGAGATTTGCTTTTTCGTACCTGTTTTGTAGCTAAAATTTTAAAACAGAAGCTATAAGATCTCTCTTGGCATCTGTCTATATGTATATGTATGTCTATACTTGTATATTACAAATGTGTGATTTTTTTTCTACGTCTAGATGGCATTGCCAAAATTAATTTGTAAAGAGATCTATTTAATTAGCTTAAAGACAAACAAGTGTTTATGTAAACCAAGTATACTCTGAGAAATCTAGAAAATTAACCCAAATGCATTTTAAGTTCATGTGATCTTAAGTAAATAAAAATTAGTTTAAGTTTGTTGGTTTAATTAAAAAAGGCATGTCTTTAGAGTCATTCAGCATTGAATATAATATTTTATTCTACCCAGGTTTACTAAAAGTCAAATATGTTATCTCTATTGTAGATTTTGTAAGAAAGGTAACTTAAGGTTATGGTTAGCTGTTTAACATTTCATGAAAATTTCACTAAGCATAATTGTTAAGAACTAGAACATTATTGCAATAGAGGAGAGAAATCAGGCTTAACTCCAAATATAGCAAAAACAGCTGGGGATTTATAGCCACCAAGCAAAATGAAGGGGTTAGTGTATGGAAAGTTACTCAGAGAAATCAAGGGCAGGGGGATTCTTGCTAACCTGACTTCACAGAATTCTTACTGAAGGCAAGCCAGGATTATTAGATATCAATGGTGTGGGATAAGGAATTTGATCGGATATTAAGGGTAGAAGGATTTTCATTAACCTGATTTAAGTAGGAATTTTGCCACAACTGAGTGAGGGCTAGCCAAAAAGAGGGTGCAGAGGGGTCTGTGTAAAGTTTGGTTAAAAAAAGAATCTTTGTCACTGTGTCAATGCTACTTTGCTAAATTATTGAGAGTCAGAATATCTTGGATTTAACTCATTTGATTATGAAGGTGATCATGAACAGTGTACCAGGCCCACCCATTTACCTTCTTGGGTGGCTTGGGTAAGACACGTTTCTGCTCAGGGTGAGTTTCCTCATCTGCAAAATGGGGGTGATACCTGCATTAATGGACTCTGTGTAGCACATGAGATCACAAAAATGCCTTGAAAACTCTGATTCACCATGCATATACAAGGTGCTTTTATTGTGGAGAATGCCTGACTCTTCCTTATTTCAATGAACTCAAAGCATGAGTAGACTGATGCCTTCTGGACCACAGACAGAAAAAAAGTCACTGCCTTCTGTAACTCCCTCTGTATTTTGTTAACGCTTCTATTGCAGCCTTTATGGTTTTGTGTTGCAATTATCTAGTTACACAGCTTTTCATTCCACTACTCTTTTCTCAAGACAGGCAGCTTACGTCATTTTTCTTTGTGTTCCCAGTGCCCGTGGCACATATTTGGGCTTCAATAAGTATGTGCTGAAAAGACAAATAGTTATTTCTTGGTTCCAAGAACATCTACTAAGAGTTCTTTGTTTCTCTAGTTTCCCTGAAGCGGCATCCTCCAGAAACCAAAGAAACTCTTTTCCTGGTTCTCCTTTTAGAGTATTAGTAGACTAGAGTCATGGAGCACATGGAACTTATGTTCAAGAAGAGCATGTGAAAAAAAATCACGTATAGTCAAAATTGTTTTTGAAAACGACCTTAAGTAGCTCTTTATTTTTCTTTTGCAAACTTCCATTCACTGGGTCAATGAAAACAAACAAACCAAAAAAAAAAAAAAAAAAAAAGAAAAGAAAAAGGATTTCCCATGCAATCTTTTAGATAAGCAAAGCAACTTATTTCTGTAAGTTAAATGTGTATGTGCTGGTGTTCCCTTGTGTTGCTGGGTCCTACCTAATTCCCATCCTCTGATTTGATTCTTTCCCCTCAGCTAGAACCTTGCCACTCTTTTTTTTTAATGTTTATTTATTTTTGAAAGACAGAGAAAGAGTGGGGGAGGGGCAGAGAAAGAGGGAGACAGAATCCGAAGCAGGCTCTAGGCTCTGAGCTGTCAGCACAGACCCTCACGCCCGGGCTGGAATCCACGAGCTGTGAAATTATGACCTGAGCCAAAGTCAATGCTTTACCAACTGAGCCACCTAGGTGCCCCTTGCCGCTCTTGTTTTAAGTTCAAACCTACATTAGTTTCTATCAAGGGCAATGCAAGGCAGGAGGACTCAAATTAAGGTTCACCACGTGAGCAACTAACAGCAAGGTGTTGCCCCAACTGATTTGGTCTGATCCCTAAATCTGTGTTCCAGTTATGTTAGTGGATTTCCACTTTCTTCCCAAGATCACATCCTCTGCCTCATGTTTCATGAGTTAACTCTATCCCTGCCTTTCCTCCAATGCATCAGTCTCTGAGGAATCTGCCCAGTACTTTGTTTTTCTAGGAGGTAGAAGTGGACTTACCATTGCTAATCAGCTTCTCCTCATACATATGGGAGTCCTAGTTTCTTTTTCCTGCTCTCACACTCTATCTATACACTTGCTGTATTTTCAGATAGTTTTCCTATCAAGACATTTAAACCCATTTTCCATTAAATACCATTTTCCATTGCAAGTGGGCTTGTCTGCCCCTAGCCTGACAGCTAGTTCTCGGTTGTTACTGTTCTGTCTCACTACTGGGAGCACCGCCCATCATATCGTTGCATCATCATATTTGAGTCAGTTGAGGCAACCCAGGTGAATAACTGACTCTTTAGAGAGACCAAAGTGATATTGCAACCAACTGATATTGTAATTTAAAAACCGTTAAACCATTTAATACAAGAATCATGTATTAAGCATTAGCGGATTCCCTCATACATCAGCTATCTGATGGATTTTCTGTTTTACAAGGAAAAGGAATATTCAAAAATTAGTCTCCAAAACATTAATTTTTGAGTTATGAAGAGATAGTTTAGTGAACAAGAACCGACATTATATTTAATTCATAACCTTGGAATATACAAAGATTTGGGGTCAGGTGTTCTTCTGTTTAGAAATTTTGTATAATATATCTCTGCTTGTAGAAGAATCTTCTGTGTAAAAATGAAGATTCATCAAACAGTTTTATTTTCTGTTTTCTTGGACAGTATCCAGAAAATTTATGTACAACATATAAAAAATATATATTTACATTTATACAGATATACAGATATACATATATATGCATACACACACACACACACACACACACACCCTGTTCTGTGGTTTGAATTATATTTAGAAAGTGTTGGAAGTGGGGTATAAATCAGATCCAGGAATGAGGTGATGATGAAGATTCAGACTTTTCTTATAAGACAGACCAAGATGAGAATTGGCTTATCTGTGTAGCTTAAGTCTTCAAACACCTTTGCTGAGATATGATAAGAAATATGCCTTATTTCTCATAGTAATATGATTTGAATTAATTCTTTCCTACTGCTGTTTCTCCTGTATGCAATTGAAATACCTTTGACCCAACCACACAAACATAGCAAACTCCTGGGCTTGTGATAGGTTCTTGGTTATGTAAAGAAACAGCAGTAAAAAAAAGAAAAAGCAATAAAATTAAAGTGAATGTTAGAAGTATCATGTGAAAAGCTGGCCACATGTTGAAAGTGCTTTGCTTTTTGCAATTCAAAACCCTCTATTTTAAGGTAAAAAATTTTGAGAGTCAGAAAACATGATTGAATTTCCTCTTATGTCTCATTATTACTAGGAGTCCTGTGCGATTCTAACATTTACTGCTTGGTAATATGAGTACACGGAACAATATAAACACTGACCCTTAACTCAGCATCTCATCAACTACTCCATACCTTTTTGGTCTGGCCTACTATCTTTATGAAAAATTCATGATTCAATAACCATGTTTAATTAATTTATCAATTAGTTTCAAAGGAAGCATAGTTAGAGGTATTAAGTCGTTGTTTTGCTTTGTTTTGGTTTTTTTCTGTACACTTTATAGAAACAGGAAAACTAACATTGTGCAGAAAATACAAAGGTTGACAATCTATGTTCTCGGGCCAATTGTTCAAATGGTTCTAGCCCAGAGAAGGGTAAAAAAAAAAAAAAAAAAAAAAAAAAAGATTATTTGCATCATGATTTTTCCTTGAAGCCCTTTTCAACTTCTTACAAAGCACAACAATACTTTGCTAATCTACTTTCCTGTGATCTTAGTTTTTAAGTCATACTCTTAAAAAACTTCTCTGTACTGTTCTTGGTCTTGATAAAAACTCTGTTGCGAGTTTACTGAAGGAATTTGACATTTTGATGGAAATCAGGGTAAGACTACACATATATTCCTCACAAAGAACAGTGTGAGAAAATGGCATATACAAACTCATATTAAGAAACAATGATCAACATTCTGGATAAAACTGGGGTTTCACGAACATCAAAACAGGAAGACATAGGTATAAAAATAAACTAACAGCCAATCAGGTTTACTAAAGAAAATGCCTTCCATTGTTACTATTATTAGCCCGCTCAAATTAATTTTTTTTTTTCTGAGAATGCTGTTGACAAGGGGAAGAAAGCTTTTTCAATTTGTCTAAGATAAGCTTTTCCTCTTAGTTTTAATTGCCTGGGAATCAACTATCACTTCATCTCCGTGTTTATTCCACTAATTTATAGCCTAGCAGCACAGAGAGGGGCTTAATTCCTGGAGAGCTGAGCTAACCTCCTATCTGGTCCCTCAACCTCATCTTTCAAATTCACTGATGGGGAGGGCTAAGAGGACAATTATTTTCTCTTCATTTCCATAATTTCATGTCTATCAATTCTCTTCATATTTCTTACATGATTTCATAAATTGTGTATAACTTCTAAGTTGGTTTATAATTTACCACTCTTGCAAATAAACCCATTTGCTTAAAGTCTCTGAAAATGATATATGTTGAACTAGGTGTGAAAAAATCTGAGAAGTAGGTGGGGCCAGTACTACAATTGTTTTAAATCACCTGTGCCTTGCGTGGAATGATAGAGAAAAATAAAATATAATGTAAAGCACTAACAAAGATAAAGGAGGGATGACAAGTGAGCCATCTTAGGAATTACTTTTCCTTTTTTCCCCAATAATTTTGTTCTTATTATTATACACACACACACACACACACACACACCCTATAAAAACTCATCCAGGTTACTCACAACTCTTCTTAGACTTCCAGACCCTGCGTTCCACCTCCATAACCCCTGTGATGCCCACTGTGGCCTCTGAGGGATTTCCTAGACCTCAGAAATGTGACTGCATAACATTCCTCTTACAATTCTCAAGAAATTTTATGGTTCAGTTCTACTTCCTCTAAAAGCATATCAACAATATCAGGATATGACTGTCTACAAATGACCCCAAATCATTTCTTGATCTAAAGAATAGCATTTCTAGATAACAGATCATATTTTCTAGTTCCCTTTTCTGTAGTCTTTCCTAACCAACCTGGATTTTCTGATGTTCTATTTTAAAAGCAGTAGGATTATTAGACAGTACATATGTGTAAAATAAAAAAAATGACAGTTTTTTATCCTAAATTTAATCAAATTCTGTAAATTGAATGCATTAGTAACTGCTATTAATATTGCAAAGCCCCCACTGTTCAGCTGACATATGGCTCCCATTGATTATAGCTTACATTATGTCAATAAAGAATGAAATTCATTTAGCAGGAAATCTTGGCAATTCGTATCTATAGTAAGAGAGTTTCAGTTTTTACATAGTCAATATAATCCTGAGTAAATGGATGAAAAAGTGATTTGAGTTTCCTTTTTGGAGCATAATTTTACCCTTTCATATATAGGGAGGTGAATTCAATGGCTAATACATATTTTAAAAATCATGTTCATTTGAGCCTGTTCATACAGCTCATTGTCTTTATGGGGATACACAGCCCACCAATTTATTTCAAAGCTATCACAGACAAAAATTATTTGCCAGGAAGTCTACTCACTAGCCAAAGTTAATACTAAATCACCCCATTATTAAAACGGTAGATCAATTAAAGCTTTGGTAAAATAAATTTAGGTATTTTGATATGGTATAATCAGAACAAAAATCATCTAGCTTCAAGGGCCTGGGTATAAATCCTAGCTGTGTGTTTGGGACAACTTTTCTTTTAATCCTTTGCTTTTTGTATTTTTCATCTGTCAAAGTAATTTATAATCAGTAGATTGTCAGCATAAACAATGTAGTAATGTTTTGCAAGTACTTGTGAAAACTTTGGTCAACACTATGGTGCAAATTTGAATTCAGATACCTTACAATCCATCATAGGATCATTAAGGTAGAAGTCGTATTTAAGATGATGTATTAGATATGAGCTTTTCCTTTGGAGCCAAAAAGACCTGGGTTTGTATGACAGATACTGTGGACTGGATTTTTCAAAATTCACTTTGACTTTTCAGTTGCCTTCTTGTGCTGCAGAGACTAGAAAGCTAAAACTTTTCCTCATTCCCTTGTAACCAGCACTCCAAGTAGGATTTAGCTTTTTACATTCAGATGTACCAGTGCAAGATTTGAACTGAATTCAGAACTTAGTTATTTGAGGGAAAAGGTAAGGCATCCATTTTTCACACTCAGATCACAGCAAAGTTGGCATATTGTAGTAACATTACCGTGGCTGCCAGATTTGGCAGAGGAGGCTCCCTGAACTTAGCAATGGCACTCAGGCTCTAGAGCTCACACTTATAGAAGTTGTGTCTTAATTTTGCAAGCAGCATCCTGCTCATGGAAGAATTGCATTTCCCTTACTGATCCAGTTCCATAGTTTATCTTCCTTCCCAGAACACCAAGGTTTAGACAGTCTTTGTCCATCAACTGTACACCTAGAAAATCTAGACAGGATTTGCAAAATGACTCATGGAAGCTATAGCCCAGTCAAGGTAGACTGTTAGGTGGAGACACTCAGCTCTGAGAGGTTAAGGAACTGTCCCTGGATCACATTGTAAGAAACTGGCCATGAGAGAAATTCCTGAGACAGTATGACTCAGGCTGATAGGTAACCAGAGGCACCAGTGCATCAATACTAGTTATTAAAATATTGAAATATGTCTGTAATGGTTGGTATATAGCTGCTGACATGAGTGCTGTATATGTCCCTGGCACTTCTGTTAGGACCCAGTGGACTTTCTTGCCTTCTGGAAACTAATAGTATAATAGCTGGCCCAGCAGTGGGACATCAGTATTTTAGCCATTTCCTTTCTGATTGTACGACTTGTGCCATCTAATTGTTAAATATTTTTATCCCCCCACCCCACCCCACCCCACCCCACCCCAGGCAGGAGTCTGCAGGCAGGTGCCTTCTACCACACCAGCTTACTTCTTTGCTTAATATTTTATTGAATTCAACAGAATACTTAGATTTCAAACTGCAGTAATACAATATTAATCTCTCCTTAGAAGAATAATAATACCATTACTGTTTATGGAGGAGGGAGGCAATGCTAGAAACCTGGCAATCTGTCATCAGAGGGAGCTCATCCAAAGATGTCAATTTATAAAACTGTATTTTTGACAGGTGGGTAGCAGCCTTATAGCACTGGTGAAATGCTTAACAAACTGAACAATGAATCTGAGAAGATGAAAGGCATCTGTTTTCAGTACTAATAACATATACAGAGCATAGTCTTGAATACATAAGCTTTTATAATTTTCACATTTATAATTTATAACAGAACTTACCCTTCAGTAAGGAGCCAAGAGAAAATAAGCCAAAGGACCTTTAAATTACACAACACTGTGTAATGGAGTTATTTTACTTCCGGAAACACTAGGTGTTATGACAGAATTCTTCACGTTTATACGTCTTGGCATCTGGGTTTGACAGCTGCATTTAGCAACAAACATATAGAATAACCGTCTTCCTATTATTATCATAAATTACTCCCAAATTCTCAAAATGCAAAATCCCCCAGACTTTCTAGACCCTTGATCAATAATGAGTGAGTCATTACACAAGTACTGCTTGGACGACCAGCCTTTATCCGAGAAATGGAAGATAGATTTTCTTATCTTTACTGGCACCTAATTCTGCTGTAAAACAAATGTGTCATAATTTATTTAGAGTTCAGGGAAAAGAGAAAGCCCCAGAGTTCCAGAAGTCTAGTGTACTTACCTCATGGAAAAATTGGAAATGGTCAGATAAGTACTGCTATTGAAGTTAAAAAATAATACTAAACATAATAGCATAATTGGTGAGTGGAGAAGGTGGAGGAGCCACAAGATTCTCGAACAAAATCCAAATGTTCCCATCTCTAGGCCTCACAGTTTTACTGGGAGAATTCAAAAAAGTCAAAAACATTTTTAGAAATATTAGAATAGTCAAAAAATAACACTGGAGATTCAGGTAAGCCTAGTAAAATGAAAATACATTGATTCTACTCAGTGCTAAAGCTCCACTAATGTAAGGGTATAAGTAAATATAGATAAACTATTTTTAAAAGGTGGAATACTCCCCGTATAATCAAAAAGAATGGGAGAGGACAAAATAGCCAAAGAAAGATGGTAATAAAAATGTAATAGATGAGAATAGTAACTGACTTAGCAGAGTGACAACAGCTGACACTAAGGACATTTTATCATTTACCAACTATGTACTGAGCACCTACTAAGTGCCACACCCTGTTCTAGAGAGAAGCAATAGAACATGGAATTAAAAAGGCAAAAGCTGTGCCCTCATGAAACTAAAATAGAACAAGCCACTGAGAAGAAAGTTGATTGTGCCATAAAACCACAGAGTGAAAAACAAATTAAGGGTATAGGGTAGCTCGCTCTGTAGCTCTGAAAAATGCTAAAAATAAATGAAAAGTGTAAAAGTCTTCTTAAGAGACAATTAGATATTGGATCCCTTTTCCAATTCAGCGCATTTGGTGTCCTACACCAACCTTCCAGGCAAAGGAAAATGGCTCCTGTCTCATTTCCATCTTCCAAACTTTTGATCAAATGACCTCCAGCCAGTGCTAATCTGGAACCATATCAGGAGGGGCATTCTGGGAAATCCAATTCCAGTTTGTCTAAGTTGATGCAATACAAAGCCACAAAGAGAAAGATTTAGGATTCAGAAGGTGGTGGGCCCAAGAAAGGAGTGAGGTAAGAAGACTCTGTGGATAATAAAGGGAAGTTCTAGGGAAAAACAACTGAGAAAAATGCTTAGAAAGACATACATCCAGATTGGAACAAGAGGACAGAGGTCTCCAAGAAGTATGAATTCAAGAAAAATGTGAACTGATGAACTAACTGAGGTGTTTGATTACAGTAAGAGGTGTTTTTCAGTTCTTGTGACAGAGCAATTAAAACTACAGGGAAAAAAATGAATAGATGCACAAGAAACAAAGTGTAATCATAATATTCTACATGGCTCATTTGTTAACTGTATTTACATCATTATAATCATCTCTACATTGAGCAGTGATTCAACAAAAATTAAGAAGAAATACGTGGAGAAAAGAGGAAAGTAGTATTCGAAAATGAAAACAACCTTATTCATAGTAGGGAGTCAGAGTATGATATGTAAGTTTTTTTAAATTATTTAGGTTTTTTTTTTTTAGAAGTTTTATTTTTTAGAAGTTTTATATTGATGGAAAAATCAAGCCTATAGTAAGAATTCTCAAATGACCCCTCCCGCTCACATACAGATTCCCCTATTGTTTATACCTTGCATTAGTATAATACATGTGTTGTAATTAATGGGCCAATACTGATTTTTCACTATTAACTAAAGTTTACATGTAAACTATAATTTAAATTAAGGTTTATTCTTCATGTTATATAGCCCTGTAGGTGAAGGAAGAAGTTGAAATGCATACTGTCATGTATCTACCATTACAATATCACACAGAATAGTTCCCTAGCATAAAATTCCCCTGCACTTCACTTATTGATCTCTCCCTTCATTTTCCAAACCTCTGGCAACCACTTATTTTTATGCTGTCTCTGTATATCTATCTTATTTTTTTCCCAGAAAGTCAGACAGTTGGAATACCATAGGTAGCCCTTTCAGAACAACTTCTTTCACTTAGCAATATGCATTTGAAGTTCCTCCATGCCTTCTCATTGCTTAATAGATCATTTCTTTTTATCACTGAAGAATATTTCTTTGTATGCATGTGCCACGGTTTTGTTCATCCACTTACCTATTGAAGGATATCTTGGCTGCTTCCAGTTTGGGGTAAGTATGAACAAAGCTGTTATAAACATTTATGTGCAGATTCTCATGTGGACATGCTGTGTCCTATGGTGAGATTATTTTCAGCTTTGTGAGAAACTGCCAAACTGTCTTCCAGAGTGGCTGGACCATTTGCATTTTCACCAACAGTGAATGAGACCTCCTGTTACTCTGTATCCTTACCAACATTTGCTATTGCCATAGTTTGTCTTTTAACCATTCTAATACATCAGTAGTCGTACCTGATTGCCATTTTAATTTGCAATTCTCTTGTGACATTTGATGTTAAGCATCTTTTCATATGCTTAGATGCTATCTGTGTATCTTCTTTAGTGAGGTGGCTCCTCGGATCTTTTCACTATTCTTATATTGAATTGCTTTCTTATTGTTGAATTTTATGAGTTCTTTGTGTATTTTAGATGCAAGTCCTTTATCAGTTATGTGTTTTGCAAATATTTTTTTCTCAGTCTGTTGCTTATATCTTAATCTTAATAGTGTCTTTTAGAGGAGAAATTTTTAATTTTAATAAAGTCCAACTTAATCATTTTTCTCTCGTGAAATATGCTTATGGTATTGTATCTAAAAACCCAAGGTCACCTGGTTTTTCTTCTGTTATATTCTGGCATTTTATAGTTTGTGTTTCCCACTTAGGTCTTGATACATTTTGATTTAATTTTGGGGAAAGATGTAAAGTTTATGCCTAGAATCTTTTTTTAATATGGATATCCAGTTTTTCTAGCACCATTTGCTGAAAATACCGTCTTTTCATCATTAAATTGCTTTTGTTCCTTTGTCAGAGATCCATTGACTCTATCCATGCTAGTCTGTTTTTAGGCTCTCTATTCTTTTCTGTTGATATATTTGTCCATTCCTTCTCTGATACAATGTTGTCTTGATTACTATAGCTTTATAGTAAGTCTTCAAATTTGGTGGTGTCATTCCTCCAATTTTGTTCTTTTTAGCATTATATTGGTTATCCCGGATCTTTTGGCTTTTCATATACACTTTACAGTCAGTTTGTTGATAAACTCAAAATAATGTGCTGGCATTTTGACTGGGATTGCACTGAATCTACGGATCAAGTTGAGTGGGAATGATCTCTTAACAATATTGAATCATCTTATCCAGGAACATGGAATATCTCTCCATGTATTTTGACCTTTGATCTTTTTTGTCAGTTTTCTAGTTTTCCTCATATAGATCTTATATAATTTTTGTTATATTTATGCCCAAATATTTCATTTTTGAGTATTAATGCAAATGGTTTGTGTTTAAAGTATCAGATGTCAGTCGTTCATTGTGGTTATATATAGGAAATATTAACCACACATATCCTACAGTCTTGCTGTAATATATTATGAGTTCCAGAGATTTTTTTTTGGTCAAATCTGGGATTTTCTGCATATATGATCACGTCATTATTAAGCAAATATAGTTTTATTTCTGCCTTCTCAATCTGTATACCTTTTATTCCTTGTGTTATTGCATTCTGGTACAATGGTAAGTGGTAAGAAAGGACATCTTTGCTTTGTTCCTGATTTTAAGGGAAAGCAAACTTCTTCATAGAAGGAAGTCAGAATATAATATGTAAATTTTTTAAAGGCAATAAACAGACTTCCAAGAAAGTTATTTTAAAATATATAATTAAATGTCAGATATAACTGATAAAAAGAATAAAGAGTTCACCTCTGGAGTGTGGAATGTAGAGAATAAGGATAGACAGAGTTCTGCTATTCATCACTCTATCTTTTCATACTGTCTTAATAATTTTATTCATAATGATATCATAAGTAATACTAATGAGGCCTATTTTTGAGACAAACTGGGGACAACTTTTATAAATCAACACAGTTTCTGGTACATAGAAAGTAACCATGGAATGTGGCTCAAGCAGACTAAACACTTCAAAAGTTGTCCTTCTACTAGACAACTGGATCTTTGATGAAACAAAACCTTTAACGTACTTTGTGATATACAGTAAACAAAGGAAAATTTCTAAACACCTCTCAAATTCTCTATCTTAACCACTGCCAACCCCTTACCTTTTTGAGAGAAAAAAATGGCAGCTGAAACAAGGGCAGCAAACAGTAAAAAGTAAGGCATCAAAAGGTGGTCTTTGTCTGAAGGAAAATGGTACTACCAGACTGCGTTTCTTTTGTGTACTGCATAGCAAATTAACGCAAACTTAGTGATATAAAGCAACATACATTTACCATTTCAGTTTCTGTGGATCAGTCTTAGTTTAGCTGGGCCCTCTGCAGGACTGCAGTTAAGCTATCAACAAGGTACAGGTTCTCATCTAGAGGCTTGACTAGAGAAAGTTGGTTCAAGTTCATTTACCTTGTAAAAATTTATACAGTTTTAAGACTCATAGCAGCCCCTCCTTCAAAGTCAGCAAGGAGGGCAAGATTTTAGAGCAAGTCAGCTAGGATGATGGAGTCTTATACAATGTAACACAATGACAGAAATAGCATCCCATCACCTTTGCCATATTATTTTGGTTAGAAGCAAGTTATAGGTCCTGCCCATTCTGAAAGAGAGGGAATTTTACAGGGTCATGTACATGACCATTGTGAGATTGATAATGATTCTAAGGACAATGGAAAGGAAAGTGTTGGAAGTTGAGATTTCTTCATTTAGGTAATACCTAAGAGGAGCGTAAGAGGATCACCTACTGTCCATAACACCATCGCTTCTTGTAAAGAAACAAGGAAGGAAGGAAGGAAGGAAGGAAGGAAGGAAGGAAGGAAGGAAGGAAAGAAAATGCAGAGAAGGAATGAAAGAAAGAAGGGAGAGAAGGAATGAAAGAAGGAAGGAAGAGGGTCTTTCAGATGTTTAACTACATAAAGAGTATCATATTGTTTCCAAAGTGTTTGTATCAATTTATATTTCAAAATTAACTTTGGATGATATAACATTCTCAATTTAGGTTTCTATACCTCCATATAATAAAAGCAGTGAAGTCTGGGTTTATTATAACAAATGCAAAGAAACACACAAAGAAATAAAATGAGTGTCTGAAAAAATAACAAAGAATAGTTATGCCCCCACAGCATTTAGATACATAAGTTATCAGAAATGATTTTTAAACTGTGAATTAAATACTATAAAAAATGAAAAAGGAGATTTATTTTAAAGACAAGCAAAATAATATACTAAAAAATAACAAATCATATTTTTAAAATAGTCAAAGTTTTCAAAATAAAAAGATTATTGAAATCAGAGCATCGCTGAAAGATTTTAAAAGAAGATTATGTACTTCTGGAGACAGTAAATTGGAAGATAAAAGAAAATGCATAGGGGCACCTGGGTGACTTGGTCGGGTAAGTGTCCAGACTCCACTCAGGTCATAATTTCAAGGTTCGTGGGTTCAAGCCTGGCATCGGGCTCTGTGCTGACAACTCAGAGCCTATAGCCTGCTTCAGATTCTGTGTCTCCCTCTCTCTCTGCCCCTCCTTTGCTTGGGCTCTCTCTCTCTCTCTCTCTCTCAAAAATAAGTAATAAACATTAAGAATTAAAAAAAAAGAAAATGCACAGACTCCAGAACATAGGGGAAAAAAGGTGAAAAATATGAAAGGATGGCTTGAATGGTGGAGAAAACAGAATGAGATAGTTTTTGGGTTTTTTAAATGTTTATTTATTTTTGAGAGAGAGAGAGAGAGTACACACGAGTCAGGGAGGGGCAGAGAGAAGGAGACAGAGGATCCACTGAAGCAGGCTCTGTGCTGACAGCAGAGAGCACAATGTGGGGTTCGAACTCACAAGCTGTGAGATAATGACCTGAGCCAAAGTCAGACGCTTAACCCATGGAGTCACCCAGGGGTCCCAAGATAGTTTAATATATACTTTACCAGAGTCCCAGGAAGACAGGATATATAGATGAAAGATGAGCTATATCTGAAGAGATGATGGCTACAATTTTTTGCAGATCTGATGAGAAATACCAATCCACACAAGCAAGAGACATTAATCCCAAATAGATGAATAAAAAGAAATTTACACCTAGATCCATAGTCTTAAACCTCAGAATACCAAGCTGACTTTAAAATATATTTGGAAAACCAAAGGCCTGCGGGTAGCCAAGACATAATTCGAAATGAAGAATAAAGAGGGGCTATTTGCTGTTCCTGACATCAAGTTTCATTATAATGCTATTGTAATTCAGACAGTGTTGTAGTGGTACAGGAATAAAGTGACTGTGGGACAAGAATAAGACAAGAGAGAGAGCCCCCAAATAAAGCCACACATATAATGCAAACTCAGAGTATGACAGAAATAGCCTTCCAGAGTATAAGGAAAAGAAAGGACAATTTAATAAGTAATACATCATCCATATGGATATAATTAAGTTGGATTGTTGCCATACAGCATACACACAAATATATGCCAGATAACTATGTCCTTAAGTATAAGAGGCAAAACTTAAAAATTTTGGTAGAAATTATATGAGAGCAAGTTTTGAATTTGGGTTGGGGTATGATTTAAAATACTAAATGTGAGGGATAAGATTGATAAATTTAACTATGTTAAATTTAAGAAATTCTATTTATAAAAAGGCACCAAGAAGAAAGTGAAAATCAACCCAACATTATACATAGTATTTGAAACACATATAACCAATAATAAAAATAATATCCAAAGAATAAATAACACCTACAACACAGTAAGAAAAATAAAATAACCCAGGGGAAAATGGCAAATAAAAACAAGAGTAGACATATCACAAAAGAGACACCATGAAGAGTAATACACATATAAAATTATATTGAGTCTTATGATTATGGAAATTCACATTAAGATCACACTGAATTATGTATTTGTACCAACTAATTTGGCCACAAATTAAGAAGTCTTCCAAGGCTAAGTATCAGCTGGTTGAATTATAAATGGATACAAGCACTTTGGAAACAATTTGATCCTATCTTAAGTTATTGAACATTGGAAAGTCCCTACAGTCCAGCAATTTTATTTATCAGTTTGGACAATTCTTACATGTACTTGCACCAATAGATGTGTACAAAAATGGTAATAACATTATTGATAATAGTAAGAAATATATAAATGGAATAACACAAATAATCAACAACAAAATGAATAAATCATAGCATATTCACTCAATGAAAATTATGCTGCAATATGCAGATGGCATGTGGAAGTATAAGGTTAAGTTACAAAGTAAGGCACCAAAGAGGACAGAGACATCATGATGCCATTTTGTAAAGCTCAAAACCAATCCAAGACTAACAGAATATTATTTAGTAATTGATACATGTGTGTGACTAACGATGATAATAATGATTAGCAATTAAGCCTGGCACAGGCTTACCATTTACAAGGCCTCATCTGTGTGCTGCAAATGTATTAACCAATATAATTATTATACGAAGTAGATATTACAGTTATCCCCCAAGTAACAATTTGGAAACTAAGGCAAAAACCAATGCAATTGGTCTGGCTCAGAAGTGCATTATTAACCTTTATGCTGTATTAGGTAGAAATGATGTTTGGAAGGTTTGTGTAAAGCAGGGAAATAGAATGGGGAGGTGTACACAGATTTATGCAAAGGTATTGGCAACATTCAATTTATAGGTCCAATGGCGAATGATAGGTGTGCATTTTAATATTTTATACTTTAACGTTTGTGAACATATTACATTTATTATTTAGTTGCTTTTAAAATGTATGTAAATATTTTTAAAAGGATAGAATTTGATGATAATTAGGCTATCACCTGAATGTCTGCTTCTAACAGCAAGGTCAGATCTGCTTTTCCCTATCTTTACACCTAAAGGTGTAAATGTTTACACGTAAACATCACTATTTAGGTGTTTTCCTATTTACCAGGCATTGTTCTGATTATTTTATATGCCTTCATTCTCATATTATTCATAGTAATCTTATGATTATTATTTTTTATTTTTATTTTTTCCATTTTTATTATTTCCATTTTATAGTTAGAAAAAACAGGGAACGGGATGTATAGAAAGAGGCTAAATAACTTCCTCAAAGCTACACAGCTAGACAGTATCAAAACTAGATTTCCAACAATTCTGCCATACCTCCTCCCTTTATGGAGCATAAGTTAAGGGGCACCCGGGTGGCTTGGTCAGTTAAGTGTCCAGCCTCAGCTCAGGTCATGATTTCAAGGTTCGTGGGTTCAAGCCCGGTGTCAGGCTCTGCGCCGACCACTCAGAGCCTATGGCCTGCTTCAGGTTCTGTGTCTCCCTCTCTCTCTCTGCCCCTCGCCTGCTTGTGCGCTCTCTCTCTCTCTCTCTCTCTCTCTCTCTCTAAATTAAATAAATAAAGATAAAAATAAAGTATTAAAATAAGTTACACTCACCCACTTAAAGCAAAAGAAAATGGTAAATTATCTAAAATAGATCCTCCCAAATATGTATGATTTTTTGTGAGTTATAATCACCTAAGCCAGTGGTTTCTAAGCATTATTTTATTTATCCTTTATTCAAAGTAAACTTATACAGAAGCCCAATATAAACAATGGATAAAAGCAAAACTTCTCTGGACCTGAGACAAAAATCCACCTATATATATTTTTTTCTAAAGGTTCTGCAAGATATATTTGGAAAACCTACAACATTTTATGGATAATTGAGAAGTGTTGATGATAGGTTGGGTTATTGTGTCCATTTCTCTCACCCCATCTATTATAAAAATATACATCTAGGCCCTTTGCTAAGGTATTTAAACATAACTCTCTCTAAAGTAGGTAGAGTGGTGCCTGGGTGGCTCAATTGGTTAAGCGTCCAACTCCTGGTTTTGGCTCAGGTCATGATATCACAGTTCGTGGGATTGAGCCCCGCATCGGGCTCCATGTTGACAGCATGGAACCTGCTTGGGATTCTTTCTCTCCCACTCTCTGTGCCCCCTCCCCTACTCATGCTCTCTTGCTCTCTCTCAAAATAAATAAACTTAAAAAAATAAAGAAGGTAGAATGTATTTCTGTCTCTATTGAGCTTGGCCACATGACTTGCTTTTGCCAATGAAATAGTAGCAAATGTAACATGAGCAGAGACTTATTTAAAGACTATTAGGTAATTTGGATTGGATTATTGTGCTCAGGCCCTTGCAATGAGAAGAGCATGCTCCGAGTAGCAGTTGTCCTATGATAGGATATGTAGGATATGTAGGATAAACCCTAACCTGACTTGCAAATGAACGCAGCTAAACTAAATCAAGCTCAGCCAAACTTCACCTGACCCAGAGACAGGCACAGAGAGCATTACTGCAGTAAAAGCTATCTAATGCTGCATTATAATTCGCAAAATAGTATATTAAAAGAACAAAATAGAAGTCTAAAATATACCAAGTTTCTCAGAATGAAAACACTGCCATGAAAAACAGTGCCACATTGTAAAGGAGATGGCCTCCAGTGTCTAGCAGATGTGGTAATAGACTGAAATTATGGAGTCTCTGGGCCTCAGTTTTCACATCTAACAAATGGGCAAAGGGTTTGGCTGAATTAGAGATTATATCCATAAAGAGTTTAGGGCATATAGACATTTGAATGGTGGTATTATTATATCATCATTATGTAATATATTAAGCAAATTAATGAATACATAGGAACTTAAAAAAATTACGTTGAGGGGTGCTGCATGGCTCAGTTGGTTAACCATCCGACTTCGGCTCAGGTCATGATCTTGTGGTTTGTGGGTTTGAGCCCCACATCAGGCTCTGTGCTGACAGCTCAGAGCCTGCCTGCTTTGGAGACTCTGTCTCTCTCTCTCAAAAATAAAAAAACTTAAAAAAAAAACCATGCTGAGAGAGCAGAAATACTTTATATTTACCTCTAGTTTATCCTCACAGACTCATTGTGTCTATGTCACATGCAAAAAATGAGGTGTTAGGACAAACCCAGAATATGCCCTCAATGACTCAAGAGCCTTGTCCCCTTCCTTATTTTTCTGAAAGTAATACTGGCAGAGAAAACAGTCTAGTTTATTAGATGGTGATCCCACAGTTGCTATTTGACAACAAACCTTTAACTTTCCATTTCCTTATTGTTTAAGATTCTGACGATGCCTGACATTTATTGTCAAAAATTTACTCATCTATTATGTACCACTAAATCTGTGTGGTGTCCTACATTTGAACTCTTCTTCTACAACACACAGAATCTGTTACAAATGTCTCTTTTTTTCCATGGCCTTTATGATACATGACTCATTCCCTCGTGGGTGGTAGGTAACTGCCCTTGGTCACTAAGTGAATGATTTGGAAAGCCTCTGTGGCTGAACATATTTGAGCTAAATGATGCAGTGGGAAAGATAGGGTCACGGAAAGAGCATAGTGCTGCACATTGTCAAATGGTGCATGGCAGGCATCAGGAATGTGGTGCAGATGGAGAGGCTGTGACTATGTTTCAGGTACTGCAGCAATTAGAATAAGCAGGTTCCCCTTGGATATTGGAATATGGTGTCAGTGTTCTCAGAAATACAGATGGTGTTTCAATACACATAATAGCCTTAACTCTCACCATCTGGACCCAAAAGAGACTGCTTGCTTGGATTCCCTAATAGGTGACCATGTTTTACTGAATGGGTAGCAATTAGAAGTGACATTTCTCTACTTTTTTTTTTTTTTACTGATAATCTTAACATTCCTATTTTCTTTCTTTGAATTGCTCCCTCTAACCCTGTCACTTATAGCCCTCTCTGATCTGAGCTGAGTAGGACACCTGATTCTGAGCAATTTTACCCTGGCCCTTATTCATCACGTATGAGCAAGTATGTAGATGGGGAGTTTGAGTAGCACTTTTTCCCCAGGTGAAGGTGACCTGCTCATAAATAATTTGGTTCTATCAACATGCAGAAGAAGAAACATCTGGCATGAGCTTTTATGTTGTCTGTGTTGTATGACTTGAGAGGGAGACACCTTTTCTGTGAGCTGCAGTGAAGGTGGCGCAAAGCAGTCACTCAAGATACAATCCCATAGGAGTGGCAGGATAATTCTTTGAGATATTGATTTGTGTTTTGCTCTCCTGTCCATTTTGAGAGAGAGGCCAGGCCCTTATGCACAGGCCTGTTTCAAGGGAGCTTCATGTTAACGGGCTGATAGTAGAGGTTTCCTAAAAAAATACTTTTTTTCCTACAACTGACTTTCTGGAAAAATTACTAGTGAATGATTTAAAGAGAAACAGGGAATAAAAGTGTTGGTTGAATTGTGTCCCCCCAAAAGATATGTTGAAGTCTACCTGTGCATGGGACCTAACCTGGAAATAGGATCTTTGTAGTAATCAAGTTAAGATGAGGTCATATGTGATTAGGATGAGCCTTAATAAAATTCAGTGACTCACTAGTCACTTAGAAGAAAGCCATGTGAAGGCACAAAGACACGCAGGGACCAATACCATATGAAAAAAGAGGCAAAAATTTCAGTGATGCAGCTGTAACTTGAGGGACACCAAGGATAGCCAGCAACCACCAGGGGAAACAAGGAAAAAGCCATGAAACAGATCATCTCTTAGAGCCTCCAGAAGGAACCCACCTTGTTGACATGCTGACACCTTGATTACGTACTTTTAGCCTCCAGAATTGTGACAGAATAAAATTTTGTTGTTTTAAGCCACCCTGTTTATGGCACCTTTAGGAAACTAGCATAAAAATAAAAGTACCTATGGGGGGTAGAAAGAGAACCCCTGAGGCTAAAATGAGGTCATGATTGAAATGAGAAAAAATCAAGAGAGGAACTCTGATAGCTCCAGCACTTACTTAGTTCTCTAATAATGGGAAACTTATGTAATGTACCTAAGATTCATTTTCCTCCTCTACACAGGAGAAAAGTTAATTTATTGAGCTACAATAATGCTCAGTGTACAGTAGCTTTTATTCTTATAATCAATGTTGTCATCATCATCACTACCACTTCCTGAAGTCATGGGGAGAGGGACCTGGTGGTGTCAGGGCCGGGGCCCCAGCTGACCATGGTACTGACCAAGCTGTGCTGTGTCTGAAATAGTGGATGGCTTTAACCCAGCTAAGCCATGGACCCACCTTAGGAAAACATGTGGTCCCAAGTCAGTTGGAATGTGCTTCCTTATTAGGAAAGAGAATATTCCTCAAACAACCACACGTGGTTACTTCCTATCCAACCTTGTTGAGGTAAGAAATCAAAGTGGCTATAGGAATGGAAACTGGAAAGATTTCTTATAGCATATTGTTCTCTTGATTGACTTCATTTTGACCTAGATAGAGCAGAAAGGGTTCACAAAGACAAGGAGAAATGAAAAAGATACCTCATATTTTCAGTTCTGCATTTTTCCAGAACATTTGTTGTATCTTCAGTTCATACAACTGTGCTGTTATGAATCTCTAAGGGATCACTTAGGGAATGGTTTTGGATTTAACCTCTCAATGGGCTCCTTATCTTAATAGAGAAGAAGCACATCCACAGTTCATGACTGGACTTGGACCCCTCCCAACTTGGCCACCTTAGAGACATGAGGCCCTGCAGGAGGTCTAAGGCCATACCATCATCTTTGTAAAACTATTCCATAAATCAGTGTATATTTTTACTGCCTTTGTAACAAATACTCTGATTAATGATTATTCAATACCATAATAGAAGGAAAAGGCATGATTGACCTCATTTTGACCTATATCAAACAGCAAGAATGCACAAAGAAGGAGAAATGAAGACGATACCTCGTCTTCATACGAAGTTTAATCACTGCTTGTTCATGTCTCTGTTTTTGTTGTTTGTTTTTTAACCAGCACATTTAAAAGGTCAGAGAGGAAGAGCCTGGGTGGTCTGTCAGTTAAGCGTCTGACTTCAGCTCAGATCATAATCTCACAGTTTGTGAGTTCAAGCCCTGTGTTGGGCTCTATGCTGACAGCTCAGGGCCTGGAGCTTGCTTCAGGTCCTGTGGCTCCCTCTCTCTGCCCCTCCCCTGCTTGCACTCTGTCTCTCTCTCTCTCGAAAATAAATGAACATTAAAAGGTCAGAGCAGATATGATTCCTTGGCTCTGGCTTCCAGGCCTGAGACACAACCCTCCTAGGCATCTTCTTGCAAGTTCATTTTTTTTCTTGGCCTACCCGTACTTGCAGAATGGCTTGTAGTTACATTGTCTAGGATGATCTGCATCTGGTTTTTACAGATGAACTCCATGGCCCATGACCTAAGTACTGACATTCCACCGAGGGGAGTAAGAATCTAACAAGACTGGGAGAATTATGGCTAATCTAATCCCTGGCTGGTAACATTGTCAGAAAGTGGCATAGAAAGGTCATTTGCATGTGGTCAGGGATAAAGGAGATTAGAAGAAGCATTGGGTTCCAGAGTTACTGCATAAATGCCAAAATACAGGTGGATAATCCCTGGCCAGAACAAGTCCTATAGAGAACATGTAGACTGAGGGATATACAATTATTGTTAAATCCCAATGTTCTACCTGATCTCACATCTGCATCCTGCTATTGTGCCTATTATATGAAGAATCTATGATTTGGAGGGCAGCAGATCATTAAGAAGAACCAAACTAGCTCAATAAAGAATATTTTGGAAGGCATGTCATTATATAAAAGGGTTTTTTATTTCACCTAAAGTTACCTTCTTGAACCTTTGCAGGTGCAAATGATATTAGATTGTACAGTGAGCATTCATTATTGACATAGATGGCTTATTTTTAGCAAAGTAGCTCCTAGAATAATTTGTAGCACCTACACATAGAAAGAAATCTACATCTTAAAAAATACAGCGAGGCTGTCAATTTGAACATGCAATTGCATAATAAACTCTATTAAGAACTTATTTCAGGAAGCAAGGCTGTACACTAAGAACTTTCCCTTGATGCTTTTATATAAAACATTTTAACAAGTGAACTCTCCCCCAAAGATTAATATTTAGATCATGAAATATTTCTAATCATTTACCTGTTATGTTTTGCTAATAGCTTATGGGAAATTTGATGTTTAGAGCATTTATTTCATGGAAGAAGGGGCCTGCAAACCTTAGGAATATTTAGGCTGTGATAACTTTATACCCTGACCTCGATATATAATATCATAACACATAATATAATATCTAGTCAGAAAAAGATAAACAAATGGCAAATAATATCACAGTGCCAAATCAACTGAATTTGTTTAAAGCCATATTGATTTTTTGTCTCTTAAGATTCCTTAGATCTATTTGATCACTTTCAAACTGTGCAAATACATGGGGAATGAGAGCCCAGGAAGCAATGATTCTGTGTATTTTTTAGCATTATTATCAGTAATCCACACCCTGCAGTAGACCTCATCTTTATAAACAATGACACATAGCAAATATTAGGTCCTCTGGACTGCTTGTATAGCTTAGGCAAAAATACATTTCAAAAATACATATGGAATCGGCCTTTTCCTTTTGTCTGCCTTGGAACATTCTACAAAGACCAAATTCTAAAGATGTCTTTCCCATCCTTCTCTGAAATGAAAATCAAGCTCATAAAAGAGAATCCAACTTAATTTGCCCTTCTTCCATTTCCACAAAACACACATTGAGTTTTATTGAGGACACTTCTGATACCACCTCTTGACATTTCTAGACACTCTGGTCCTTACACATTCAGAAAACAGTCAGAATTCTCCTAATTCTCAATATTTGGCATCTTAAGACTTCAGCTCATTTCCATTTCTTTCAAGATTTCTAATTGAAGTGAAGTTAAGATCTTTGCAGTTGAAAAGTGTTCCCATTTAATTTTCACTCAATGTGTTGTTGGAATAAAGCCTAAGCTGCTATAACAAAAATTTCTCAAAATACAGTAGTTCAGATACAGAGATATTTATTTCCCCATGTTGTAACAGTTCAAGGGGGTCAGCATACCATAAATTAAGTCAGGGACCAGGCTGGTGCAGGAATTCTTGTATCTCCATGAAGTAGACTCCAAGGTTGCCCTGTTCATGGTCCTAGTTCAACCATGAAGAGCAATAGGAATCCAGTCCTCTCTCTCTAAGGCAAAGAAAGAAGGAGAAGATTAGTAATCTTTTTCTAAGGAATGAAGTAGAATTTGTATACATCATTTGCATCCACTTTTCACCAATGAAAATCTATGCACACACTTACACAACACCTTTGCTTAGGACGCAGTTAAATAGCCTGCCTTACAGGACAGCCATGTGGCCAAAGAGAGAAGAGGTTGCTAGGGAACAATGAAAAGTTGCACACCTAGAGGTTATGAATCTTTTGGTTCATTCTTAAACTTTTATTTTTCAAAACTTCCAATTGCAGAGGTCAGTTCTTAGTTTCTCTCATTGAGGGAGAATGCTAGACAGTAAGTACTTCCATCACGTCTTGACTGAATATAAAAAGAAACCACAGCTCATAAGAAAGCAAACCATAAATCTTGATACTGTTTTTATTCCTTTCCCATTCTGCATATCCTAAACGAAACAGAAATATGTCTAGTAGGAGACAATGTATCAAGTGCTATAAAATTATTTGGCTAGAATAAGTGACAGAAATTTCTTGTTCAAAGGCCAGATTCTTATCCTGTAAGACTCAATGGGCTTGCTCTTATTATGTGCTGATTACTGAGAGTTCTCCTAGCCCAAATCAAAGAACTAAAGGAGGCTTAGTGCCTGTCCAGAGGACCTACAAATACAAATTTAGTGAAAAATTTTAGACACATCAAAATAAATATGTGATGCAAACAAAATCATTGCACTAAACTTAATAGCTAAAAAAATTTGAGTATTTCACATGAATAAAAGATATAGTCCTGGAGAGAAGGGAGAAAGTAATTTGGGCAGTTGGCTAAATGTTGTTTGGAAGGAGAGAATGAGTATCAGTATGAGTTCAATCCTGTTTTCCCTGGCTAGTTCAATCAAGAATGGTATAAAACTTGACAGGAATATTTTAAGGCCATCCAGCTAGAGAGCCTTATTTACTCTACTGTCAAGTTTTAATTTCTAGCAATATCCATTATGTCATAGTTGTCCCCTGTCAGCCATGGTCCTGGACCTTTAAATGTGGCCTGTACATAAGGTTGTGAGCACACAAAATCCAACTGTTGTTACGTGCATCGTTACATGCATCTGTTAACGATCAACCTTAAGTTTACTTTCTGGATCAACTACTTCATGCTTGGATCTCTATTCCTTGGTGATGCTCTACAGCATTTATTATCTGCCTCTGGCCCTTCTTCTTGGTTTGGTCATTGTAGATTTTTTTCTCTAGCATACTGGTTCATGTCTTCAGAAGGCCCAGGCCTAAAGACCTTTCATTTGTCAGGCTACTCACCATTGAATCATCTTTCTTCTATCCTTCCCTTCAGGAAAACCGGATCCTGGCATTTTAGGTTCTGCAAAGGCAAAATTGGGAGATAGAAATTAGGGAGCAATCCTGGAGATTTGATAGCAATTAACATTCAATAAACAATTATAGCGTACTTTCTGTGACCATAGTACACTGTCAGGTGATATGTAGAAGCGGCTTTCTTAGATGCTTAAGGAGCATGTAGTCTAATTGGAGAGAAAGCAGAACTATTTAAAACACCTACAAAGTAAAATAAGTGTTCACCTGGTACTCACAAGAACAATGGAAATAAATTCGCTGTAATTTAAAATAATAACTTCTTCCCACAATGGTGAATAACTAAGCCAGAAGTATATTTTGGGACCCGAAAGTGAAAGACTTACTTTGGACGTATGAATGTATATAGCTTTACAATAGAATTAAATTTCCTACAAGATGCGATTATACATGGACATACTGTGATCTTGAGACAAAATAATATTTTCCTTACCCCTTTGTTGGCACTATAAGTTATAAGTATTATAAACAAATATAACATGAAATAAAATGTTATGTGTGCAGAGCAGTTCACTGAAAATATTGACTTCTGTTCAGTCTTTCTCTAACTTGTTAGTTCAAATAATAAAGGCAACATAGTAAAGCATGTGCTTGATTTTCATCAGGTTCAGCCTTCTATGACCTGACTTCACCCAACCTATCTATGTCCCAATCCTGGGAACTTATGAATTGTTAGATTACATGGTAAACTGTGACCTCAAAATAAAGAGATTATCTTTGACTATCTGAGTGGGTCCAATGTAATTGCCAAGGTTCCTAACTAGAGAAGGAAGCAAATGAGTCAGAATCAGAGAGATAGCATTCTGAGAAAGATAAAGCCATTGCAGGTTGTGAAGAAGGAAAAGGGGCATGGGCCAAAGATACGAGAGCAATCTTCCTTGCAGAACCCAGAGAAAAACCCTGCCGATTACCCCAGCTTTTCACTTTCTACTAAATAGATACATGCAATATTTAAATTTTATAATAAACTAAACTCTTTTTGTAAGTAATAAAAAAATACAAATTAAAAAATTTGCTAACACCTTGATTTTAACCCAGTGAAATCCACTTTGGACTTCTGACCTCCAAATTGTAAGATAATAAATGTGTGGATTTTTTTAAGCCATAAAGTTTATGGTAATTTATTACAGCAGCAATATGAAACTAATGTGTAGGAGAGTATTAAGGGAATATCCTTTGAAGTTAAATTACCTAGATTTAAATACTGGGTCAGCCATTGTCTAGCTGTGTGACTTGGGAATTGCTCAACTCTCCATGCTTCATTTTTCTCATGTATAAAATAGGATAATAGTTCTTGGGAACTATTTTTCTTGGGAAAAGTCATAGGACTTTTATAAGAATGAAATAAGCACTTAAAACAGTGCCTGGCACAACCTGCTTTTAACAATGTTTGCCATTTTTAATTGTTTTTTTTTAGTGTTTCCATTGTTTTTTAAGTATTATAAAGTCATTTGGTAAGGCCAGCTATTTTACTCTTCCTACCTCCTCTCCAGATTCATCCACAAAGAATTTGAAAAGCCATTCAGAAAATACATATGAAGTCATTAACAGAAGACAAAAAATAATATCCAAATTATAATGGAAACACCAGGAACAAAGAACAAAGCTCTTATCCTGAATGACCCCACCCTATTTTTATGGTTGAGCTTGTGTCTCAGAGATAGACACATGTAACGAGAGGTACACATGTAACCAGAATGCACAAAAAATGACATGAGTCATTTAGAACAACATACTGTAAGGACTATGAGAACTTTCAGCTAGATAGGTCATGGACAAATTTCAGGGAAGTAGAGGTCATTAGAGTGGGTCTTAGGAAATTATCAGGATTTAAATAAGTGGAGACTGGAAAAAAAGGATATTTATAACAAAGAAATAGGCATAAGCAATAGACCTTTACAATAGGATCGTCAACTGAGTACCTCCTTGACATAGATCAACAAGCTTACCCTTTTCCAAACAAAACTGCCCAATGTCACACTCCATTCCACCTCTCAGATTTCTTCCCAAATGTATGCCCAGTTATTCAGACTGATTCTCATTTAAATTCCCATTCACTCTCCCCAGATATATATATAAATATTTCCTCAGCTACAAGGCTTCTTGTTGAGTCCTGCTTCTCCTTAGGCATGCTTGCCTTAGAAGATTGAATACATGTCCATCTAGAGAAATCAATCAACTTTGCTATATCCCTCAGCTCAGAAAAGTAGACTGCCTCAAACCTTGTAGTAAAGTCCCTTCAGCCATAATTTTCCAACCCTTCAACTATAATTCTTCTAGAAGAAGTGGCAACATCTTTCTAGACTTAGTAGCTGTGATAAAATATACCCCTGTCCAAACTGCTGAGATCTCTTCTTAAAATGGCTTCCAAATGCAGGAATCTTAATCCTTTAAACTTTAAAAAATTAACTATAATAAACTTTGCCCGACACCTGGAATATGGAACATGAATTACCTACCTTCCAAAGTATTAGGCTTTCTGTTTGGTAGTTGAATTAAATATAGCCTGTTTTCAGATAATTTCAGAGTCATCAGTCTGAGGTCTGTAACACCTGTAATAAGAAGATGTGAAACACTTAAACTTAGTTGGTAAATGAACTGGAAGTGGTGGATATTATGGATATTAATGTTTGTTTTATTCTTGCCAGGGAGAAAGGACTACACACACACACACACACACACAAAGAGAGAGTAATTTCAGAAGGTCCTACCTGGACTTTCACAATCAATTTATGTATTTAACAAATATTTGTTAGATAGAATTGGATACTGAATAGGTATGGAATAAGAATTACAAAAATTAGAAAACTGGAAAGTCATTCATCCTTACTAACACACATACATACATGCACAAACACACACACACATCAATACCTCTCAGTCTCATAGGGAGATAAAACTACAAACAGAGCAGACAGGTTCCAGATCAGAACTAGGACAAGTAGGGACAAGTATGAATACTGGATAAAGGTATCTTTGAGGTACTAGGGTACCAAATTTTTTTTTCAGAACAGGTGATAGTTGAATATTTTTGTGGAAGGGAGAGGGGTTACCCCTTCATCTTTCCCCCTCTGCCCATAAGGAAGAGAGAACTTTATGCCCAAACCTGTCTTTCTTTAGCCATGTCTTGTCAAGTGCATAAGAAAGGAGCTATTAACTTTATTAGTCAAATCCCAGAATATTCACTAGAACCTGCTTTCTAGTGGGGCAGTTCTTGAATTGTAAAAGGCATAAAGCCATGCTCATAGCCTACTCTTCCATTTCCTTCCTTTCACTTCCTGCTCCTATGATGTAAGCATGGGGACATAGCCACTCTCATCCAAATGCTCTCTAATGCTTTTAAGATATTCTAGATTCCAGAAATGGAGCCAGAAACCCCTTTTATTCTAGACCTGCATCATATGCTGTGTCACACAGCTCACCAGAGATGATGGACAGTGGGGACAATACAGGGTACTTTCCCAGCAACCAGAATAACATATTTTCTCGTTTGCCTATAATTCCTTGTTCCCTCACTTTCTAATAGGGAACTTCAAGGAGGAGGATGAGTGGGTGTTTGGATTGAGAGACCAAAACCACCCAAAATTCCATTGTCAAAAACAGCTTGAGCTGTCTTAAATGATAAGTGGGATTTTCTAAGCAAGGGGTAGGAGGTGGGGGTGGGAGGTTGCTGGAACAAGCAGCATAAGGAGAGCATTTGAGAGCAGAGCAAACAGCATCAGTAAAACTGTGCTACAACTCTGATTAGATAGAGTACATGGAGGAAAATCAAAGATTATAAAGCTGAATTGGTCTGGGTGCAGGTCAAGAAAAACTCGACTGTTATGCCAATATCTTTGAATTTTATTCTACAGGCTATAGGAAGCAATTGAAAGAATTTAAACCAAAGAATAACATACTTAAAGTGGTCTCTTGGAAAAGAGTCTTTGAGTATGGATAATCAATAGGAGAAGAATGAGAACAGCTAGGAAATAATAGTGATGATCTAGTAAAAGATAGCAGTGGGGCTTTGGACTAACTGTGTCCCACCCCCAAAAGTCATATGTTGGAACCCTAATGCCTAATGTGATGGTATTTGGAGATGAGGTCTTTGGGAAGAAATTGACTCATAAGGACTGAGTCAATAGAATTAATGCCCTTATGAGAATGGATGAGAAAGATGTTTTCTCTGCTGTGTGAGGATACAACAAAAAGGTAACTGTTGGCAAGCCAGAAGGAGAGTTCCCACCAGGAACTAAATCAGTCAGAATCTTGATCTTGGACTTGCCAGCTTCCATAACTGTGAGAGGTAAATTTATGTTGTTTAAGCTACTCACTCTATGGTACTTGTTATAGCAGCCAGAGCAGACTAAGACAAGTGGCACGGGAGGGAAGAATGAAACTATTTGAGTATCTAATGTAGGATAGAGACCACTCACCTACATACTTCGTACCCATTCACTTCTTATTCCTCCAAATAACTGTGAGGATAGAATTATGACCTCGTTTTGCCATAAAATGAGAAAGCCAGGATTATAACCCATGTCTGCCTCATTTCAACTTTTACTCTCTTTTTACACTGAACCATCTTACATGACAGAGGGAATGAGAAAATAATATAGACAAAAGAGAAACTGGGAAGTCAAATAATGAAAAAACTAATTGTAGAAAGGAAGATGAGGAAGAAGCCATTTGATATGTAATTGAGACAATAAAGTGAATGCAGTTTCTCAAGGAAAAAACTAGTGGAGATGCCCAGTGTAGTTGAATGTTCACATAGAGACCAGTAGAGTAGCCTGTGCTAGCACATCTGCACCACACAGAATGACATTGTCCAAGGAAAAGCAGGTAGAATGAGATGAAAGTAAGAGTAGGCCTCTTGAGGGCCACTCAGGAGACAGAAAACACACCAGTTATTTGTTTGTTTTAGTCTCTTTGTTTAACAGAGAGAGGTTAATATAAAGATTCTTAAATTAGTATTGAAAAACTAAATGTATTGAAATGGTAACGGTAATATGAAAGTAGCAACAGCACAAAGCAGCTAATAGCCCCAGGGCTGGAGAACAGGAGAAGTTGGGATTGTTAAAACTTACAAGCTTCAAGAAGGCGTCTTGAAGAACAGCTTCTCACACCCCTGAGGACGGGTATGTTGAGTCTCCCCCAAGACCACCCTCACCTTTGATTTGCTGAAAGGACTCACAGGCTCAGAAAACTGTTACGCTCAGGGTTATGATTTATAAGAGCAAAACAATACAAATTAAAATCAGCAAAGGAAAAAGATGCATAGTAGAAGTCCCCAAGAAACGGCATGTTTCCAGGTCTTCCCCTCTAAGTGGAATCACACAAATATACTCAATTCTCCCATCAATGATATGTGGCAACATTGAAAACATCTGTAAAGTATTGACATCGGGAGAAACTCATCCCAGCCGTGGGGTTATTAGGTTATTGGTTATTGGGTTTTTATTTGCGGGGGGGACGGGGCTTTGGTAGGTTAAGCAATGCTGCCTAAAGAGTTATGCCCAAGTCCTAATTCTTGGTACTTGTGAATATGACCTTCTTTGGAAATAGGGTCTTTGTGGATGTAATTAAGTTGTGGCTTCCAAGATAATATCATATTGTAATTAAGATAGGTTCTAAACTCAACAACTGGTATCAAAGGAAAGAAGGCCATGTGAAGACAGAGGCAGAAATTGGAGTTAACACTGCCACAAACCAAGGAATTCCAGAACCACCGGGAGTTGGAAGAGATGAGGAAGTCTTCTTCCCTAGAGCTTTTGGAGGGAGCATAGCCCTGTCAACACCTTGATTTCAGACTTCTGGCCTCCAGAACTGTGAGAGAATCAATTTCTGTTGTTTTAAACCACCCAGATTGTGGTAATTGTTTTCAACAGCCTCAGGAAACTAATATAGATTTTGGCACCAAGAAGGGGTGCTGCTGTGCCAAATACCTAAGAATGTGGAAGCGGCTTTGGAATATGGTAATGGATAAAGTCTGGAAGAATTTTGAGATACATGTTTTAAAAAGCCAACACTGCTTCGAAGAGAAAGTTGGTGGAAATATGTATATTAAAGGTGATTTGGTGAGGATTCAGAAAGAAGTAAGGAGCATATAAAGCTTTTACTTTGTTGAAAGAAAACATATATGATCATGAAAATAATGTTGCTAGAAATATGAACATCATAGATGTTTCCGTGAGGTCTCAGAAGGAAATGAAGGACATGATGTTAGAAACTAAAAGGAAGATGATTCTTGTTTACAAAGTGGTAAAAAAAATATAGCTGAATGGTGTTCTGCTGTTGTGTAGAAAGTGGAGCTGACAAGCAAGGAACTTGGGTATTTAGCTGAGTAAATGTCGAACAAAGTGCTGAAGATATAGCCTGATTCCTTCTTGCTGCTTACAATAAAATGCAGGAGGGGAAAGATAAATTGAGGAAGGAACTGCTAAGTAAAAAGGAACCAGTACTTGATTTGGAAAATTCTCAGTCTGTTCAGATTACAAAAGCTGCTAAAGTGTGTTCTGGAGACAGAACCAAGGGTGTGGCTGGACACACTTCTACTAAAGATGTTAGATATGTGACTCATGGATCCAATCAACCAACTGACCCGAAACGAGGAAGAGATGGGGTTATCTAGAAAAGATCTGTGGAGGAACTTCTTGTCTAATGGTGTAAATCCTTTGCTGCATGTGGGAGAGCCACAGGATTTTGAGAATACCATCTCACCCAAAACACTTTCAGGTTGGAATGAAGGGGACAGAAATGAAATGAAATGAAGAAACGTTAGATTTCCAGAATTCTACAAGGGAAACAAGCCAATAACCCTTCTCAGCCACAAACCTGTTCTATCTTTCAAGAAAAAACAATAGAGTGACTCAAAGGACAAGGTTGCCATTGATGAAGGGTGCTGCGCAGGCCTGAAGAGCAGAGTTAACCTTTTCCTGCAAAAGGGGATGTTGTTTGGTTACTGCTGATATCTTGAACTCCAAGAAGAGTTCGGGACCTCTGAAGAGAGGGCAAGATCAGTTGATGTTAGAATCCCAAAGGAGCATATGTAGACTACTGTGTTAGTTTCTATTGCTGTGTAACAAATTTAGCAGCTTAAATCAGCACCCACATATTAGCTTATAGTTCTGTAGGTCAGACATATCTGCTCAGAAAGCTGCAGGTGAGATACTGGCCAGAACTTCTCTCCCATCTGAGGTTCAGGGTTGCCTTTCAAGTTCATCGGTTGCTGGAAGAATTCAGTATTTTGCAGTCAGAGACTGGTCCCTGTCCCCTTGCTGGCTGTCAACTGGAAGCCATTCTCAGCTCCAACAGACTGCCCTTACTCTTTGCCATGTTGTCCTTTTCATTTTCAAAAGCATAGCAAAGGACCACTGTTGCATTGAATCTTTCCTAAGCTTCAAATCTCTCTTGTCCAGAAAAGACAACATCCTTCTTTTTTAGATGTTTCCCTGATTAAGCCAGGCCCACCAATGGTAATTTCCCTATCTTAAGGGTAACCGATTGGGGATCTTAATTGCATTTGTAAAACACCTTCCTAGTAGCATCTAGATTTGTTTGTTTGAATAACTGGGAGAAAGTGTGTGTACCTCAAGGACTGTGAATTTAAGGGGCAACTTACAATTTTGCCTACCACACTGAAAATGTTAGAAAACTGTAAATGCAACTATTTGAAAGAACCACCACTGTTAAGTGAAGAAGGTATATTTCTTGGAGACCCTGAGAAGAGCAACAAAACAGGATGCAAACCGGCAGAAGAATCAAAGTGAAAGAAGCAGACTTCCAACCAACCTACCTCCAGCCTTCCTACCTCCGCGAGTGCCCCCTACTGGCAGAGCCTATAATGTATCCCCTGGCAAAGGGGCACATAAATGTGGCTTGCAGTGTCCTGACTGCAGCAGGATAGAGTAAGATAGGTTTGAGAGGCAATAGTTTAATAGTTTAAGAACTCCCAGATGGTACTCCACAGGCAATCAGCATTATTGGTCAGGTTGGAGAGGGGATGCCAGACAAGAGGACAGGATGTGCATGGTCTGGGTATGAACTGAGAGTTCATGCAAGTGTCAAAGGAACATCCAGAGCTAGAGCAAGAACCAAGATTACTGTAGGAATCACTATTCTACAAACATAATCCAGAAATTCTGTTGATCTAGATGTGTTATTTCAACTATTTTTCAAGTTGCATAATGAGCTAAAGTAACCCTAATTATCATATAAAAATAGAAATAATTTGGAATGCTTTCCTTAGATTTTCCACCCAACTTCAAGCTATGAGGATAATATGTTAGCTGATGTGTCTGTGTGAAACACTCAGATAAGACTGATATCCTCTGAATGATCTGGACAAAACTAAAGGGGAATATAAAAAGTTGTGACAAAGATTAAAAGCCACTAGAAGCAGAAAGAAATGTTCATTCCCAAATTCATTAGTGAGTAATGGACCACTCTCTTTTGGAGGATGACAAATTGCCTTTAATTTTTGTTATTTTATACAACAGTTTAAAGCAATAGTTTTTGAAGTACAGACAAATTGTAATTTACAGAGGTTAATATACTTCCAGAAAACAGTCAAAGCAGACAGAGAAGATATGAGAAGGAAATTGAGAGACATAGGATTCTATCTAGGGAAGAGCACCACCGTTTAGCATTTCTACTTGCTCAGTTTTTGAATTATATGCTTAAACAACCTATAATAAAAGCACAAAAGTAAGAAAAACTTTGCAGATCTTACTTTTAATTCTAGGAATTAAATTTTTAAATGTGTATATCATGATGGTGTCACATTTACCTGGAGCTTAATAAATTCCTATACTCAGGAACTTTTGGACACATGCAAGTAGAAACTTAAATTTCTATTCACTTAATTCTCTTCTATATTGAAAAAGAGAGATGATTTTATAAGGTAGCAATGTGATGTGTGATTATTTAGTCCATCCTGCCAGGGTCAAATGCTATGAGGGTTGAAACCCACCATAAAATGGCTGATTAGAAAGAAAACTGTTAGAAGCAAAGTCAATAGTAAAATCAGCAACAGACTAATCAATAATGTGATTAACATCCTAGATTTCTAGTAGATTGTTAGAAATTAAAAATTATCATACTGCATCTCTGATCTGACTGGCCCCCCCCCCCACTCTCCCCCTGACCTCTGCATAAGCTTCCTTCCCTTTACAACAGGAATCAAAAGGTCCCAGCCACAAGTAGCACCCTTAGTCTTTCTAAATACACCTCAGTTTTTGCAGCTGCTGTTAAAATGCCTAGAACACTCCCTAAATTCAGAGCTCTATATAAATGTCACTTCTATTCATAGTACTTGCTTGATAATCCTAGATAAAATAGTTGTTCCCCACTGTGCCCACCATCACTCTTTATTGCTTCCCCTGCTTTATTTTTCTTCATAGGAGTATTCACTACCAAACCCATAGCAGAGATTTGTTTTCTTCGTCTGTCTTTCTCTTCATTCTAAAATGAAAGGTCTGAGAGGGTAGAAACTTTTCATGTTGAACTTATTATTATATCCTTAGGACCTAAAACAGCACCTGGCCATGAGAAGTCTCTGAATAAATATTTGTTGAAAATTATCTACCTAATCTCATCATTATGATTTTGGTCCATTTCAGTCTTTATATTTCCCCAGGACCAAATCTAATGTCTTAATAACTATAACAAGGATAACTCACACTCATGAAGTTCTTGCTGTGGACAAAGCATTGGGTGAAGCACTTTGTAAAATCTCACTCCTTGTGAAGTTTGTATTAATATTCCCATTGTATAGACAAGAAAACACTGCCAGAGAGAGATGGATTAACTTGCCCAGCATAATTCCAGCTTGCACAAGACCAACTCATTCTAATTCTGTCTTGTTCTCCCTACTTAGTTTGGATACTCTTGGAGCTGCATTGAATTCTATAGTAAACATGTACAAATTCTGCTATTTCCATGCTTCTTTAAGGCTACCTCCTACCCCACAGGCCTGTCTCTGTGGCTCCTTTGTGTGATTTGAAAGGAGCACCCTGCTGCTAGGCAGCCCAATTAGAAGAAGATGCCTCCACTGGGCAGGCCAGCTGTAGGAGCCGAAAATACCTCTGTGCAAAGAAGTTTCATGGATGGACTTAGAGGGTATTATGCTAAGTGAAATAAGGCAGACAAAGAAAGACAAATGCCATATGATTTCACTTACATGTAGGATCTTAAAAAACAAAGCAGATGAACAAATAAAAACAGAAACAGACTCACAAATACAGAGAACAAACTGGTGTGATTGCCAGAGGGGAGGGGCGTGGGGGCATGCACGAAATAGGTGAAGGGGATTAAGATGTACAGTCTTCCAAATATAAAACAAATAAGTCACAGGGATGAAAAGTACAGCATAGGAAATATAGTCAGTAATATTCTGATGATATCATATGGTGACAGACAGTTACTACACTTATTGCAGTGAGCATCACATAATGTACAGAACTGTTGAATCACTATATCATACACCTGAAATTAATATAACATTATATGTCAACTAGACTTTCATCAAGGGGAAAAAAAGGTTCCTCTTTTCTCCAGGCTGACCTAACCACTCTCCAAGAAACATGGTCTGGTTAATAAACATGGCTTAGTTAGTGGCACATGAGTTAGATCTCAGCACCTACCTGCCTCTAGGCCTGATGCCTATTTGTACATGGCACAGATTTATAACTTCCCATCGTCTTCTGCCTTCCCCCCTTGCTTACTCTGCTGTCCTTCATTTACCTTCCTGGGGTTTTTTCTTGACCACTCTAAGCATGTTCCCACCTCAGGGGTTGTGTATTTGCCTTTCCCGTTGCTTAGGACATTTCTTTCCCCAGATATTCTTGTAACCTACTGGGCTCTGTACAAATGCTGCTTCTCAAAGAAGCCTCTCACTGCCCTATACTGAACTAATTAAGACAATTATTTTTTTCCTTTATGCTGCCACAATTTTTTTCGTATCAATCACTACTGTTGACTTGATATTATATATTAGGTATATATTTATTTTATTCTTTTGTGAGAGCCATCCCCATATTGTTTCATATGCAAGGACCCAGTTCTGCAATTTTATTTCTGAACTGGAGTTAACTTATCGATATGGTTGTCTCTGACATGATTTGGCCTTCAATGACTGCAAATACATCATCTGTGTTGTAAGCTGACATCAGTTTTTTACTCATTAACCTAGGACAGTTGAAATAAAGCAAATACTTGCCTTGGGATCATAAATGTAATGTGTTTGAATATAAGACAGATATGTACATATTATAGAATATGCTCATATTAATTTTAATATCAATATGGAAAATAAAATTTTAAGATGCTGGTCAATAACTTTTGAAATCTCTACTCCTTCAATCTCTCAACAAAAATATAGACTACACTTTGAAAACTAGCATTTTTATGAAGATGAAAGCAAATGACCCGAACATAGTGAGTGAACAGTAAATTTGAGTCCTTGACTTTGTTCTCTATAGACCCTTACGCCCACCCACCCACACCCACACACACGTCATAATATATACTTACATTTCATTTATCACAGACTGTATTTCAAGAAAGACTGGCTGTTTTGCCTCAGTGATTACAAGCTGTGATTAAAATAAATGAATAAAAACAGAGATGTTGTCAGTAAGCTCATATTTTTATTTCTTAGTGTTTATCCTAAAGTTACTAATTCTATAGTTTTCAGTTAGTCAATTGCTATCTTTAATTTATTGCTTCTAGATTTTTCCAGTGAGAACACAAAAATAGGTCATTTGGAATGTCATGAAATCCATTCTTTATTTCTTATATAATAGTGGAAGGCTTTTAAATTTAGTTCAAAATAATTTAAACAAAAGCTAGAAAAATAGCTGACAAATAATCTTCTGCATAGTATATATTTGTATCCAGTGTACTTAAAAAAATAAAAACTCATTTTTCACAATTTTAGAACTATGACAAATGTGGTTAGAATCTTTTTCTTTTTCAATACAATGTAGCCCTTTCTATTGCTTTAAATTTTGGGAAAAATATGCGGAATTAAAAACATTTGAGAAAGTTTCTAGAAAAATAGCAAGTATTCTTCAAGAGCTCAAAAATGTTTTGCAGCTGGTTATGGACATTTAAATGGCATTATTTCTCATATGTTTTCTGTAATCAAAATCTCTTTGGTTAGCTGATTCTGAAATAAATGCCAATTAGTCAATACTTCCATGATCTTTTAATTATTTAGAACTAAAATGAGTTTATGACCTCTGGTGCATCTAGTATAGGCTTTGTAATTGTCTGTAGTAATTCTAATGCATTGCAAACTACAAACATGAATTATAAAGAGGTAACTTGAGGGAAAAGAGATAAGTAGAAGCAAGGGGGGCTCCTGGGGGGCTCAGTCAGTTAAGTATAGACTTCGGCTCAGGTCATGATCTCACAGTTTGTGAGTTTGAGCCCCACATCAGGCTCTGTGCGGACAGCTCAGAGCCTGGAACCCACTTGGACTCTGTGTCTCCCTCTTTATCTGCCCCTCCCCCATCCATACTCTGTCTCTCTCTGTCTCTCAAAAAGAAGTAAACATTGCAAAAATTTTAAAAAAAGAAAGGCAGAGTTCACAGTAGAATATAATTACCAAATTTTCATTTACTTCTTAAATTAAAATTTATTCTTCTGCCTTCAATTATTACACCAAATCTCTATGAGAATTTTCCCTTTGCACATAAAGTGGATGTCCACATTACAATATCATTCATTGTCATGAATAGTAAAGCCAAACTTAGAAATTCTGTCTGACCAGAGTTGAAATCTATTACAGCACATATTGTACAGGAGCTGAGACAAATACCTAGGGATGAAAATAGAAGGTCTTGGACTCTGTACTGCAGATGTAAATCAAACCAGATATTTATCTCTTCTTTAGCAAGAGGAATAGAACCTTTGGTTTCTGAATGAACAGGTAAATTAGAACTGCATTCCATTCCTCAAGACAGCCAGGAAATAAGACTCTTATTTTAATTATTAAGGATTGTACATATTTTATATTTAATATATATTAAATGTATATTACATGATATATTCTTCTGTTACAGATATTATATATTTACATATATGCATTATATAGTTACATATATATTGCCTTTCTATAACATAAGATACTCAAAAACACAGTGGTTTAAGTATGACAGGTATTTATTTCGGCCTCACATGGTAGTCCAGAGATATGCAGAGCTATCAGAGTACTTAGTACCACAAAGTTATTCAGGGACACAGCCCCTCTATCTTGTGGCTCCACCAAATGTCATGGACATTTTCTTTACTTGCAAAGTAGAAGCTGACCACCTCTACATTCCCATTCCACCCTATGGGAAGGGAAAAAAAGAAGGTCCAGGAGAAAAGTCCCATTTCCTTTAAGCAGATTAACTTGGAGTTGTAGGCATCATTTGCACATGCACATACTAAATGCAGTCATTAGCCTCACTTACTTGCAAAGCAGACTAGGAAGTGTCTGTAGCTAGGTGACCATGTTTCCATTACACTCTAGGGATTCTGTTACCAAATATGTACCGTGTGTGTGTGTGTGTGTGTGTGTGTGTGTGTTCCAAATCAAACTCAAGAATTAGCCAGTGAGATGCTTTAGCCACCTAGAAAAATATAACCAGTTTTGAATAAATTCTATACTAAATCCAGAAAGTATAGATTTCATTCTAAAACCATGTCTTAAAGTTTTAAACTGCAGGTAAGAAAAGAAATGTTGAGTGCTAGGACATAAAATCTGTGAGAGACCAGACTGTTCTACACCATCCCTTCGAGCTGTCTTTTATTGAGCAGCATGGCAAAGTGGAAAGAGCTTTGAATTTTTTCTTATCTGAAACATGCAACACCAACACTGTGGGATTTTGTGAGGGTAACTAGAACTTACCTACCAACTATGTGAGTACATGTTTATAACACGTTATTTATCCAACACCATGCCGGGCATATATCAGGTATCTCACACATGACGAAGACTGTCATTCATGATACTTCAAACAAACATTTATTTAAGAATTGCATTACCAGTTATCGGTATTTAGTGATGAAGCACAGACAAAACAAACATCTCAGTCCTCAAGGAGAACTCAGATAATTTAGGGATAGTGCAACTTTAGGGATAAAGCCAATCAGAAGACAATTTTAAGAAAATGGAATAAAAATCGCCATAAATTTAAGCTCATGATGCCATGTGGTCTCAAAGGAAAGCACCTACTCACAAAAATTGTGTTTGGCAGTTGTAAATTTCACCAGCTTTATCAGTACCGTACTTTTAAAATACTTACTTGAATTTTTTAATTTTGACATTTGTAGTGAGAAAGTAAAAGTACTTATATATTATATTATATTATATTATATATATTATATATATTATATATTATATTAGTGGTAATATAATTGAATCAAACATTTAAAAAATCAAGCAAGTGATCAAGGTCACTAAATGTTAGCATTTATCAGACATTCATTGTGCCATATTCACTCTATGCTAACTATAAAAGAAAATAACAAATTTAAAAATATATACAATATACATATTATATATATTAAGTGCTGGATACAGCATCAAAAATAGTGGCTAAAATATGAGTTCTTACAGTGGAGGACAAACAGATGTAGTCCAGAAATGGAAGAGTCATAATGGAGAAAATGAAGAAAAAATAAATTGATAGAAATCAGCATTAAAATAGTCCTGTCATATAAAATAAAAAGAAAGTAGTTCAAGGTTGCATAGAAATTTAATACAAACACAGATTTTCGCTGATTCTCTATATCAAAAAGTCTCCTGCCCAGATTTTCAGAAGTTAATAAACCACTCTTGAATCAGCATCAAAATCACCTGCTCTATCTCCTGCAAAAGTTCCTTCTAAATTCCTTGCAAAATCATCATCAGTAAATCTTTCTGCCACAGAAACTAAAATCAGTTTTTTCTACCTAGAAAGCTAAGGGAAGTAAAGTTAACTTTAATAAATTTTTCAAGAAAGCTAAAAGAACTGTACCTTGTGGTCTAAACCAGAGTAAAAAGTTATTTTTGACAACAATTTTCACTGTGCATATTAAACTCTTAGTCTAACTTATTATATCAAAATAATATATCACTTGTATAATATTCAGTACTTGAACAACCATGATCACAATAACTAGTTATTTTATCATATAATTTAGCTGTTGGGAAATGGAAGAGTATTTATGGCTCAATTCTTATATATTTTACTTAAAAATTTTTTTAATGTTTATTATTTTTGAGAGAGAGATAGAGCATGAGTGGGGAGGGCAGAGAGAAAGGGAGACACAGAATCTGAAGCAGACTCTAGGTTCTGAGCTGTGAGCACAGAACTGTCAGCACAGAACCTGAAGTGGGACTTAAACTCACGAACTGCAAGATCATGACCTGAGCCAAAGTTTGACACTTAACTGAGTAACCCTGCTACCGCTGGTATATTTACTTTTATAGATATTTTTACATTAAAGAAATAAATATTTTGTATGAATGTACATAAGTATATCCATATTTTCAATGAATAATTATTGAGTTCTGGGTGGACCAGCATTAGATATCAGCTGGCATTTGGACCCCATAGATAAAGGGATGAATCTTGCAGACAAAGTTCCAGCTTTCATGGAATTAAGAGTGGTTGTGTGAGATAACCAAGAAACAATGAAACTTAGAATAAGCAGAACTGACATCTACATGGCTGAACAGTCCAGCTCCAGGCCAAAATCCTATGTGCAGTCTTTCAGGTCCAACTATAGACAATTACCCACAGGTTCCATAGCGGTAAGCCACCCCCTGGACATCAGACTTGGTACAGAGACACTGTCTTGTAGTTTCTGGATGGAGTAGCAGTCAAGAATTTAGACTCTGTGTATATCTGCATTCCTAGTCCAGGAGCCTCCATTCCATGTCCTCCTTAATTGAGGCACTTACAACCTCACCTTATTTGGGGACCTGGAAGACACTTTTCTTCACTCTGACTCAGTCTTCAGTACTTCCCTTCCCTCTGTCTCTGCTCCCATCACAGTGAGATGACCCTCTCCCACCCTTCTCCCCTTTCTCTTTCTGACACTGTTCTGTGTGAGAAAAGGGAACAAAGGGGAAATGCTATTTTTAGTCTCTTGCTTATACTAATTCAGTGATTAAAGTTTTGATTGTGACTTTCATTTTGGCTATCTTAACCAACCATCTAAACACCTGGCCACTCAGCTCTCTTCAGCTCAGCTCCTGATAGCTTGATGCTTTGTTGGTATAGACCCTTTACATGTCTTAAGGAATCTCATCTTTAGAACCACCACTGAGAAGTAACATAGGCACAGCCAGGTTACATTACTACCTGCAGATCACCCAGAAGAGCCAATGAAAGTCTGAGCAAGGGTATGATACCAGGCAGGCAGGCTCCAAGGCCAAAATTGTGAATGGTTAAGCTCCACATATATACATCCATTCCAGAGAGTGATGGGGACCGTGAAAAATACATAACAAGAAGCGAGCAACATTACAGAGAGGGACCAGGAAGGGCTCTCTGAACATGTGACTGTTGCCTAACAAATGAATAACATGAAAGAACTAAGGCTTAAAAAGAAAGGGGGTGGGGGGGAAGAATGTTCCAAGCTGAGGGAAATACAAAAGGCCATAAAGCCAGAACAGTCCTGATGTGTTCCAGGTATTGAAGTCAGGCAGATGTGGCTGGAGCCTGGGAGCACATAGTTGGGGCTGTAGACAAGTTTGGAGGGATGGGAGTTTAGTGATAATACAGGGGGCCCTGATGGTCATGGAAAGGCTTGGCTTTTATTCTAAGTGTAGTGGGAAGTTGACGGTGAGTTTAAACAAAGGGTGCCATATAATACCTATTTTTAAAAAGTTTGCACTGACTGCTGTGAGGAAATAGATTGAATAGAGAAAAGTTGGAAGTAGGGACACCAATGAAATTAGGAAGAGGAGAAAGGAATCTGTACATATTAGGAAGCAGAAATGCAAATATGCAAAGGCACATTGGGGAAGTATGGGGAACTGAAGTATGGGGTACTGAAGTATGGGGAACTGAAGAGGGTACAAATCCTAAACAATGGCTAATTTACTGGGTACAAGTTGGTGCATGACTAGTGGGCAGGTAGAAAAATACATTAGCATCCATCCAAAACATCCCCAGACCTTGTTAAGGAATCTGGAATACAAATGGTAGAGGCCCATTGATATTTAAAAGAAAAAGTTTCTCATTCACCAAATCAAGTCTACCTCTTAGAAAGGGACAGAGAAAACAAGACTATACAGGCAAAGGGTAGATCATACCCCTAAGTCCCCAGAGCAATCCTACAGATAACTCCTTATAAATTGGACGTTATCATCCTTACCCAGAACATCTGAAGGTACTCAAGACCAGAAACTGGCAGGTCTCCTCTACCCAGGTAACCACCTAATCCTGACTTGACCTGGCAGGATATTAAGGGTGGGTGGAGTGTGTCATGCCCTTCGAATGAGAGTCTGGCTTTCCTAAGGCATATTTTGTACCCTTGTCCCTATGGACTTTCAAGTTCATTCCTAATCCCTATCATGTTTGTATAGACCCTATAAAAAGTTCTCTGTCTTGATTTCCTAATTACATTTGCTTCTTCTACCAGGATGGAAGTCTTGTTGCAAACTCCAGATAGCAAGGAAAAGCTCTGGCCTCTGACCTCCCTCTCAGACCACTAGATTCTGCAGATGAATATCCCCATTTTGTTGGAAACCCTGATTCAAAAATCACTGTGAAATCACAGTGCTATCCCTGACTACAAGTGTCTGTTCACTGTCTTGATACTCTAGTTACTTTGTATTGTTCAGCCCCAGGTCAGTCTCTTTATACAGCCCTATTTATCTGTGAGCCTCCCAGGTATATCCTCACATATACCTGAGAGAGGGAATTCTCTCTCCCCCTGTGACCAACCTGGGAGTACCAGCATTTTAAAGAGCCACGCTTCTCAGTCCATTACATTAACCTGAGAGCTTTGAAGAACTAGATTCTTAAGGTTAAACCCCTTTCTCTGCAACCAAGAACCCATTCCATTTCCTGGACAGGTTAAGACTTTTAGATACCACAGACCTTATTTCCACTGGCTAGTTTATGTTGACATACTTTAAAATGATATCTCCAACTAAACATAAGAAAAAAACATCAGAGGTCACCTGGGTGGCTCAGTCATTAAGCATCTGACATCGGCTCAGGTCATGATCTCACGGTTTATGAGTTCAAGTCCCACATTGGGTGAGCATGAGCCCTGCTTCCAGTAAAAACACAAGCCCTAGGTGAGCCCTACTTCTCTCTCTCTCTCTCTCTCTCTCTCTCTCTCTCTCTCTCCCCTCTCCCTCTCTTATAAAAAAAAAGAAAAGAAAAGAAAACATCAGAAAAATTCCATTTGAGGGACATTTTATAAAATACCTGACCAGTAGTCTTCAAAATTGTCAATATCATTAAAAATGAGAAAAATCTTAGAAACGGCTCACAACCAAGAGGATCCTAGGGAGTCATGACAACTAAATGTGATGTGGTATCCTGGAACAGAAAAATGCCTTAGGGAAAAACCGAGGAAATGTGAATAAAGGATGGACTTTAGTTAATAATAATTTTCAATATTGGTTCATTAGGACACATGTAATATTATACTACAAAATGTTAATAGAACTAGACACGGGTTATATAGGAACTCTGTGTACTAGCTTTGCAATAATTCTGTAAATGTAAACCTGTTTTGAAATTAAATTATTAAAAAATAAGCAACATAATATGATAATGGTCATATATTTGACAAAATGTATATTGCTTTATTCCAGAAATTATTCTCCTTGCCATAACTTTTCAGATCTCCTTTCTTTGTTTAATTAAATTCAACTCCTCTTTTTAAAAGATATATAAAGATCTTCCCTTTTTTCTGAGCATATTAATGAGGTTATTTAAGGTCAGGTTATCTATAAATATTAGGAATGGCTTCACTTGGAGTTGAAAGAAGTTTCTTTGGGAGTTGAAAGAACATTAAAATCATTTTTAGTTAATTATTTATTCCTGAAGTTTCTGATTCTTCCTTGTGTGATATTGATTTGCATGAGCAGAAGCAAACATCTTGAATGCTTTATAAAGATTTCATTATGCTTCCTATCTATGTCTTCAAAATGCATCTTTTCAATTGACCCATTTCCCATCATTTAAACACTGATAGAAAGAAGATAATGCCCTCACCTTCAGCATTAGTGATGATGGTGCACATGGCAGACCTAGGAACAATAGAAGCTCCACCACTTAGCAGCTTATTAACCTTGAATAAGCTCTGCAGCTTAGTTTCTTTCATCTTTAAAACACAATAAGACTAGTAATTAATAAATATGATAAGGATCAAATGAGATACTGCATTTCAAGTTGCTTAGTATAGGACCTACCACATGGTCTCAATAATTGGTAGCTATTGTTTTTAGGGCTGTGATCTCCCAAGAACCGGTGTGTGACAGAGAAGGCAAACCACCTATAGTGAAGTAAGAAACATGGCTCTGCCAAGGGCCAGGTCCTCCTAAGACTGGGACAGCAGAGTGAGAAAATTGAGAAAAGGCTATATATTGTTAAGGGAATGATGATAATGTGCAAAGTGAAGAAAGCGGACAGAAGGATAGGCAGCCTGGCTTTTCCTATGCTTTTATAATGTCTCTGCAATGCACAATGACTACTGCCAGGTCATTACCTCTGCATATGTGTGAAAAGGTCACCAAAGTTATGGTTTTGAATTTAAGAGAATTTAGTATTGTTGAAGACCACTCCAGCCTCTGGGGTAGACACAAAGAAAGGAGAAAGAAAATGTCATTATCTTACCCATACTTATCTCTGGAGACCATAACAAAGAAAAATAGTATTGTATAATATTCAGTAAATAAGTATTTATTGAATAAATTTATAAATATAAATTTATGTATATACAAATTTTATACATGTAAATTTTTTATTGAACATTCTATATATGATAAGCATTTTATATACCTTGTTTACTTCTCACTACAAACCACTGAGATAGATTTGCATTATCTCATTTTAGAGAAAATAAAACAAGAAATTCTGTAGCATGCCCACTCAACTAGGAAAAGTGATTGGATCCCAGGTCTCCAACTCCAGATAAATATTGTAATATTTATTCCTTTTGCAGGCACTAGAGGCATAATAGTGCACAAGATATAATCCCTGCCCTCAAGGAGCTGACAGTTCAGTGGTAAATATGGACAGGGTAGGTGCAGCACAGGTGCTGTGAGATTACACATGAAGAAGTTTTAACCCAGAGATAGTCGGTATTCATGGCTCACATCACTGAGCAAAGCATGTTTCCCACTTGGTTCAGATACGTGAGATCCTTAACAGCAAGGATTGCAACTTATCCTTGACTTCTGCTGCAGTCTAGGTAGTTGTTTAGTACATGAGAGTGTGTGAGCTGTACCAAAACTGTTTCTTAGTGCTTTGTCAGGTATGCTGTGGCTTGGTGTTCTCATCTATTGTGGGGAGATGCTAATAATCACACTGCCTCATGGGAAAGTATCTTTAGGAAGCTCTACTTAGAATAGGGCTTGTCATGAAAGTACCAAATATGTGTTTGACTCCTTACTGTTCATAGTTATCACTATGCCTTGCAACAGTAGGCACTCAGTTAATTTTTTTAAGTCAATGTAGAGATTGTGGAAACTTTTATTATATTTTATACACTCTGTAAATAAATTCAGACCTAATGGGATAAAAGCCAAAATGGCATAAAGTGATTCAGAACAACAAATACATACATACATACATACATAAATTCTCTTTTCTACTAGGGCCAGTGGATAGGTGTTAAAATTAGACAACTTTCAAAGGTATATACATGGCAGGATTTTATCATGATGTTGTCAACCAGTCTTCTTTTGATTTATCTGTATATTTCTATTCCTTCTACTGCCACTACCGGTGTAGTCTTACCCTTCTCCTCAGCTTGTGGAATTATTAAGAAAATTATCTGTCTGTTGGATAGGGATGGAGTGGGTGGTAATTGTTGGTCTCCAATGAGCCAGATCATTCATTAACTTGGGTACGTGCAAAAAGTTCCAGACCTGCTAATTGTCCTTTAACTTCTCCGTGAAATGGATTCTTTTATTCTGACTTTCCTAATATGTGCTACAATAGGAGGGATTAAGAGAAATGAAGGATAATATGGGAAATAGTATTGAGATTGAGATAAGACCCATCTGAAATTAGTAGTTTCATTAGAGTAGCAAGTGACAGAAGATTCTTAGAAATTACCTGTTAACAGGGGCTCCTGGGTGGCTCAGTCAATTAAACATCCAACTCTTGGTTTGGGCTCAGGTCATGATCTCATGGTTCGTGGGTTCAAGCCCTGCATCAGGGCAATGCAGAGCCTGCTTGCGATTCTCTGTCTCCTCTTTTTCTCTACCACTCCCCTGCTTGCTCTCTATCTCTCTCAAAAATAAATAAATAAATAATTTTTAAAAAATAAAAGAAATTACTTATTTGCAAGATTACTTATAAATTACTTACCAGGTTAATTACAAATTACTTAGAAGATTAGTTCCCAAACCTCCTTATTCTAATACCTTCCCTGAGAAGAAACTGAAAACATGTTAACACCATCACTGAGATAACAATTCAGAATTTTCTGAAATGAACCTAGAGGTAATAACAATAGCAGAAATGAATAAATAATGTTTTTAAAGAAAAAAATTCTTTCCTTTTCTAGCATGGCCCAAACTCTAATTTCATGTCTGAGGCTCATAAAACTAATCATGATGAATTCATTTAGCATGATTATGGGGTGCAGAACAGCTCTTCAGATGGAATTTTGTTCTGTTATAATTTTGTTCCAGAGCACTGTATCATTAAAGTGAAATATTAATGATATTTTTATTATAACTGTCAAGAAAATTATGGACAGGATTCCAAAAACATAAAAGCTTGGAATTGTTTTAGAAACCTACATTTTTTTTAAATGTACTGCTCAAAGACATTCAACTTCTTAAGAAAATTATATATAACAACTCTCATTTATCATAGGTATTTATTATTCCAAAATTACATAAATACTTGGCTGAACTAGAGAGTCACAGTAAAATAATTTACATAAAAAATTAATTAGGATAGAATATTTCCCTTTAGAACAATTCTAAGGGAACTCAGTGTGTTGGTGTTCATTTAAGTTAGAATTATCACTTCTTTAAAAAAAGTAATACTTTTTTCACAACTGTATAAGCCCTGAGAAAAAAGATACTTTCAAATCACAGTTCTTTGGGGGATATTAAAGTAGTGTTTTTGGCTCCCAAAATGACTATGTGTAACCTAAACCACGAAAATGTGTCTTGTTTTAAATTCCCATGGACAAAATTAGTATGAGTCCTGAACCACTGTTTCCTGTGGAAAATACTAGCCCACTGCTGGGAATAAATTTTCCCCTAAAAACTTGCTGTTATTATAGAACAGTTTTGACAACAGTACTGATAGTAGTAAAGGATTTGGGAGTTTCGTTTTTTTATTATTATGCAAAAACAAAGTTTACTGAACAAAGTTCAGTAAACTCTTATCATCTTAGATTTTGAATAAAATTTATTCAAGAATATATTTCAATAAGAATAGACTAAGGAAAGTTTGTGGCAAATATTTCTATCTTTCTCTTTGTATTTCTTTTGTCTTTCTTTCTAATAGTAACATAGATTAATCCAGTAGGTAGATTCAGAAGGTAGGGCTTCCTAAATGAAGAAGCTTCTCTCTGGGAGAGAAAGTAAATGTAGAAACTAGAAGAAAAACATATACCTGTCAATAAAGTCAAACTTTGTTAATTTAAATAATCTTTACTTATCCTTTACTTTATCTGGTAACACAAAAGTCCAGAATATAGCTGGAATCAGAAAGAGAAAAATTAAGTATCTTAGTTGGCACATCCAGCACAAAATTATTTTATTTAATTTCACATATTACATTCAAAAGAGATCTTTTTAGGAGTTTGATCATAATATTCTTCACTCTGTTTTCAAACACACATCAAATTGTCTTGGTTATCATCTCCAGGTTGTGGAGAATTCAAAGAGTGGTTGGTGACAGTTATCCTATTGCCCAGGGAAGTAGTAGAAAAGAGAAAAACTATTAAAAAAAACTCTCAAACTTAAAAAAAGAGCAATGGAGGATCCAGTTATTGTGGACTTTCTTAGTTCATGAGAATATCAATTTTCTACTGAATTGTATAATATGGTACCAGAATATTATCAAGAATTTTGCTCAGTATATCAATTGAAGAATATATGAGGTGATATCCTGAGATGATTGGATAAGTTTCTATATTATTGGATTCTATTGAAGGTAACACTTCAAGTCCTAGACAAAATAGTTTTAAAAACATAACCCAGAAGGAGCACCTGGAACGCCTGGTCAGTTAAGTGTCCAACTTCTGCTCAGGTCATGATCTCGCAGTTCATGGGTTCAAACCCCGCATCCAGCTCTATCCTGCCAATGCAGAGCCTGCTTCAGATTCTGTGTCCTTCTCTTTATCTACCCCTCCCCCCTCCCCCACTCACACTCTTGTTTCTCTCTCTCTAAAAAAAAAACACACACACACACACACACAATAAATAAATAAATAAATAAATTCAAAAAAGAATAAAAATATAACCTAGAAGCATTGTAGAGGTATACAAAACAGGCTCTGGAGGGGAACCAAAACTTGGAAAAATGGACCACAAGAAGTAAGTTGCCTGTTTTTACACTATTTAGCATTTAAATACTGTTGGAAGAACCTCCACACAGTTTTCCAGAGTAGCTGCACCAGTTTACATTCCCACCAGCGGTGTAGGAGGCTGCCCGTTTCTCCACATCCTCGCCAGCATCTATAGTCTCCTGATTTGTTCATTTTAGCCACTCTGACTGGCGTGAGGTGGTATCTCAGTGTGGTTTTGATTTGTATTTCCCTGATGAGTGATGTTGAGTATCGTTTCATGTTGGCCATCTGGATGTCCTCTTTGGAGAAGTGTCTCTTCATGTCTTCTGCCCATTTCTTCACTGGATTATTTGCTTTTCGGGTGTGGAGTTTGGTGAGTTCCTTAAAAAACTATCAATAGAACTCCCCTATGACCCAGCAATAGCACTGCTAGGGATTTACCCAAGGGATACAGGAGGGCTGATGCATAGGGGCACATGTACACCAACGTTCATAGCAGCCCTTTCAATAATAGCCAAATCACGGAAAGAGCTTCAATGTCCATCAACTGATGAATGGATCAAGAAGAGGTGGTTTATCTACACAATGGAATACTGCATGGCAATGAGAAAGAATGAAATCTGCCATTTGTAGCAACGTGGATGGAACTCGAGGGTGTCATGTTAAGTGAGATAAGTCAGGCAGAAAAGGACAGATATCAAATGTTTTCACTCATATGTAGAACAGGAGAGA
>CM053571.1:28379492-28408304 GCA_028646485.1 Cryptoprocta ferox
GACCATGGGGGAGGGGAAGGGGAAAAATAGTTAATGAGAGAGAGGGAGGCAAACCATAGAGACTCTTAAATACTGAAAACCAACTGAGGGTTGGTGGGGGAGAGGGGAAGGGGGGTGATGGGCATGGAGGAGGGCACTTGTTGGGATGAGCACTGGGTGTTATATGGAAACCAACTTGACAATAAACTATATTAAAATAAAAAAAAAATAAATAAATACTGTTGGAAAACCTTGCAGCGTTTCTTGCCTGAAGGTTCAGAAGGTAGAGTGTGGGGCAAAAAGAAATCTTGGAAAATGGAAGGAAATCCCAGAACGCAGAGCTTTAGAGAAGTGGCTTCAAGTTTTGTTTATGAATATACCCAATTATCTGACTGCCCAATGAACTATTATTCATGCACAAGAAAGATTGAAAGCAATCTAACTTAAGTGTTTTGTTTTGTTTTTAGTGAACTGATATTTGAGTTCTTATCTACAAAGTAAAGTTTGTAGTTTGGGACCTAACAAGTTAATTGTCCACTAAGACAAAAACCTGAATACTCTGTGGATGAATATTATAACAAAATCCAAAGTCCCCATAATATAAGAGTCATGTGAGTCTATGATATAATCTAAAATTATTTGACATTAGATGATACAGGAAAGTGTGACCCAGTCTCATAAAGAAAGATAACCCTGAGATGACCCAGATTTTGGAATTGCCAGGCATGGTATTCTAAATAGCCTTAAAACTGTTCAATGAAGTAAAGGAAAATATGCTTGAAATGAAGAAATCTCTATAGAGAAAAAGAAAAAAATGCTTGGAAATTCTAGAACTGAAAAACAATATCCAAAATAAAATATTAACTGGATCAAGTTAATAACAGAATGAAGATGACAGACAGTGAATATGATGATATATTAATAGAAAATGTTCAACCTGAAAATTACAGAAACATTAAAAGAAAGAAAATTAGAGAACCTCAGTGATTGTGAGATATTAACTAGTGATCTAATATATGTGTAATTGGAGTCAGAAGAAAAAGAATGTGAGGTAACAAATATTTGAAGATTGAACAACTAAAATTTTTTCCAAACTTGAGGAAAACCAGATTTACAGATAAGAAAATTCAACAAATCACAATCAGGAAAAATACAAAGACTATGCCCCAGCATAAGATTATCAACCCACTGGAAAAAAAATTATCAACCCACTCAAAACTAAAGACAAAGAGAACATCTTGAAAGTCACTGGAGGAAAATAACACCCTCCATGTAGGCAAACAACTATTTGAAAAATTCCCGACTTCTTATAAAAAACTGTAGAAACCAGAAAAAAGTTAAATAAATAGATTTAAAGTGATAAATGGTAAAAAATGGCTATCCAAAATTCTTGATCAAGTGATAATATTAAGAATGACAGTAAACAAAGTCATTTTTATATGGATGTAAACACACACACACACACACACACACACACACACACACACACACACTGTGACCAGCCAACATGTGCTATAGAAAATGTGAAAAATTTCATGCTGAAAGAAAATGATGGAAATTTGGATCATCAGAAAGGAAAGAAAAACATCAGCAATGTTAAATGTCTGCAAAATAGAAAAGAAGATTTTTCTCTTAACTTCTTTAGCATACATAGAGCTATTTAAAGAAAAGGCATAAGGGGCGCCTGGGTGGCTCAGTCAGTTGTATGTCTGACTTCAGCTCAGGTCATGATCTCCCGGTTCGTGGGTCCGAGCATTCTGACCGCCAGCTTGGAGCCTGGAGCCTGCTTCAGATTCTGTGTCTCTTTCTCTCTCTGCCCCTCCGCTGTCCATGCTCTGTCTCTGTCTCTCAAAAATAAAAATAAATGTAAAAAAAATTTACAAAAAAGAAAAGCCATAAAATTATTTTATGTATTTGTAATACGTGCAAGATAACTATAACATAAACAAGGGTGAGAGAAAATGAACCCTTAAGACTGCAAGTTTTCTACATTTCTTCATGAAGTGTTACAATATTAATTTAAGTGGATTATAAAAACTTCATATGTTGCAACCCTTAGAGCAACCACTAAAACAAATAATACAAATAGTTGTAGCTAAACAAAACAATACATGTATTAAAATGGAATTCCTTAAAAAATAACAAACAATCCAAAAGAAAGTAGCAAAAGTACAGATGGACTTAAAACAGACCTAAATTAAATTATATCAATAATTGCATTAAATTTATTATGGAATAAACACCCTAAATTTTCAAAATAAAATTTTGGGAAAACAAAGAGGGCATGAAATAAAATAATATTTTTTAAATACTTCAAATAAAAATAGAAAAAATATATTAATTTTGGTACTTAAAGTGTCTCTTTATATCTCTGAGAATATAACAATATAAAATAATTTATTTTCCTTTATTATTGAATAAATAATGCTGTTCTTTTTTATATAGAGAATCTTTTCAAGGAAATCTTTCTTATTTTTTTACTTTTCCCTCATTGAAGCATTTTCCTTTTTTTTAACGTTTATTTATTTTTTTTTTTTGAGAGAGACAGCAGGGGAGGGGCAGAGAGAGAGAAAGGGAGAGAGAGTATCCCAAACAGTCTCCACTCAGTCAGCTTGGAGCCCCACACACAGGCTCTATATCCCTAACTGTGAGATCATGACCTAAGCTGAAATTGAGTTAGAGGCTTAACTGACTGAGCCCCTGAGGTGCCTCTGGTTGAAGCATTTTCTTAAATAGATTTTATTCCAAAATGACTTTCAGTGCAAAATGGCATCTGTAATATGATCTGTTGCCCTATAATATCTGTATTAGAACATTTTCTGAATATCTTTGTAAGTCTGTAGAATCTGTAGTGATGTCCCTTTCTTATAACTGAGAATGGTTATTTGTGCCTTATTTTTTTTCTTTTTTAGCCTTGCTTGGGTTTTAGCAAGTTTATTAATCTTCTTTTTAAAAAACTTGCTTTTTTGTACTCTTTAATGTACACTTGCTTTTTATTTCATAAATTTATACTTTTATCTTTATTATTTTCTTTTTTTAAGTTTATTTATTTTGAGAGAGAAAGACAGCATGAGTGGGGGAGGGGCAGAGACAGAGGGGGGAGAGAGAGAGAGGGAAAGGGAGAGGGAGAATCCCAAGCAGGCTCTGCACTGCAAGCACAGAGCCCGACATGAGGCTTGATCCCATGAACCATGAGGTCATGATCTGAGCCAAAACCAAGAGTCAGATACTTAATCAGCTGAACCACCCAGGCACCCCTATCTTCATTATTTTCATTCTTCTGTTTTTTTGTTTATTAGTTTTGTCTTTAGTTTTAATTTTTGCAAGGAGTGCAATTATTTTTGTTTTTTTCCTGACTTTGATCCATCCTCATGGATGCTTAGATAATTTATTTTAGTCTGTAAGTTTTCCTCTAAGCTATATCCTGCATGTCTTGATGTCATATTTTTATTTCATTCAGCTCAAAATATTTCACTGTGATTTTTTTCTTTGCCCAATGGGTTATTTAAAAGTGCACTGCCTGATTTTCAAATCTTCCTCTGTTGTTTGGGTACATACTTTGTTTTATTTTAGGACTTCAGAAATTGTTGAAATTTACATTTTATAGCTCAGCCTTTTTTTATATGAAATTCAACAAAGTCAAAAGTTAAATACTATTTTAGAACCTGTGCCATAATATACAGATCTTAGAATAATTTAAAACTGATCAACTCCCTGTATATTTGCATGATATTCTTTTCATTATTTTAGTTTTCTTTTTACCCTACAAACTAGATTTTATTCATGTCTTATATAGCAATGTTTGTTAAGGTTACACATATATTTAGCCATTTTATTTGCTCTTCATTTATTCTTGCATTTGTGGCTGTCATTCTGGGCACTTTTTTTTTCTTCTTCTTTAATATATATTGTATAGAATTCCTTTAACTCAAGTAATAGCTAGTGAACCCTCTATGTTTTATTAATCTGAATATCTTAGTAATATCTACACTGCTTTGGGGCAAAGATTTCTTACACAGAACTAAAGAGGTACTAACCATAAATGATAAGATCAATAAATGTGATATCAGTATAATTAGAAACTTTATCCAAAGTTTATCAAAAGACACCACTGAATAAAAACACGGACAACAGAATGTGTGAGAAAACTTGGCAAAGGGCTTTCCTACTAGTGAAACCCAAACTAAAATTGTTACTTTAAGTGCAAGGGGGAATAAAGATAAGTAATCAGAATAGAAAGAAGACTCCTTTTAATGTACCTTGCTGTGTACTTCTACTTGGGAATTGTAAAATTATTGACATATTCCAAAACTAATATAAATAATAAAAAGAGCAAACCCTGAAAACTGAAAACAAATGGAAATAAATGAGCTTAACCTCTATCAAGTTGATGTCGTAACCACCCAGAGAGAATTATTTTGTATGTCTTGGGAACACAGTATCTTGACTGTAGATCCTTGAGAGACTCAATTCTGTGGACAAATAGAGCCATAAAGAAATCTTAAACTTCACTAGTTTTGATAGAATTTTATATGTAGTAGGATAAAGTTAATAAATAACTATGCTAATGTTAACAAATCTTAAGAACAAAGATTTTCAGAATATTGGAAACAATCTAAATGTCCATCAGTAGATGGACAATTTACTTATAATTAGTAATAATAATAATGTACAAGTTACTTATAATTAGTTCATAATTATATTATACATAAAATATAGATGAATCTTAGAAACATCATATTGAATGAATAAAAACTTCAAGTCTCAAAGACGTATACAATGAAATGCCATTTTTATAAAAGTTGAAAACAAAAACAAAACCATAGAGTCACGTTCTGAGATAGCCTCCAGTGATCTTTAGCTCCTGGTATTCATGCTCCTATAATCCTGTTCCCTGGGCGGGGCCTGAAATTACCAACCTGCATCTAATAAATATGATGTAGCTGAGGTGATAGGATTTCAGTCCAGAGATTAAGTTACCTAAAGCCTGTGGCTTCTGTCTTGGGTGGTCTCATTTTCTCACTGCTTGCTATTATAGGTTGAATTGTGTTCTCTGCAAAAATATTAAAATCCTAACCCCCAGGATCTCAGAATGTGACCTTATTTGGAAATAAGGTCATTGTAGATGTAACCAGTTAAGAGGAAACCACATTGGATTAGGGTGGGCCCTTCAAGCAAAAGATGGTGATGTTAAGACAGAGCCTCACGGTGAGAAGCCATATGATGATGAAGGCAGAGACTTGGAGTGATCCCTCTATAAGCCAAGGAACCTCAGAGATTTCCAGCAACCACCAGAAGCCAGGAAAAAGAAAGAAAAGGTTTTAAATGGAGCATGGCCCTGCCAATACCTTGATCTTAGATGTCTAGCTTCCAATACCATGAGATCATAAATTTCTGTTGTTTTAAGCCACCCAGTTTGTAGTATTTTGTTATGGCATCCCTGGAAAAGAAATATACTTGCTCTGATTCCTGACCCACAGATATAGAGATGATAGAGGGTTGCTATTTTATGCTCTTTTAAAGTTTATTTATTTTTGGAAAAAATAAGCAGGGGAGGGGCAGAGAGAGAGGGAGAGACAGAATCCTAAGCAGGCTCCACACTGTCAGTGCAGAGCCTGCTTCAGGGTTCGATCTCATGAACTGTGAGCTTATGACCTGAGCCGAGATCAAAAGTCAGACGCTTAACCAACTGAGCCACTCAGGTGCCCTGAGGTTGTTATTTTAAGCTGTTTAGTTTTAGGGTAACTTATGCAGCAAGAGATAACCAATACACATGTTGCTTTGGACTAATATACATATAAGACAATTCTCAGAAGATCAGACTTGGGAATGGGTGGGACCTGGGCAGGTCTGGGAGACAAGTTGCAGAAAAACACATAAAACATCACATTGCAAGAATAGTCTGCCCTATATGTTGCCACTGAGATGAGAAATATGTTAAACACTTTTTTGGCCTTGTATCCCCCTTCCTCTATATTCACTATCCTGGAAGAAAGCTTCCAGTCAGGCAAGATTTAATAATTTTCCTGTCATTGGTGTTATCAGGGAATTAGAGAAAAAATCTTGGCCTTTGGATTTCCAAGAGGATGGAGAGGGTTGTGTCTAGATTTACCATTCCACAAAAACTATTCAGATTGAGGATGAGGTAGTTATCTCCAAACTGAAGTATATTGGGATGGGACAAAAGATGCCTGGCCCGCCATTCAACACAGAAAGAAAGTGTTGGAAGAAATAACCAAAATAGCTTGGTATCATTATAGATAAAGAAATCAAAACTGTCAAAATAAAACAAGGGGGTAGTTCTCCGTGAACAGACAACCTATATCAGATGGGCATACTTTGAATTCTTCCTTAAATTCTTTTTTACAGGAATTCTAGGTGTGGCATTCAGCAATTCAAGTCTAAAGAAGAGGGATGGCAAAGGCACAGCTTACCTCAAACCACCCTCTGCACTCTTTTTTATTTAAGAAAAAGGGTCTTAAAGTGTTTTGCTTTAGCTACTAGAAAATTCTATTGAGCCCCACTTTTAGTCACACATACAGAGGCAGAACTGATTGCACATACAGCTCTAAGCCAGAAAGTAATCAGACTGGTACCACACCACCCCCATCTTAATAAACAGCATACCCAAGCACATTATAAATCATTTGTTTTCATTCTATTTTGCAGAGAAGAGATAGCACACATCAGAATTGTACTCACCTCATTACAGGAGAGTGAATCTTTTCCTGTCTTTAATAATTACCAGTTTAAAGTTTGGGAGTTCCCCCCCACCGTTTGTGTGTTTGTATGTGCACCTGTATGCCTTTTATAAGAATTAAAGAGCCAAGTAATTAAGCAGCTAAATAAATAATAGAGACAGAAGGAGTGGAGCATTGTTAAGCCATTCTCATAAAACTTACTACCAGTTACTTCTCTGAAGTTAAATCATGTAAATGTAGCACAAGCCACATGCTTATAAAGTCCTGACACATCACAGAAAATGGCATTCTCATGAAGCTCCACACACCCCACATTGGTATGTCCCAGAGGCAGCTTCTGGCTTGCAGTTCTATCACTGCCTGATGCTAATATCCTACGCCAGTCTTTCAAGGCTTCTTTGCTTGCCTGTCAGCCGCCCACCTCAGGGAGCGGGCAGTGCGTCCAGCACCCTGGCAGCACAAGTGGATTTGTCAGTCCAGCGAGTACCACATCCCAGCCTTCTCAGCCGCAGTCTGTGCACACACATTGTTCTTTCTGAGCACTTTGCTCCAGGTCTTCTATCCCCTAAAGACCACCGTGGTTTATCCAATCATTACCAAAGTACTCAGGGAATAAACACAGACTTCTGGAAATGTAGATATCTGGCAGAATTAATACATCCCAGAGAACTGCTTATTGAAGTGTTGTGAGACAAAAATCCAAAGCCTGAGTAGTTGAAAAGGAGCATTAGTCCTGACCCTTTATTCATTGGGACTCTCATTTTTATTCTGCACTACCAGAATATAAATGTTAAAGAATACTAAGGTGTTTACTGCCTTCTGTATTTTAGGGGTTTATCGTCAGTAAGATGTTTCAAGAAGAAATTGCAAAAACCCTATGGAGGAATCCAAAGGAGAGAATACATGGGAAAAATATGTTCAAGGAGCATACTTATTACTTCAGGGAAAAAAAAACTCAAATCTTCAGATCTTTAGAAATTGGGTCAATAACTACTCAGCTGAACACATGAACACAGAACCTATTGTTCAGGATCTTCGAAGCAGATGGAGTAATACCCATTATTGTTTTTTTCTTATCTCAAATATAACAATCTCTTTAAAATCAACAGACCCCAAACAAATAAGTATTTCTTTCATGTTCCCCCAAACCTGTTGGTCCTATTAACTTACTCTCTCAGTGATGGAATCACCATTGCTTCACTCATCCAAACTGGGATATTTCAAGTCAGCAAAAAAAAAAAGTATTTTCCATCTTCGTATCACAATGGTCACCAAGTTTTGTCAACTCTGTCTTCTTTAAATTCTTCCCGCTCTCTCCATCTGTCACTGTCAGGGCTTTAATTCAGTCCCTTCTCATGTTTCCTGGATTGTAATAACACCCTCACCACAAAAAAGGATCACCTTGCCTCCAGTCTCTGCTCTCTATAATAATTCATCCTCCACACTGCTTTCAGTTACTGTTCCTGTAACACAAAAGCAAACCTGTCACTCTCAGCTTGATATTCTTACTATGGCATTCACACATCTTCATTCTTCAGCCCCAGGCTACCTCCCCAGTAACTTGTCCTGCTCTCCTACCCACCAGCCACACTTCCCTAGAACTGCTCTATTCATTCTCTCCTGAATGTGCTGCATGATCTGAAGCCTCTCTGGGGTTTTCCCTTCTATCAGGGAAGGTCCCACCAAGAAAGAGAAATTTGAACAGGGGAAGTTTAATAGGAAGAAATATTAACTATAACAGGGGAGTAGAATGATAAAGGATTGGCTAGAAAGAAGTAAAGTGATTTCAAATGAATGTAAGAATAGCAGCATAAAGAGCAGCCATCCCCTCTAGCACTGAGATCCTACAAGTGACACCCACCACCTCCCAAGGCTGAGATCTAGACCTCATTAGAAAGGACATGGCCTTGGCTCACTGAAGGCAGAGAAGATGCCATAGTGCCATGCTAAACAATTGGTTGGAAATTCACTCTCTAGAACTTGTTAAGAAAACTATTCATGGGGAGGTGTCTCATCAGAGGAACTTTGCTCTGAAATGATCTGAGGGGGCAGCTGATGGCCACTGAGTGGCTGCCATGCACTGCAGGAGCCAAAAGCTGGAAAAGTCAAGAGCACCTGTTCAGCAAGCACCTAGAACTAGGGAGCCAAATGCTTTTCTTCTTGCAGTGTCTCTCCAGCATCCACAACTGACAAAGCTTACCACCCTTCCAGCTGGCAGAGAAAAATTGTGAAAGAGCCCATCTCCATTGTTGTAGGCAATGAAGAGTGAGTTTGGACCCACAAGGTATAACTTGATAAATGGCACATGCCCACACCTTTTTCTCAGCATGGAAAGCCACTGTCTTATGATCTACTTCAAAAGTTACCTCTTCCCTAATGTCTTTTCCCACCACACATCCTGATACCAAGCAAAATTAAACAATTCTTTGGAATGTTGTCCATATTTTTAAAAAAATATCTTTTTGTATAGTAATTCACTATTATGGCTCTCATGCCATTTATTTCTTTCTGTGATATTTCCTAGGAAAGGAGCCATGAATTGTGCATGTTGGTGTCACAGCTCCTAAAACAAGACCTGAAATCAGGGAAAGTACTCAATTTCAGAGTACAAAAGAAAGTAGAAAAACTAGAAATTGCCAGAGAATGAAAATGCTTTTGGTTGCTCTTACGTCTTTTGAGTTGGTTGGGCCCATAGATCTTATATGAATTTGTCTCTTATCAGTTGCAGTCTAGAGACATCAAGTAACTCATCAAGCATTATATAATTAGTTACTGGCAAAGCAAAGACTACAACCCATTTGACATGAGTGACCTCAATTCCAGTGCTTTCTCTACCCTTTAAAGAAATCTAAGTTACACATTATTTTGCTTTCAAGTTTTATTTTTCCACAACTGGTAGTGTAAGTTGCCAGATTTCTATCAATAACTCATTCATCTTCTTGGTATTCAAAAATGGAATCAGTGGAATAGGAAAACATCTAGATCATGTCTCTGCATATCCTGTGCTCTCTTCTTCTACAGATTGTCTCATCAGCTTTTCCTCTGTTTGTAATTTCCTTCCTTACTTTTCATCTGTCTTCATTAAAGCCCTCTAGAGTTGGAATAATAAAAAACACACTAATTCTAGCTTATTCAAGGAAAAAAAGTGGAGACTCCCTAGACACTAGAAATGGAGTCTGGAAAATCATAAAGAACCATGACAGTAACTCCCTTCTCTTCTCTTCTTTTTTTTTTCTTTTTCTTTCAACTTTGCTTCTTACATATTCTCCCTCTTCTCTTTACACCTAGACCAACCTTCCCTGTCTCTCTGTAAACATAGGAAAATAGTAGTATAGTCATCTTAAACTCCAAGTTAACATGTCCTAACAGGTCCAGTATCTGCTACTAGCCATCAGGAGACTGGAAGTCTCAACAACACCTCTCAGGAAGAGAGATTGACTATCTTAGATCAGGATATCAATTCAAATCCAATCAACTATTGCTAGTGGGCTAAAGCCTATTGTTGTTTTGTTTTGTTTTCCCCTAATAAGTATCTCGCCTAACAGAATAGAGAGGAAATCAGTTTAACAAGGAAACTATAACTGGTCAGAAACTTCTATGTTCACTACATTCTACTACTTCTATAGCTTTCAGGCCCATATAAATGTTCCCCCATTGGCCAATCTTGCTTGAGTCTATAAACCAAAATTAGTTACTCCTTCTAGATATTGTGCCTCTGTCATACAACTCACTTCATTCTGTCAGTTATTATAAATCTTTGCTTACGTATTTATCTGTTCCAACCATGTGATTCATCTTTGTGTCTCCCATAACAATTAGAACAATATCATTAGATAGTTGTGTGCCAGTACACGTGGGACACTAAAGGACTTAATAAGGAAAATCATCTTTATTCCTTTGTCATAATTTTTTGGGTCTGTAAACATCTGTGATGCACTCATTCATTACTTCAACTTTTTTTAGTACATACTATGTTCCAGGCACTGTGATAGACATAATATACATAGTGATGAACAAAACAGACTGCCATTATAAAGCTCACTCTCTACTGTAGAAATTATAGCAAGTAAACATAAAGTGATAAATTATGATTAATGCTATCAAGAAAATATAGGGTACCAGGCATCTGGGTGGCTCAGTTGCTTAAGCGTCTGGCTCTTGATTTTGGCTCAGGTCATGATCTCACCGTTTTGTGAGTTTGAGCCCCACATTAGGCTCTGTGCTGACAGTGTGGAGCCGGCTTGTGATCCTCTCCCTCTCTGCTCCTCCCCTGCTCACGTGCTATCTCTGTCTCTCTCAATGTAAATAAACTTAAATATGTGTGTGTGTGTGTATATACACACACACACAGCACCATATTAGTATAACGGAGTGGGGCGGGGGGAAGACCTAATTTAGATTGGATGGTCAGAAAAGTCCCCTTTGAATAAGTGATCTCCCATGTGTGGTATAAAAGATGACCAGAAATCTTCCCGGTGAGTAGTGGTGGTGGGGGACAGGTGGAGGAAAACAAGAAAATGTTGTAATTAAAAGGACAATGTGTGTGAAGACCACAAGGTGGGAAGGAACTTGGTATGTCCCAAGAAGGACAAAAACTCAGTATGCCTACAAAATTAGTCAGGGGGCGCCTGGGTGGCTCAGTCGTTTGAGCATCTGACTTTGGCTCAGGTCATGATCTCGAGGCTTGTGGATTCCGGCCCTGCATCAGGCTCTGTGCTAATAGCTCAGAGCCTGGAGCCTGCTTTGGATTCTGTGTCTCCCTCTCTCTCTCTGCCCTCCGCCAACTTGCACTCTGTCTCTCTCTCTCAAAATATAAATAAACATTTAAAAAAAATTTTAAAAAGACAAAGTGGTCAGTAATAAGAAAAGGAGCAAAGTTTGGCTGCCAAAGTATGCCAAATTCTGTTTTTTTTTCTTTTTTTAGAAGTATGTCAGATTCTGCTTATGCAGGACAGGGTTTGGTCTTTGATCTTGAGAGAAACGAGTGCCACTGGAGTGCTTTAAAAGGGGCAGTGTCATGGTTCAAATTTTAATTCTTGAGAGAACACTCTAAATTCGTATTGGAAAATTGGGTCACCTGTGTGCCTAAGTCGGTTAAGCTTCCGACTCTTGATTTCAGGTCAGGTCATGACCTCAAGTTTGTGAGATCTAGCCTTGCACTGGTGCAACACTGACATCTGCTTAAGATTCTCTTTTCCCTCTCCCTCTGCCTTTCTCTCTCTCAAAAAAAAAAATTAATTAATTAAAAATAGATAAATTCATATTAGAAGATGGATTGGAAAGGGGAGCTATGCACAAACAGAAGCAGAATATAAAGAGTTCTACAGAGTGATGGCATGTACTTTTAGACTCTGAAGAGATCTTTCTCTACTCACACTGCTGAATTTCATATCAGGACAATGACACAGCAACTTCCTTTCTACTTCCCCTTAGGCTAACCCATGGATTTCTCTTCTTGACATTCACATCTCTCCCGTCTTCTCCTAAGCCAATCCTCCATCCTCTTAAATGACAACTCCTATATTTCTCATTGGCTTTGGAATTTCAGTCAACCTCAGTTTAGTCAAAACCTTTGTTACCAATTCACATATTCTTATGAATGGTGACTGATCTCAAGCATGACTGGTCATTGGAATCATTTAAGAAACTTATTCAAAATACTGATTTCTTAGCTCTACTTCCAGAATTCCCAGTCATCATCCCCCTGAATGAAACTGATGATCATCCATGTTTGAGAACCTTTGTTAGTAGACTGTTAGCAAATTCATATCATGATAATGTGTTTTTAAACATTTCCTAACATATCTTTGGTTTTCAGAGGCCATGTTAAAGGCACAGTGCAGACTCAGCTTTAGAAATCACAACCCAAAGGTGCCTGGCTGGCTCAGTCAGTAGAGCATGCAACTCTTGATCTCAGGGTCATGAGTTCAAGTTCCAAGTTAGCATGAAGCCTACTTAAAAAAAATAAATTAGTAGGAATCACAATCCAGTGATTTTTCATGATTTGTCCAAGGATAGCAATGTCCTTTCCCACAGTGATGATTACTCATCAGTTATATACCTGCCCTCAAGGAAAGAGATCTTTTTCTTCTAAAATTACATTGTGAATTTTTCTAGATCCTGCAGCCACATACTTTTAACAATTTGATACCAACTGCACATAATCCTAGTAGTAGCAATAAGCATTTTGATGCTGTATCATATTAGGAAAAACTGCCTTACTTCTTATTACACTTATAAGGTTAAGATATCAGGTCATGTGAGGCAAATGAAGGCTGTGAGCTTATGTGATATGCCTACAGGCAAAAAACAAGAGCAAATTCAAAAACTCTGAGCTCCTAAATTTCCAGTCTTCTGTTTCTCGCCCAGAGCCATACTACCTCCCACACTGCACATGTTGTAAACTTTATGTAGCCCATCTGTTAAGAAGTTTGTTTTCCAAATTTTCAGGGGCTTGGCACTTCTGGACTAAGTACCAGAACTAAATGTGACACAGATTTTTACCTTTTTAATAATTTTGAATTACAAGGGCACTGGCGTTGGAAAGGGTCTGGGGAACAGAGGAAGTAACCCTTAATACAGAGGCAGTACAGCAACGGTTAAACATCATGGCTTGGGCAAACATGTACTTAACACCCGCCATGATGGCAGTAACAATGCTAAGGATTTACTGAGTTTTCAGGTTCGATTGTGGGCTGAATGTGGGCACAGCTTGGCATTTGAAATTAGGCAGATTCAGACCATGATGTTTTCTCACAGTTAATGCGGAGACCATAGATAATAATTATGTTGCTGAGCCTACAGAGAATCTTTACGACTGATCCTCTATTAAACTGGCAAAACAAGAGGATAATGTCTCCAGCACTAACAAGTTGGCAGGGAAGTAGCTGGCAACTCCTCCCACTAATGTTCCATCTGTGCGAACCTTCAGTATGATCCAGGAGATTGTTTCCCCACACAGGTTGTGCCTGCAGTATAATCAAGAGAAAGCGAGACTGAGCAGATATATCTTTATTGTTTCTGAAAGTCACTGCCATTGGGGGGTGAGCACTGCCTGGGATTGAGCACTAATGCTATTATGTCATTCTAAGGAGAAGTACCCATGCAGTGATGTTGACAGAAAAATAACCATTTCTAGGAGCTGACTTGTCCAAGTGACATAAAAGTCACAGAACAAGAAGAACAGTTTCTACCAGGATTCATTTTAGAAAAGCCTTTTGTTTCTTTTCTTGGAAGCTGGGAAAACTTCTTTTGTTTAAAAATATCTTTCCTCTTGATTGCTAACACAGTCCATGATACTTTCCCAGCCTTGACTCTCCTCCAGCATCCTGGGTCCACAGGCTCAGATTTTGCTCTACAAGCATGAGGGGGAAGGAAGAAAGGTTTGTGAATGCAAAGAGAGAGCACAAACCAGCTGAGGCAAAGCCTGACTTAGACCCTGAAATGATGTCCCTTGTTGTATACTTCCAGTGCCACCCAGGAAGTATTCTCTGGATGTTCCAGGCAGAAGTAACGTCTGCTTCTTCTGAACTCTTAAGTATTCATTTGGTAATTAAAAGGTACTGCCTTGTTTTAGAAATGCTGTACTTCAAGGCTTATTTTTCCTTTCATATGATTCACAGTGCCTAGAATAGGGCCTAATTTAACATACTTTGCATCATGACTAAATAAATGTATTCTAAGCCATCCCCATTGAAGGCCATAGACAGAGAAGCATAATGAGGTTATTCACCAAGGAAGCATATTATCAGTGCCTCACCTTATCCATAGTGGTAGGCACTCTGCAGAATAATAGGTGATAATAGCTACTACTCTGATGCTTTTGGGTGCTAGTCTGGTTCAAAGCACTTTATATGTTTAACCCATTTAATTCTCACAATAGGAAGGAAGTGGCTATTGTTATTATTTCCATTTTACAGTTGAGAAGACTAAGGCCCAAAAGAGTTTAACTTCTTTAAGATTCTACAACTAGTAAGTGGGAACATTGTGATATGAACTTGAGTGATCTGATTCAAAGCTCAAGTTCTCAAGCCCTACACATACTGCCTGTGGATGGGAGTCCTAAATGTCGACAAGGGACACAAATCCTATTATAACAGGTCTGCAATATCTTCAGGACCTTGTGTATGATGGAAATACAGAGGTGGCAAAGGTTTTAATTATCTATGATCGTATGTATATCTCCTTCAGGGTATTCACGTTTGAACACATATTAGGGGTTTGAAGAAGCCCAGGCAGTTACTTCCTTCTATCTTCTCTTCATTAATTCATATACTTACTCCTACTCTACATTTGTTCACACCCTTCCTCCTTCTCCAAACAAGGCAGAAGCAGAGACATATGAAATATTAATGCTGCAAGAGACATTAGCAAAGATCTATACAATTCTTTCCTATGTGGAAGATTCTATCATTACCTGATTCACCAGCAACACGGTCCAACATTCATCCAGACATGGTCTCTGTAGAGTGTTTCCTTACCTGTGGGCAGCTTAGGTGCCTCTCAGTCCTTTGTTTATAACTACATCATAGTGATTATCATTTTAGAAGAATGTTATTTATTTGCATTTAGTCTCCCCTCCTAGGCAGCAAATTTCTTGAGAACAAAAACCAGGTCTTATTTATTTGATATTCCTAATCTTGTGTATTATAGTGGACACTTACAGTGGATCTTCTGAATGAATCAATGAATCCAATGCAAAGCCCTCATTTTATAGTGGAGGAAATTGCAGTGGAGGTAGAAATGTAAAATAACTGCTCGTGATCACACACCTAGTCATTGGAAAAGCTGACCTCAAGTCGGCTGCACTTTCCATTAGGGATGCCAAGTTGTCTTCCCTAGCCTAAATCAAACCTGACCTCCTTAATACCTTAATACCTTAATGCCTTTGCATCTTATAATGCTTATGCTCTATAACACTCACTTAACTCTTATGTTACTATTCTGTATTCTAACATAGGTTTGCATGTGTGTATTTTACTTCTGCCTAGATTATAACTATTTTATTTTACTTTTTTTTGAGAGATAGAGAGGAAGAGGGGCAGAAGGAGAGAGAGAGAATCTTAAGCAGGCTCCACACTCAGCGTGGAACCCAACACAGGGCTCAGTCCCACAACCCTGGGATCATGACCTGAGCCACAGTCAAGAATAGGACGCTTACCTGACTGAGCTACCCATGTGCCACATAGATTCTCATTATTTTAAAGTTAGGAATGCACCTACTTTTTCTTTTGCTTTCACAGTGCTTTGTTTGAATGTTTGAGCTTGGAAAAGTTAGGGATTGGTTATCATAACCACTTTAACCATTTCCATAATGAGCATGGGACCATGAGACTTAAAATATGTTGACTTCTACTTCCTCTTTCTTGAAAAGTTCTCAATAGTAACAGATTAGGTTTGAATTTTAGCTCTGAGTAACCTTGAGTAAATTTCTTTTCTTCTCTGTCTTCTGTTTCCTCATACGAAAAATAAAAAAGACTATTAATTACCTTTGGGGACTGTTGTAAGGATTAATAAGGTAATTATATAAACTAACAAAATCCCTCACATTTAGCAAGCACTCAATAGATGCAGGTTATTGGTACCTCCCTCTAGGCTTCCATGGATGATCAATCAATCTCTTTTTTAATTAACATGTGTCTTTAGATGTGTCAAGTTAAATCTCAGTCCTATCAGTCAAGAAATCTATTGTAATTTTTAATTTTTAAAATGTTTATTTATTTTGGAGAGAGAGACAGAGACAGAGAGAGCAGGCAAAGGGCAGAGAGAGAGAGAGAGAGAGGGGGAGACACAGAATATGAAGCAGGCTCCAGGCTCTGAGCTGTCAGCATAGAGCCCAATGTAGGGCTTCAAACCCATAGACCATAAGATCATGACCTGAGCCGAAGTCAGACACTTAACTGCTTAACTGACTGAACCACCCAGGGGCCCCAAGAAATCCATTGTTTATATCTCTAGTCTAATATATTACATGTAGATCTAATAGTTTAAATCTCAGAGGCTCTTGTTATGTATAGCCCAGATTTCCCAAGCCTCATCTACTTCTTGTCAGCAAAAAAGTTATATTAGTAGTAATAGTAATTATTATTATTATTATTTATTTACATTTCCTATTTTATGTCCCCATCTAATAATGAAAGATCTCCAGTTCCCAAGAGAGCTCTTTTTACCCACCCATACTTCTGAGAGTCTCCAGGGTCAGTTTCACATGGGCTGAGTCAGTATTTCATCTGTAATGAAGGTTTCCTTCTTCCCCTGTATCCTCTCCCCATGTCCTTTTTTTATGGGCTTGGATTGCCCTTTCTCTGTCAATAACAAATTTAGTCTCAGCAGCAAGACTGAAGAGGAGACTCCATCATGTCCTCCATTTCTCTCCCTCAAAAGCCCACATGCTTATTGACCCATGCCAATGAATCTCAATGAGGCAGAGAGTAGTAGGATCCCTGACCTCACAACCCCTGCCTAGATTCAGTCAGAACATCCCGCCGACTTATGTATATTATTACAAGTTTTGGGGTCCCTCAGAAATGTAGCAATGTATATCTACTATAAATTCTTCTCAAAACAGTCCTCCTTCTGTGCTCCATATTTCTGGTAATGGCCCCAAGCTCAAAATTTTCAGAGTAGTCTCATGTTTCTCACAACCAAATACAATTACTACAGATTTTACCTCCGTAGTCTTTCATATCTATCTTCTCTTTCTCAAATTTCATAATTGACAAGGTGAATCACTAATTCTCTTGCCTGTATTTCTGAAAAGTACTCTGAATTTATCTCTTTCCCTCTCCCTTTATCTCCATCTACACAACCATTTTCTAATCTATAAAGTTTGAACACTGGCCTAAATCTTACAGATCTAACGACTGAATCCATGAAAATCAAGTTGAACTGGCCAGACATTTGCCTACCAATTTATATCACTGTTCCCTTCCATTTTTGGTAAATCTGATGAACTAGGTCATTTTTTTTCTAGTTCAGGTTGAAAACAAGTTGTTCGAAGCCAAGATACTCCTTTTTGAAAACCAGAAGTAAATGTCCTAGATTTCAAATGTAGAAGTTGCAGAGCTGTACACCAAAGAGCTCTGCTATTAGACTGCTTTTATCTTAAATAGAGAAAAGTTAAGTCTGAGGAATAGTTGGAACTATTGATAGGCTGTTATGGGTAGCTGCCCTAGTATAGGAGCACAAGTAATATTCATGTCATACTTCCCTAGACTATAAGCTCCATGAGAGCAGGGTGGTGTCTGCCTTGTATCCATGTACCTGGACGTAGGACTTGATACATAGTTGACACCAGATAATTACTTATTGAATAAATAAATGAAGGAGTGTTTCCAAGTCACAATTTCAGTACTCTTTATTACTTACAAATGGAGGGCTTCTTGAAAACAAGGATAGTATCCTTATTTTCCTGTGCTCTGTAGGGCTCTGTATAGTATAGTACAGATGAGATACTCAAAAGGATTGAAGTCCTCTTTTTTTTTTAAATTTATAGATCCACTCATGTATATCACCAAAAGAAGTAATATTCTCAGCATGGCAATGTGCAACAGAATCTGGAAATGGAAGAAGAAGCCATAGAAGAAGTTGGAAAGACTTTAAGGTAGGGATTTCTCAATAAATTCCTTCACAACCTGCCTAGAAAATGGTATAAATATATGAGGTCACTCAGGGAGAAGGAAACAATCCTTCTACAAAGGAATTCCCATTAAAAGGGGAGGTAGTAACAACTCCTTCCAAGCTTTGTCCACATCTTCAAACTCTTTACCATTCCATTATTAGACTTTGGACCAACAATAAGAACCACAACAACAACAAAAAAAGAGCTCTTCTCTCAAAGAGAATAGAAAAATTAGTGCTCAAGAGATATATGTTGCAAGAGTTGGAGTCAGATGACAAGGCACGCACTAGCTGTTTGGAAAGTTCATATACATTTCAGAGCTTAGATATCAGTCTAACAAATGGGCCTAGCCCTATCTTTCAAACACCATTGTTCAGGCAATAAAGTAAGATAATTATGTTAATGTGTATTTTAAAACATGAAATGAGATGCATGTTAGGTATAGTTATTGTTGCTATAGCTTCTGTTATTGTTTTATATCTTGAGAACCCTGGTTTGAATTATGAGGTTTTCTGAATATCAATAATCACCTAAATACACATCCTTAAGGTGTGGTTTCTCAGTATGGTTACAAATGATGCTATGATAATAAAATTTGCTAAATAAAATTCAGTGTGGGGCGCATTACGTCCACATAATTCCAGGTGCAAGTTCAAAAGCATCTCAAGAGAGCAAAGGTGGCTAAAACTATGTTAATGAAGCAAGGAAAAATATAAAGACCATTGGTATTTCACAGAAGGAAAAAAATAGAAAGAAATGAGGTACACATCTAGAATACTGGATGCAACCTTATACTCCCTGATTGTCCTAAAGAAATTATGTGGCACTCTGATAAAATATTTAAAAAGAAAAAATATTCAAACCTTCTACCCCAACACTAATCTCATAATCCAACCACTTTTATCTGCCATTCTTGCTTCATCTCTCTTTTAGTGTTTTCCTCTGTCCTTTTATGTTTGGTGATTTCACAATTTCATAAATAGTTCAAAGTTTTGTTGTCTTCCATTTTTCCTTTAAAAACATTTCTTTTTCATGCTGCTTATCTTTGTATCAATTTTTCCATTTTTTACTCTTATTACCAGTCATTTTAAATTTCCACTGCTTTTGATCTTGCCTTTAGTTTTCTCCATGTCATTTGCATGACTATTCTGGTGTGTCTGCCTTATACTGATGTTTCTGCTGTTGTTACCCCCTCCTCTTTTTCCCAATCCTACATGGTTGTCTTCCTTTAAAAAAATTATTATTTTAATCATGGGTGGGTGGCCTTAAAATGTTGCAGGAACGATTTGTCACTAGGATATTTTGGGGGCGGGGAGGAAGCCACAGCAAACATTTAATTCTGATGAGTATGTTTCTGAGAGTATGTGGGGGCAGATGGTTGTCTCAGATCACTAGGTGGCAGTAATCCAGATCTGATTCTAATCAGATGGTTGTGCCCTCCCCCCCCCCCAACCTTAATGTTTATGTCCTATAAATGGATTTTTATTCAAAAATTCATTCGGTCTTCCGCAGCATCTACTTCTGAAATCTAGGACATGTCACATCAGTCTCAAAAATAACATAACACTCAAGGGTTTATGACTGCTGATTTGGAGCTTGAACCAGGGAGGAAATGGTTTGGTTTATCTGCTTTTCTTACATGAAAAACAAAATGATAAATTTGAAACACTTTTTATTTGTATATGATAATGCATAAAATTCCAAATACCAGTACAAATACCCAGTTTGTGAAATAGAATATATTAATGAGCTTTTCATACAAACATGACTTTCAAGATCTCCAAATATTATTAGATAATTCGAATAATCCATAGTGTGTTCCATTGAATATGTAGTGACACTTGCTACTTTTTACCTACCCTATACCCTCTCCTCTGAGGACCTGACTCTGTCCTACCATTTACTAGCTAGGAGATTTTGGATACGTTATGAAGCCTCACTGTGCCTAAGTTTCCCCCATTTGTAAAATGGGAATATTAATGGTATATAACTCATGGAGCTATTGTAACACTTAAATGAACTAATATGTGTAAAACATCTAGAGCAGCATCTGGCATATTCTCATTTCCCATTGATATTTATTGTTTGTTCAAGATTCCTTTGAACCAACCATTATTTTTAAATTTTTTGATAGCTTATTTGTTTTTGAGACAGAGAGAGGCAGAGCACGAGTGGGAGAGGGGCAGAGAGAGAGGGAGACACAGAATCTGAAACAGGCTCCAGGCTCTGAGCTGTCAGCACAGAATCCGATGTGGGGCTCAAACCCATGAACCGCGAGATCATGACCTGAACCGAAGTCGGATGCTTAACCTACTGATCCACCCAGGTGCCCCAACCAACCATTATTTTCAAGGATTAGATTGGGGGATGAAGAATAAATGGGAACTGTTCCCTTGTAACTTATAAATACAAATGCAGATAAGTAATCAGATAAGTACAACGCAGTATTGTAAGTGTGATGGGGCAGGAAGAACACAGATTTTATAGGATGAAGTACAATCGACTGACTCAGTAGTAAGGTATGGGAAGGAGAGAAGGGAATCTTTCCAGAGAAAGTTACATCTCAGTTGAAATCCAAGGATGAAAAGGTGGGACTGAATGAATGGGAGGAGAGGAGGTTGGGAAGGGTTTGTGGGAAAAGAATAAGCATATGATCTTCCTGCAGGTGTGACTAAGAAGGTAACACTGGCTTTATTCAAGAATTAGGCCATTATTTCTTAATGCCCACAAGTATCTGTGAATAATTCATTCTGATTCTCTATAAAGCAGAAGCAAAGGAGTCATTTTTAAGGGTCAAGAAGAAGCTATTCTAGACTGACCTACTGAAGTGTGAGGGTGAAATAATAAAACAGATTTTTAAATAAAATGTGGCATGAATCTTTTCTCAAATAATATGCTGATCTCCTGCCTATAAAATGCTACTAAATTTGAATAAGGAATGCATTTATGGATTATGTTTGCCAAGAGTGGTGATGGGCTTATACGGAGTCATCAATTATTTTCTCTTTTGGGCCAATGGGGGCCAATGGTGCAGATTTGCAAATCAGCTTGATGTGGGGTAGGAGAAGGGTGCAATCTGGTGTAGTCACAAAATAAAGCCACTAAACACAAGGGAAGTAAAAGCCTGAATTAAGCATTTTTGTCTGTCTGTTTGTTTTTAATAATCAACTGGCCTTGGGTTTTATTCACTGGACTGAGATCACCAAAGGTAGGAGTTGGAGGAAATGATTCCCCCTTAAATTCTAGGCCCAAAACGATGTAGTCTTGATTTTCCAATTGGACAAAACAAACTTCCTATAGTATATAACACCTAAGCTAGCCTTGTCCTTTTTTTTAAAAGCAAACAGCAGAAATATGAAACACTGAGTTTAACCGACCAGAAAATAAGTCAAACAATCACCTACAAATCCTTGCAGGAAACATCTGTTTCAGCAAGGCAGAGAATTGTGGACACTTTATGTGATGAAATATGTAAGTGAAGACCTGTGGGTCTGTGTATGGATGCAAAGTGATTAAATTGAGTACTTACTATAATTGCTTTCTACCATTTAGTCAAGTAGTGATTAAAATGGCAGCCATGTGGTATGTACAGCAAAAGAGCTAAGTGTATTCTTATCTCTTGGTATGTCCTTCCAATCTTTAACTCCTCTTTTTATGCTCCTCCTTAGACATCTCCCCTTCTTTAAGTTATCAGTCTTAAAGGTGCCAGCATTCCTGCCTCTCTCTCTCTCTCTCTTTCTCTAACGATCAGGACCCAGTTTTAGGGATTAAATACAGTCAGGTATTCCAAATAACTCTTCCTGACCTAGAGCAATGAAGGACTTTAGGTAAGTGGGGGTGGATTGAGACAAATATGAGAGCAATATCCACAAGCTTTGCCTGCTAGTTGGTATATGGTTCCCATAAAACACTTCACATCCTAAAGGTTGGCTATTGGCAACCACTTAAGAATTTTTCTTATAAAAAGTCACCAACCAACTGTCCCACCCTTAAGTACCGCCTCCTTTTTCAGTGATCTCTATTCAGTAATTACTCCCATACTTTCTTCCTCCTCCTTTTTGGATTATGAAAAACCTTTTCGCCTCTTCCAAGAAATTTGTGCCACCTGGTTCTTCAGGAATTCCCTAGAATGGAGAGCAAGTAGCTAGTGATGCTACATTTTGTTTTTTAGATTTCCCCATAACACATTATGAAGTCACAAGCCTCTGGATAGTAGCGCAGATGCCTTCTTTCATTTTATAAACCTGATCATAGTGTGTCTACACCTCAAAAGAAACTTGTCAACAGCAGTCATTATTCCCTTAAAATTGTTTTTCTTTTTTAACTTCCAGTTGGTTGCAATACCACACGCTTTTAGTGTAACATCCCATCAGGCTCACATAGCATTTAGTATTCAATAATGCCTGCCTGCAGCATACTGTTATAAATAACATGTGATCTCATTCATATTTCCACCCTTATCCATTCTACCATTACTATTTAATTCTATCTTACTATTTAAAATACACTCCTTCAACTATTTCTGACCTTCTTCCCACTTGGGTTACTGACTTTGAGGTGCATGTGTATGGCTCCTTTTCCTACAAGGTTCCACTTAGCTTATTTTTTTCCTTTTTCTCCAGACATGTTTTTGATCCCCTGCCCCTATTTTCCTCCCTTTCCTGGCCAACAGGGTAGCTCTATCTATCAATGATCTCCTTTCCTCTTTTGCATCCCCACAGTCCCAACCCTTACTTAATATCTAACAACATGTTAACATTGTCCCATCCACCACAGCTCCACACAAAAGCCTTTGAAAAATGTGTCTACTTTGGAAAGGAATCAAGGGAAGCTCTAAACCAGTACAGTACATTAAAGGAAAACTTTAAATATATATCAAGTAAGGACATCATCTTATGATGTGATTGAAACAATTTTTTTAATGTTTATTCATTTTTGAGAGATAGAGAATGAGTGGGAGAGGGGCAGAGAGAGAGGGAGGGAAACACAGAATCCAAAGCAGGCTCCATAGGCTGACATGGGGCTCAAACTCACGAGCCATAAGATCATGACCTGAGCCGAAGTTGGACACTTAACCAACTGAGCCACCCAGGCGCCCCATAATTGAAACATTTCTAAAACATAACATACTGGAGTTGAGGCATGGTAATTCAAAGGTAAATGGCTAAGGATAATGTGCATTTGCTCTGTGTGTGTGTGTGTGTGTGTGTGTGTGTGTGTTGCTGTGGATTAAGTACTAAAGGCTATGCCTAATACATTGGAGAAATGTTTCAACTACCTGCAACTTAACTCCTTTACCTGGGAAAATCAGTGCCCCATCTGGAGCCATCTACTGCCCTGCAGAAGTTCTACTCCAAAGGAGGCTTGAGCTTAGATACTTGATCTTTTTGTCTCCCTCTAGGTTTTCAGAAATGGTGTATTTTTTGATCATGATTTTTACTTTGACCCCCATTCTTCATGCCATATAAGAACATGGGGCTTTGGGGGTGCCTGGGTGTCTCAGTCAGTTAAGCATCCAACTCTTGATTTCAGTTTAGGTCATGATCTCATGGTATGTAAGATCCAGCCCTGCATCAGGCTCTGTGGTGACAGAACAGAGCCTGCTGGGGATTTGTTCTCTCCCTCTCTCTCTCTACCCCTCCCCTACCTGTGTGAGCATGTGTGTGCATGAGCACATATACTGTCTCAGTCTCTGTCTCTCTCTCGCTCTCTCTCACTCTCTCAAAATAAATAAACATAAAAAAAATTTAAAAAAAGAACATAGGGCTTTCAGTATGACTCATTGAATAGCAAATATAGCATCTCGTGAACTGCAGTTTGTCCAAATTAGAACATCAGCTTGCTCTGTAACATCAATCTGAGATAGTACAAAGACAACGAAAATGGCCATTGAATCACCCTGGGCTCTAAAGGAATGGTGTCATTGTACTTATTGAGAATTACACTACACTTCCTTAATATTTTCAGTATTATAAGGTAAATCATAACATTTCAGTTTTTACCCCAAATCCTAAATGAACTGGGATAAAAATTATCTTTAATCCCCAACCACCAGAGTCCATTTCAATTAGAAACGTTAGGACAGATATAATTCTTCAAGTAGTCTCTGGATTTCCTGGTAGAAAGGGGTACACAAGAAGAATACTCAAGCATCAAATGCAGAGAGGGCTTCCAGGAAGTCAGCAGTGTTTGAGAGAAACCTAAACTGGGCAGCTATTCTGGTATTGAATCCAAAAAGCCATTCCAGTCATCTTCCTTTTTCCTGGCCCCCTCATCATCCTCTCAATCAGCCCCAAGGATTCTAAAACCTGACCAAGCAGTTCCAGTCAGAGCTAGCTCACCCTTTGGCTATGGGAGAAGAAGCTAGCTTCTCTCAGCCCTCGCCCTATGGCATTTGCCTGGCAGCAGTGTTTCCAAGAATAGCTATTTTCTGTGGTTGTCTCAATCCCCACTCCCTAGGGAAACCAGGGAGTGTAAACTTTTTTGGTCCCAAGGTTCGAGCATCAGCAAATGTTTGCCTTGAGTTTTAGCCAGCATCTTATTTTATCCAAATGAATTCCCAAATCTCAACTCACACAAACTAAAATGCCCACCAGACAGATCAGTAAATTTCTATTCTGTAACACTAATGGAAACAGAAATAATTAAAGGAGGCTAAGTGACCTTCAGAAAGAGTATTCAGTTGAGTGGCAGGTAGGGCAAGTTAAAACTTAATCCCAATGCCTCAGTCTCGGATTAAAGTACTCTTTTGAGTCAAAATTGATGTTAATTGCTAGCAAAGGGAGCTTTTTCAATACATTTCTTTGACTGACCTACAGAGAAATTGAAGTAGGAAAGCAAGGTATCTCTGAAAATTCATTTGTAATGGAAAATGAAAAGCAGGGCAGAGCACCAAGCAAAAAATTCATAGTGTCATTCAACCCCCAACACAGAAATAATCTTTTTGAAGGAATTGTTTTTGCCACTTAAGTCAAAATTAGAATTACAAATGGGACACTTATGGATGTCTCTATATCCATTGGAGGGCAAATAAGCCATGTATCTTCAGTTCCTAATTAACCAACCTAAGCTTTCACCTGTTATATTGGCAGGAAGCTCACTAGAGAGCCAGCATAGTATAACAGGAAAGACCACAGACTCTTAAGCCAAATTGGTCTGGGGAAACATAGAAAAATTAGGTAATTTTTCCAGGATCACACAATTACAGTTGAGATGGGATGGTCCCGTTTCCATATTCAAGTAGTCAAAGCAGAGGTCTGATTGATTTACTTCTGTTCACCTTTCTTTGCCACACAGTTAGGCTATGAACAAGTAGCCCTATAAACTGGATAGATAAGGTTATTGACAAGTAGTCCTGTCAGTCTGACAGATTAAGACAAACCCCCTCAGATCCAAGTCCCTATACAGGCCACCGTTGATACCCTGGGAGAATGACTCCCCTCCCTCCAGGGTTGCCCCTTTGATAGAAATAGTTTATTGCATTTCCTGTGGCTGCTGTAACAAATTACTACAAACTTGGTGCCTTAAAACAACTGAACCTTATTCTCTCACAGTTCTGAAGGCCAGAAGTCTAAAACCAGGGTGTCTGTTGGCAAGACCATACTCCTTCTGTAGTTCAAAAGGAACTTTCTTCCATCTGGTCAGCACTTTTGTTTGTGCAGCTTTACTCCAATATCTGCCTCTGTGGTCACATCACCTGTTCCTCTTCAGTGTGTGTATGTGTGCTCACGTGCATGGATGAAATCTCTAGCTGACTTTCTCTTAGAAGGATGCATGTGATAGTATTTATGGCCAACATGGATGATGCAGGATTGTCTCCCTATCTCAAGATTCCCTCAAAATATAGAAGGCAAATATCATTATTTACTTTCCCAACAGTAGACTTGCCTACATGTCCTTCTAATTGTACACATATTTATATCCCAGGGAAAATCCATATCCTTAGGAAAATGGGAAGATCTTCTAATGCCTCAAAAATTATTAACCCAGTTGAGGACACTCAAGGTGTCTCTCCAGCCATTTTGTAACTAAAGCAAAGCAAGTTACAAAAACAAACAAACAAACAAAAAACAAAAAACAACTTTCTCCTTGCCAATGCCAAAACAAATAAGTAAGTTCCAATCTGTGCTGTGAGGTGTTGTGAAAACCAAAGAAAGAACTAAGGAGACTGTTCTCCCTTTCACTCTAACATATATTAAGATGAATTGCCTCTTGCTGCCCACTGCACTCTACAGAAGTTTAGTCCCCTGGATCTTCATGGTTAGTATTCTTTCTTCATGGCTTGTGCATTTGGTTTATAGTATGGTTGGCATGCACAGTGGTTAAAGATGCAGACTCAGGCCCCAGAAGGCTGGGGTTCAAAGTCCTGCTCAACCTTTTCCTACCATGTAGTCATGGACAAGTCACTTCTTAAATCTCCTCTCTATACTTATTTCTGCTCTGTAAAATAAAAGTATCTGCTCATTGTATCTTAGGAAGATTCAGTGAATTAAGTACTTAGAATCTTGCCTGTCCCATATTGAGCACACAATAGACATTCACTATTACTGTCCTCTTGCTCTTCCTTGATCTTTCTATGTAGATAACTCTCATCCATTCATCTCCCTGAGTCACTGAAGGCTTTGACACATGGTTGCCAGGCTGCCTTTCTACTTCAAGGACAGGAGCCATGACAGAAACTCTGGCACCCTCAGTGATGACTCATTTCCAAGCTCTTAATCTCCAGGGTTGAATTTACCTTGAAACTAATAAGGCTGAAGCTTCAGTGTCCCCCTTTATTTGCATATGCCCTGTCCAAAGCCCTGGAAGCTACTTTGTCATTTGTATCTATAATTTGCATTACTTTTTTAAATAGTATCTTCCCCTATTAGTGTAAGCTCCAGGCCCTTAAAGACCATCTCTGCTCCTTTCCAGTGATTTTCTGTACCTCAACCACATTCTCCTGTGGCCACTCTGGAACTAGGAAGCAGCCTAGCATACCCCTGCATTCAAATCACCTTATCCTGACCACAACACCCCAGTTCTTTTAATTTTCTCTCCAGAGTTCCAAACAAATCCATTTTTGGTCCCATAACCATTTTGACCTTCATAAATTAACTTATCTTAGAAATTACAGAAATGTGTGATTCTGTGTTTTTTAATCCACAGATAATTTAAAAACTCAATTATTATCATATGTGCCCTAAAATATTTTAATCATGAAAAACAAAGAATCGTTACACTCAAAAAATTGAGAAAGCTTGCATTGAAGTTACTAGTTAAGGTACAAACCAAGTAGTTGTTCTGAACTATAGATCCTCAGTTTCCAATGTTTCTATTTATACATCAGGACTTTTCCCTGCTACATTGATGTTTTCACAGTGAAATGATGTTCAAAGTCCTCTCTATTCACAGAAACATACCCAATGCCACCACTTTGCTTCAGAAATTTGTAAAGGTAACATGTGTTTTTATCTCTGTTCTTGCCTTAGGCCCAAATCTAATATTTCAGTATCCTAACCCTAAAAAATCTAAATTCAAATATTAATAAGGGAAGTTAAAGTTGACCAATATATAATGAGTATCAAAGACTTACCTGGGTTACTTTGATTGTTCTAGACTAATGTAGTGATGAGGAGGCAATATACTAGATTTTAATTCCTGACCTGCCAGTCACCTGCTATAGGATTAATCAAACTTCGCTTACTTCAGTTTCTTCATTTGTAAAGCAAGGCTATTATAATATCTATATAATGAGGATGTTTGAGGATTAAGTAAGTTAAATTGTGGAATAGAGCCTGACTAATAGGAACAGTCCATACATGTTAGCTATTTTTATTATTATAGTCATTTCAAATAAGCAGGGCATTTTTTGGAGTGTAGAAATATTTTTCCTTTTTTGGAAATACTTCTAATACTGAAATTTTGTGTAGGTTGGTATCATGATCACATTTTTATCTCAGATGTTACCTTCAATGGAGACTAAGAGTTTCTCCTGAAATAAAAAAAAAATTATATGGAATAGAGGAAATCTTATGATCTTGTTGTCCAAACTTTAGGAATATAACTAAAGGAATAGAATTCCTGATGAATTGTCAGAACTATAAGCCAGAATCTCCAAAGATCAAGTGTACATCCAAGACTGTGTATCTTGTCCCAGAAGAGTATTTTTTAGAATGAGTATTCCCTCATCAAATGGTTATAGAGGATGTTTATATAGTAATAATAATTAAGATAAAAATATTAATAAAGTGTATATCCTCAAAAGATGAGAAGGACATTATATAATAATTACAGGTCTCTCCATCAAGAAAAGCTAACAATTATAAACATCTATGCACCGAATTTGGAAGCACACAAATACATGAAACAATCACCAACAGAAACAATCTTATTGATAAGAATGTGTTAATTGCAGGGGACTTTAACACTCCACTTACAGCAATGGATAGATCAACCAGACAGAAAATCACTAAAGAAACAATGGACCTGAACGGCACATTGGAACAGATGGAATTAATAGATATATTTAGA